>ML788028.1:591623-639592 GCA_009831015.1 Picea engelmannii | reverse complement strand
TTTTCTTCTAATTGAGTCTTATTTTTCTCTTCTTGTTCTTTGAGCATTTCCTTTAATTTCAAGATGTGCCTTAGACTCCTCCTAATAAACTTCTTAGTATTATTCGAAATATAGTTATAGTCTATATAATAATGATCACTTCTATATCTATATAAACCCTCTTCAACTTCCTTTTGAAGTTTTAATAGATTTTCTTCTATTCTTTTCATGGGATAATTACCATCAAACTTTACACAAACTTTTTCTAGATCTTCTTCTTCACTTGTAGAGAAAAATTCATCATCATCATTGAAATCAAGGGTTTTTGAGGGTTCTTTACCTTCATTTGAAATATATTCACGATCTTCCTTTTTGCCAACATCAACACATAATTCTTTGCCTTCATTTGAAATGTCTTCAAGATCTTACTTTGTGCTATCATCACTTGATTCTTTATCTTCACTTTAAATGTTTTCAAGATCACATTTAGAAATAATACAATCAAGGGTTTTTGGAGATACTTTACCTTTAATGATCTTGATGGAGTGATCTTCAATATCTTCCTTCTCCTTCTTGCTTTGATATGTCTCCTCTAGATTTAGCCATAGATCCTTGGTGGAAGTGCATTGTCCTGTGCTCTCTTTGATAGGGCTTGAGAGCCAATGCATTATTCTTCTTTCCTTCCCTTTGAGCTGCAAACTTTGACTTGTTCTTCAATGAAACTGATCCACCAATGGTTGCCTTCCAAATTACTACTCCCATTTTCTTCAAATGTAATCTCATCTCCATTCTCCAAGTAGAATAGTTTTCCTCATCAAGGATTGGAACTTCATCATCCATTTGTGTGTCTATGGATCTCCTTCAAGATTTTTAAGGCTTGTAGTGAAGGGTCGATCTAATATCAATTGTTGGACACACCTACCACACTTAGAGGGGGGGTGAATGAGTGTGGGGATATTTTTCCCAAAACTTCCCTCTTACACAAAAAATCCTTAGTTAACATTCAAAATTTACTCATTAATCATTGTTGTCATTAATAATCAGTTAGATTTGAATACATATCAGAAACATATATCAACAATATATCATTAACAAATCATCTCCACAAGGAACACAAGGAACACAAGATGTATGTACAATTTTTCTTTTTATTATGGACTTCAATCTGGGGGTTTTTCAACAACACCTGAATAGAGTACAACTCTACAAGAGCACCAACTCTATATGTAAGACTCAGCTTACATTCTCAGCACCAACAAATATGATACAACAATCCTCAACATATATCAATCTGTACCATAAACAAGTGCATCAACCATGCACCAACCTGTACCGAACAACCTGTAATCAACCATGCACCAACCTGTACCGAACAACATGTAATCAACCTATACCATAAACAAGTGAATCCAACCATATAAAAAGTATATACCAATTATGTGTCAAATACTCATAACAATGACTCATCAATATGTACCAACATCATCAAATATACACCTCATGTATGTGCCAACTCATCAACTACTTGTCTCAACCATGACTAGTTTTGGATTAGTCAACAACCCTAACTTGAAATACTCATAGATCTGTGTCTGTAATGAATAAATATCTGAAACTGATCCACAATTGTACTCAATGTTTTTTGTGCAATGCCTCCAGGTTTCACTACTTGGAACCTATCAGAAAAGGAGTTATAGAAAAAATGGCATACCTTGCTGAATTCTGGATTATTCTAGAGAGTGGCCTTGTAGAGTGTTCCCTGCACGGAATATTTTTTTAATTGATATGAAACTATTAAAAAGTATACTAAAGACTTTAATATAACCAACACAATTGGTCTCACTGAATTTGGATCTATTATGAAGAAGTTATGACATTTTTACCCGAAACACCTGTTTTAGACTAGTTTCAGGACTAGCAACAAAACCCAATTTCCATGGCATGTATCTCCAAAACTACAATGACCCACAAGCTGAATTTTTTACCACAGATACTTGGATATGTTTCCTCAATGGAATATCAATCTCATGGTCTTAATCATTATATAATTTTTTTTATTACGAAAATGGTGAGATGACCTGTAAATAACATACCTTAGAAAGCATCATGAAAAGAAATTATCCTCCCTTGAATTTTGGCCCTCTTTTCTTCGCCTTCCCTCTGAAATTAGGCTTAGATATCCTTTGGTTAACTCATTCACCTATATATCTTCAATATTCTCAAGTGTTCCACACCAAAATTCTCAAGAAGCTCTAATAAGAAGCTCTCCACCAATACTCCAAAAGATATTCTCACAAGAAGCTCTTCATTGATCCACAAAAAGGATGATCTACAAGAGACCACTGCTATATTATTTATACTTTCATCCTCTAGGTCACTTAACCCATTTTTAGGTCCCTTAACCCATTTCTAGGTCACTTAACCTATTTTCCTTATTTTAGGGTTAACCACTTTCCATAAATAGAAAGTTTTCCAATACTTAATCATTTAAATATTCCTTCTTGATTTTGTCACCTTACTTTATCATTTCTTGATTTGATCACTTATATTTATTATTTAAATAATCCACCTTGACTTTGTCACTTTACTTTATCATTTAAATAATTATTTCTTCTTTTAGGCCACTTTGACTTCTTTGACCTTGGGGGCTTCAAGCCTTCATGTGGGGGTCCTTCATCTTCGTAAGGCCATAAATCTCAAACCCTTAGGAGTTATGTGAAATTCCACATACCGCCGAAAATGGCATGACAAGCACTATCCATCTAGGATAGTTTCACCAACAATTTCCTTGATATTCATCTCATTATTTCACATACAAGCATGGGTCCTCCAACCATTCTTCTAGGATAACTCAATCCGCAAAGTGTCTTCCCGTGAGGAATTTCACCATAAGGGGACCACTTTGGAGTTAATCCATTTGTGCACCTTATCAATCATGATAAGACAATAATGAGAGCATGGTTCCTCCAACCATTCTTCTAGGACAATTCAATCTGCAAAGCGTCTTCCCGTGAGGGATTTCACCATAAGGGGACCACTTTGGAGTTCATCCATTTGTGTACCTTATACCAATGAAACCACATCAATCCATATTCATCATGTATCAATGACAACTCATTGATCCATCTTCATCTATGCATTCTCATCAAGGAAAATAAATATTACATTACATCAATCATCAATCAATCAATCCTTTGGCATCAATCAATCACTTGAAATGAATCAATCAAACCATTGACATCACTGACAACATGATCCAACAATTTCCCCCTTTGGCATTGATGGCAATACCAATATGGATGTCAACACCAATTACCAATTATTGATGTCAACATGTAGATAATGCATGCTCTACATCAATAGTCAATGTGACTATCTCTCCCAAATGTGACTATCTCTCCCAATCAATAATCATCAATCACATCAATGTGACTATCTCTCCCCCTTTGAAATCAATGGCAAAGGGCCATTTTCCTCTTGGGGATGCTCCCCCTGCTTGAACTTTCCTTGGGGCTGCTCCCCCTATCTGAGTGCCTTTGATCTTCCTTTGAATAATCTCTCCCCTTTTGAACAAGGGATATCGCTCTGATGTAATGCTGAAAACACATCGAACATACTCCCCATGTGACCATCGCTCCTCCTGGAATTATGCCTCTGTGCTCTTTCTTGAAATATAGGGCTCTTTTCTAGGTATGCATCTGATAAATATCTCATCCTACAATCATGGGAAGAAGAATGACTCCCCCTATGGGTATGCCCCCCCTATCTTCTCTGCGAGATGAACAATGTGCTACCATATAACGATCCTTGGACCTGTTCATGCATCAAACTCATGCTATACCAAGCATCATGAAGAAAAGATATGTCAACAATGAAATAAAGAATCATGAGCAAAATATCAACCAAGCACATCCTATACAAAAATGTGTGCTCATCATGCACACCACCTATGTACATCAACATCATGCAATGTGCCAAAAGATATCATCCACATAATGTATCAATCATATGCCTCTATCAATATGCCAACATATGCATCTACCAATATGCCAACCATGTGCATCTACCGATATGCCAACCATGTGCATCTACCAATATGTCAACCATGTGCATATACCAATATGACAACCATGTGTCATAACACTCATGATATGTCTCCATCATCAACCAAGTACCATAACCATGTATCAAACAAATACCAATTGTTGTGCTAATCAAGTAATACCAACAACATAGTATCATCAAGCATATTCCATATATGAGTGTACCAAACATGTATCATTTATAGATCAAGCTATGAATCATCAATGATGTACAACATGATCACCTCATCAACTCACCAACCTCATGTCCCAATGTGTAGCCCATCCATATGCTAAATGCATGCATCAAGATTTCCAACAAGTAAGCTTCCAATACATCATCAAGATATATCACATGACCAAGGTGTCATAACTTCACTATCATAACCAACATTGTTCTTCAACAAATAATGGATCAATCCATACTCATGGGTTAGTGTCATGCACCCAAGATTTTATTTTACATCATCACCTTACATAATCCAATATATAATCATGAAAACCTACAACAAACAATGTCAGAACCTACAATAAACCATGTCAGACCCTACATAATAGAGTTATACCATCACATCAAACTGCAATCCATGTGCATAGCCCTTTTCTTTAGGCTTCACCACATATACGTGGCCTACTGCACATAAATATTGTGTATGTACGCAACCTATACAAGACCAGTCTGCATATGTACACGACTAATACCACTGTCACCCGCGTACGCCTCAGTAGATGACACTTTTGAAGTTCCCTTCAGTCTTTCATTATGTTCTGTCTGCTCTGTCTTCTTCACCCACTTCTGTAGATGTCCCTGATCCTCCAAACTTGAGCTCTGAGCATCCATCTTTTCAAAGATGTCTCTCTTTCTTACTTCATTCCTTCTTCTAGACATGCTATTTGAAGTCCTCATCATGGACTTTCTTCTTGTATTCCAGCACTCCTCAGATTTGTAGCCAAATCCACTACAGTTGTATCATCTCATGGTGTTACAGTGAATAGCAATGTGTCCTACTTGATCACATCTCCAACACCTCATGGTGTTATAAAATATTCCATTACATCTCCTTTCATAATATCTACATTCAAAATCTTTGTGACCATATCCATTACATGAATAACAATGCCCATGAAAAATAATTCCATACCTTTGCTTTTGTGTCCCAAGAGTAGCTTCTTGATGTCTTCCTTGCTTTGTTCTTTTGAAATTTTCCTTGCCTTGTGTAGATGGTTTCTTTGCAACATTGTCTTCCTTCTTTGATGGACTTACCTCATGCTTCTTTGAGGTGATTGCTTTAGCATGTGTAGCTTCTTCTTTGTATCCAGGTCCTGATTTATCACATGGTGATCTTTGAGTTTCCAAGATCTCATCCAAGATTCGTGAGCTATTCAAGAATTTATTTGACTTCCCCACTTTCTTTCTAAGATCAACAATTTCAGCTTCTAACTTACAACATGACTCTTCCTTTTCTTTTATTTGATTCTTCAATAGTTCTTCTATTCTTTTGGATTCTTCAATTTGGGTCTTGATATGGACAATGGTTTCAAAACTTTTGCTAATCTCATTATCTACATTAATATCTTATTTTTCATTCTTTAGTCTTGTGATTTCTTCTTCCTTTTCTTCTAATTGAGTCTTATTGTTCTCTTCTTGTTCTTTGAGCATTTCCTTTAATTTCAACATGTCCCTTAGAATCCTCCTAAGAAACTTCTTAGTGTTATCCGAAAGATAGTTATAGTCTATATAATAATGATCACTTCTATATCTATATAAACCCTCTTCAACTTCCTTTTGAAGTTTTAATAGATTTTCTTCTATTCTTTTCATGGGATAATTACCATCAAACTTTACACAAATTGTTTCTAGATGTTCTTCTTCATTTCTAGAGAAAAATTCATCATCATCATTGCAATCAAGGGTTTTTGAGGGTTCTTTACCTTCATTTATCATTTAAATAATGATTTCTTCTTTTAGGTCACTTTGACTTCTTTGACCTTGGGGGCTTCAAGCCTTCATGTGGGGGTCCTTCATCTTCGTAAGGCCATAACTCTCAAACCATGGGGAGTTATGTGAAATTCCACACACCACCGGAAATGGCATGACAAGCACTATCCATCTAGGATAATTTCACCAACAATTTCTTTGATCTTCATCTCATTATTCCACATACAAGCATAGGTCCTCCAACCATTCTTCTAGGATAATTCAATCTGGAAAGCATCTTCCCATGAGGGATTTCACCATAATGGGACCACTTTGGAGTTCATCCATTTGTGCACCTTATCAATCATGATAAGACAATAATGAGAGCATGGGTCCTCCAACCATTCTTCTAGGATAACTGAATCCGCAAAGTGTCGTCCCGTGAGGGCTTTCACCATAGGGGGACCACTTTGGAGTTCATCCATTTGTGCACCTTATACCAATGAAACCACATCGATCCATCTTCATCATGTATCAATGACAACTCATTGATCCATATTCATCATATCAATGGAAACTCATTGGTACATCTTCATCTATGCATTCTCATCAAGGACAATACATATTACATTACATCAATCAATCAATCCTTTGGCATCAATCAATCACTTGACATCAATAAATCAAACCATTGGCTTCAATGACAACATGATCCAATAGTGACTGTGGAGGGGAATGTCTTCATGGTACCTGGAATCGACGTTGGCCAAACTTACTCGGGCTCCTTGGAGGGTATACCCATGATTATGTGTGGGAGATTGCACCAAGGTGTAAGTCCATTAAGCAGGTCATCAACGTAACTTTTCCACCCTCTCTATATCAACCCCTTCTGACATTGTTTTTGTGATGTTGGATTTCATCACCAACTAGTGCGTTCATTGTGAGAAGGTTTTGTTTGTTTGCTTGCTTCCTAGATTTTTAGCATGCATTTTTTATTTTCCCTAGCAGACTCTAGGTTGGATCTTTGTTTAATGGCATCAGTTCCTGGAACTACCAATGGAGAAACTCCTGCTCTGGGGGAAACTTTTTTTTTTCCTTCTTATGGAAACATTGGTCCTCCTTACATCGTTAATTTGAGCCTTCTAGGTCTCACAATTGGGTTACCAGTATAGTTGTTTTCCACTCCGATAATATCGAATGCAACAAGTGCTTTAGATGTAAGCACCCCACCCACACATCAACCTCATGTCGACCTTTCTCCTTATTCACCCATCAGGTATCCTTCCCTTTCTCCTTCTTCGCCCAGTGAAAGCTCTAAAGAGAGTATCCAGGTTGATAAGAAGAAGAAGAAACATAAATAGAAGAAGAAGAAGAACCAGAAAGGGACCAAACCTCTGACTACATCAGATGTTGGATCTAAGAAAACAACTATTGTTAATCGTACCGGGAGTGTTGATGAGGTCGATAAGACTACAACGAAGAATCTGAAACCCAAATTCCCTTGCAGGCTTTGTAAGGGTGACCACTTTCTGAGGGATTTCTCTGGTCTCCTCAAGGTCTTAGAAATATGGTATTTCATGTCATTGGCCCCTGCTAGACATGTTGGTGACACCCTGTCAACTAGTGACATTAAGGTTGGTAATAAGAAGACAACTGTCAAGTTTCCTTGCACGTTATGCGAAGGTGATCATTACTCTCACCTTTGTCCTTGTATGGACGATGCTTCTTCTCTTTTGGAAAAGCTTCAACTTCCAATTGGTTATCGTAAGATTCCTCCCAACCCATCATTAGTTGATGGAATGGTCAATCTGGTTCCATCACCTGTCAGTCTAGTTGATCAGGTTGTCAATTTGGTTTCATCCTTGGTTGAACCACTAACCAAAGTAGTTGATCCGGTTCTGTCATCAGTCATCCCCACTCTTCATCTAAAGAGTGAACCCAAAGTGGTCAATCTGGTTCCATCACCGATCAATCCCACTCCTCCCTTGAGGAGTGCCAAAGTGGTTTCTCTGGTTACATCATCAGTCAATCCCAATCCTCCTCTGAAGAGTGTTAAAGTGGTCGATCCGATTCCACCATCGGTCAACCCCACTTTTCATCTAAAGAGTGAAACCAAAGTGGTTTCTCTGATTAAATCATCGGTCAATCCCACTCCTCCTCTGAAGAGTGTTAAAGTGGTCCATTTGGTTCTTCCATCGACATTCGTCGACCCCATTCTCCCCTTGGAGGATAAAACCCAAGTGGTCGATCTGATCCCATCATCGGTTGATCCTACTCTCCCTCTAGAGAGTAAACCCGATACTGCCCATGTTTTTCTCGTTGATATAGAATCTACCATGCTGGGGTGAATTCCTCCTTCTCTCGTGAAACCCCCTCCAAGTAATGAGGCCATCCTTTTTGATTGGGGTGGGATAACTAGACCTCATCTTCCCTCTCACATTCCTTTCAAGATTACAGTACAGGTTTGTGGTCATGCCGTTCCTCAGACACTGATAGATGAAGGTGCGTCTGTTAGTATTTTATCCTCTATTACTTGGAAATCTTTTGGTTATCCTCAACTTGTACCAGTTACACAGAATATGTTATCTTTTAACAGAAGAACCAGTCACCCTTTAGGATTCCTTCCTCAGTTTCTCGTAACTTTGGGAGGAAAAACTGTCTTCATTGATGTTATGGTAGTCCAGGACCCCTTGGATTTCGATTTACTCCTTGGGAGAGATTATGTATATGCCATGAAAGCTATTGTGTCCACTCTTTTTTGTGTGATATATTTCCCTCACAATGGAATAATTGTGGCTATTGATCAACTTTCATGCGTTAGCCCTGACTTGATTACTAACCCAATGACCTCCCTAAATGGTTCTTATCTGCAGATAGTATCGCCCCCACCACAGGTCAATTATGTGGTGTTATCTCCCATGCCTTCAAATGCCGATGCAGATGAGCCTCTCACTGTAAGCTCAGCCTTTGTTGAATTAGATTTGGTAGTTGACATGGTGATATCTTCGATAGGGCTAGTAGAGAATGATATCCTTACCCCTGTCGTGGCCCTCGGCTGGTTTCCTTCCAGAGCATTTTTCTTCCATCTAGTGAAGATCTCTTGGAAGCCATGACAACGTTTTGTCCCTTGACATGGTTTCCTTCCATAACATTATCCTCTTGGAAACCTTGATTAAGCATAGGTCATGGTCATAGTTTTGCTTCTCTGTGGAAAGCTCGTTAAAAAATGAAACAGAGGTTATGAGAATAGTTTCGCTTCTCTGTGGCAAGCTTGTTAAAAAATGAAACAGAAGCTACGAGCATAGTTTCGCTTCTCTGTGGAAAGATCGTTAAAAAATGAAACAAAAGCTACGAGCATATTTCTTTCCTCTTTGTGGTGAGCCTCGACCATAGTTATTTTCTTGTGTCAAGCTCGTTAAAAAATGAAACATACACCTCTGCCGTCAGGTTGAGTCTTTTGCTATATCTCATAGATACCAAGTCAAGTCTTTCGTTGGGTCTTGTATTTGAACCTTCTTTTCATCCACCCTTATCCTTTTTATCCATCTAGTACAGAAATTGGTGACAACCTCAAAGTCAGAGAATGAAATGAAGCTTGGGGGTGCATGTCTCCAACCTTTGATTATCATTCTCAAGTTAATCTCCTAGCTTTTCAAGCTGGGGGCAGAGTACCAACCATCCATAGGTATCCCGACCTTTGGAAATTACGTTGGGAATTTACAAGCATAGTTTAATTTTGTTTCAAGCTTGTGTAAAAATGAAACCAATACCGAGCTTAGTCTTTGTTCTTTCTCATGCTCGTAAATACATGAGAATAAGTTACCAAGATTAGTCTTTGTTATTTCTCGTTCTCGTAAACACATGAGGATGTAATCGAGTAGACTTTTATCACTTTTTCAGACTCATAAAGGTTATATGAAAAATGAACCCCATGGAGTCTCCTTTAAGCTATTTCCAGAGTCTCTAAACATGAAAATATTGATGAGTGATATTGCTTCCTTTCACACTCGTTAAAAGGTTTGAAAGGGAGTCTTTCGAGTGGTATTTTATCTCTTTTTCGGCCTTGCAAGACTAAAATTATGAAAAAGGACAACCCTGGAGTTGTCTTTAAGTTCTTTTCAGACTCTCTAAACATGAAAAACGACCGAGTTTTCTTTCTTTTAACTCGTTAAAAATTACACATTGAAGGGCCCATATGAAACGAACCCTTACTTCTTCTAGTTCATTAAAGGGAGAAGAACTTATCGAAGGTGAGTTATATCGAGCATGTTTTATCCTCCTCGAGTTCGTTGAATTAAAAAGAGGTACTCGTCTATCTGGGTGGGGGAAAAATTGAAGGCAGTGGGTCAAGGTTTTTGAGAATCCTTTATGGAAGCTTTTTTCACCCTTGAACATGGCACCTGTTTGAGTATCGTCTTACAGTTGGGTAATCTGCTTGTCTCTGAGTCATACCAATTCCATGTGTCACCATATTTTTTCGTCTAGTCAAAGAGTGCTCTTATTGTCATCACATTACATTCTTGGTACTCATTGAGTTAGTGCTTCCAAGTCAGTTGTCGTGCCTCATCATGTTCAAGGGAATTTTCACTTCAAACCACCCATTTGCAGTATTACTAGTTGCCATTTCTTGTGTCATTCCATAATCATTTGATTCACCATATTACATCACTTTCCTATGTCAGTTTCATGTCGTTGATGGGGGATACATCAAGGACCTCCTTTGATGAGTCTTTCCCTGTCGACTTCAACACATCATCTAGGAATTATACTTAGAAACCAGTTATTACCTTGGGACCTTCATACCTCAATGGTAGGCCTCCTCTCCTTCGACAATAGGTTTTCATCATTGAAATCTGATCGAATGATTCCACGAATGTTCGACTTCATATCATTTATTCACATTCGATGGAATGTACTAGAGTACCTTGGGAGTCATTGACATCACTGGTGATTTCCCTCTCACTTGTTAACAGTTTACCTCAATGACCGGTAATCAAATGGTTTCTACCATGTTCAACATCAAAACATCTATTCACATGGCTAGATTTGTACAACATCGGGATTGGGACGCAGACCCTGGGTTGAGCATTCACTATGTTATCTTCTTTTCCCAGTTTGCGACGGAGATCATTTTAGCATGTTGATATATATATATTGTCACATAGATCCACATTGTATTGGTCCATGTCTATGTTTGATCATCTCGTAGATCCACTATGTATTTTTCATGACTACGATCAATTTATGTCATGGAGGTATGGATTCACATTGTATCGTTGGTGGCCATATCCTTAGTCAATATTTTTCATGGATCCGTAGTGTATTGATCGGTGGTCATGCTTTGAGTCATATTGTATTCCGAGCATAGGTATGTCTGCCTCGGAAATGGAACATATATTAATATTGTTTGATGGTTGTTTGCAGCTTCTTCCAGGTTCTCCAATTCCACACCCTTGCATTAAAGATTTGTAAAGTGTTTCGGCCATCATTCTCTCTTCTGACCTCACACTTTAGGGGGCATTCTGTTACACATGAAATTTGGACACCTAGGTACCTCGCCCTAAGTGTCGTAAAGTGTCATATAAGTGTCTCATGCACCTCGATACCATGGAATAACCTATGTCACAATCCCTAGTCAATGCAGAGGAGGGATATATTACATGAAGGCCAAAATACCAAGTGCACATGAATTATTATTATTATTCATGAAAAAGAAATTAATTAAGTGTGAGAATCCACCTCACATTTGGTTTCCTATTTTTTAGGAAAGGTGGAGGATCTCATGGATGGTTGAAATATTTCCTCCTTAAAATCCTTGAGAGATATTTCCTCCCTAAAATCCTTAAGAAATATTTTCTCCCTAAATATCTTAGAGATTCATTTTTTAGTGGATCTAATGAGAGATCCTCTCCATGGTGGTTAAGCCTCCAAATCCTATATAATGAGGGCTTTCCATGGAGGAGGGGGGAAGAGAGGAGTTTAGAGATACCAAACTTATGATCTCATGAGAAGTGGAGAATAATCAATGAAAAGTATTGTCATTTTGATTGTGGATCATTCGATCAAGGGGTTGGACAAAGAGAGATTGGTGAGCCTGTTACATCTACATCTACACTTTGTAAGAACCTTATTTTGTTCTCATTAGTACATGTGCTTGGCCTGTTTCCTTCAAGATTGTGTACATTTGCATGAACTTATATCTTTTGGATAGATCTAGCTCTGAACTAATCATGGTATAATAGGAATTATGCTTTGTCTTGGTTGTTTATGGGATTGCAGGACTCATTAAAGGACTTGGAGATCAAGCCCAACTTGAACTGAGCAAGGAAAAACTTCGGAAAAAGATACTCATATCTTCTCCTTCTTCTCTATTGATTAGCTTAGCTAGGTTTAAAGTAAAGTCAGTGTTCAAAGTTAGCACTTTTCTGTCTTGGTCATAGGGGTCTAAGATCCAAGAGGGCATTCACCTGTCTGCAGGGGGATCTTCCTACAACAACCGATCATAACGAAGAATTAATTCTCGAGTTTTGACACATATTGTAGTGGAAGTGTTTTCATCTTCTCACTGTATATTTGACAAGGGGGAACAATATTAGTGATTGAAAATCAGGCTTCATGTTTCAAAGTCCTATAAATAGAGTAAGAACAAGTGAGCCAGAGTCGAAGCCATATTCCATCAACATGATCTGGGTTGTGTTCTTTCTTGAACCACCATTTAGTTAAAGACTTACAACTTTTGCTAGACAACAATTTGTGGTCATCTTTAGATAACCATTTGAGAGCACTTCCAATTAGCAGAGACGAAAAGTTATAGATAAATTAGGAAATTTTCCAGGAACCACTGATCCTTAGAGCCAAGTTCCAGAGTTTGTGGTCTTCCTTAACCCATCATTTACTAAAAGACATCATCTTTTGCTAGCCATTTTGTTTGTGGTCATCCCAAAAACACCAGATTCATAGAGCACATTTAACCATTGATAGTTGTCCACTTCCATATTTCATCTCTCTGCTTGGACAAGGGGAACATTGGAAACCTAATCCATTAGGGTTATGATATTTTGTATTATTCACTTGAGAAGGAATATGAAAATTCACAAATGAATATGAGTTGTCATCGGGAGTCCAAGATACCTCTTGGAAGATGAATCCAAAGTTCATAAACTATGTATTTATATGTGTATCATATTAATAAAATAGATATCACACTGATATCCATTTTGGTATAGTCTAACATTTTCCCCAATTTGTTAATGAAGAAGAGAAGAATATTCTCTACAAACCAAGGACTAAGGATTTATAATTCAACCTTATTAGTCTTGAGTCCTAAGTTGGATTTCTCTAGTACATTTGATGATTCTATACATAATTCCCTGTGTAATTTCCTTTATAAAATAATCTCTAAGGTGAAATATATCATAATCAAACCTTTGTTTTCTAATGCCATTTCCTCTAAACAATTTGGGTTTTTGAAGGGTAGACTCATACATGATGCCATATGAACTGCCAAGGAAGGATTGCACTCAACTAAAAATTATTAGATTCATGTCGCATTTATCAAACTAGACTTTTCTAAAGCCTATGATAGGGTGTCTTGGCTATATCTAAGTTTTATTCTATTCATATTGGATTTACTCTACCTTTGGTAAAATGGATAATGGTTTAAGTGACATCCTCCTCCTTTGTTATTTAATTAATGTCTCTAGATTTTAATTATTTAAACCTTCTAGGTGACTCAAGAAGGGTTGTCATTTGTCCCCATACCTTTTCTTGTGGTTACAGAAGTTCTAAGTGGAGTTATTAATGAAGCTAGAAGACAAGGAAACTCATGGGATTTAAAATTGGAAAGAGGGAAAAATTAAATCATTTAATATTTGTAGATGATGTTTTGTTATTCTATTTTTTCTCTGAAGAGGAATTCCAACACTATAAAGAGATTCTAGAACTTTATTGTCTAGTCATAGGGATGGAAATTAATATTACAAAATATTCCTTGTACTTGAATGAAGTGGAGGCATAACTAAGGAACAATTTGGACCATACTTTTCCTGTACCCTCTTATGATCTGAATGGTGAAATTAGGTACTTAGCTTATTCTCTCAAACCTAACAATTATGGAAAGGTTGACTGGATGTGGCTATTATCTAGGATTCAAAAAAGAGTGAAATTTTGATGTAATCTTTGGATTTCAAGGGGAGGTATATTATTTATCATCAACTAGTCAATTCTAGAAGCCATTGCAATCTATTGGCATCTTATGGTTTATATTCCAAAATGTATTTTGGATATGATCAACAAGGTTAGTTTTAACAATCTATGGAAGGGAAGTTTGTTGGAAAATGTGTTGTCATTAGTGTCAAAAGATTTCATTGATATCATAGGTAGGGGGAGATGTCATTGATATCATAGGCATGGAGAAACTGACTGTTGTCAATGATGGGGGGAGACTATTATTTTCTCTGCAAATTGATAAGCCTTTGTGTACGAAATATGACTATGCGTTGTTAAATTTATGCAAGTGTTGTTTGTTAACCTTGAAGACGAAGTGACTATGCACAAATACAATAGATTGAATTCTGGATACATAGGTTTAAATAAGAATGGAGACTCTATGTGAATGAAGGAAAGTGAAATGAAATGTCCCTACAAATGATATGTCCAAGGATTGAACTGGAACTAGAAACGTGAATCCATGGACAGACAAAAGAAGAAGAGTGTAGAGGAAGTGTTGAACATGTGTTGAAGGAAAGATAACAATGAATAGTTCATCCAAGTGAATTCGGGTCACAAAACCATAAGGAGAAGTTGTGCAACTGGAAGATGAATGAGATGATCCCATTGTAGGTCTGAGAAAAAATAAGAGAGATGGAGTCAAATTTTAAAGGCGCAGAGAGCTCATGCATGCGATGAAGTCCTGAGAATGCAAGAGATAGTTGGGAAAAACCCCATATTGACATACCCCACATTCGTGAGGAAAAACAACTACAAAGGATTTATAATAAAAACATAAAAGAACATAGTTTGAATGTAAACAAATAGTTATGGAATTGTGTGAAATGTGTTAACTTTTGGTGGAGAGAATTGTGGACATGGAACAAGATAAATCTTAAAAGTTCATCTCCAAATATCAACGATTAAGATCAAAGATTGGGGTATGATACTTGGTGGGCCAACTCAACCATGTCAGCACCATGATACCAAGATCATCGATGCTACATGTCTAGTCAGATGAATGCCACATCATAAGAAGTCCATGTTAGTGATGCCACATGTCAAGACACATACCAAGGCCATGTCATTTAGTATGTGAAGAAAGGGGCATGAGCTCGTGGACCCACAATGAGACTTCAAAAATTAACTAAGTGTCAAGAATCGGTCAGATGGACCAGGACACAAATATAGATTCGGGAAAATGTTGTAGACCAACAGACCCACGATAAGATTTCAAAGAATTGGATAAATATCAAGAATGACTAAGTAACAAGTGATTTTGAAGAAATGACTAAGTACCAAGAACAATCAATCGGATGAATGAAGTTACAAATATAGACAAGTGAATCGAGAAAAGACTTAGACCTACGGTGAGTTGTCAATTTTTTTTAAGTATGAGGAATCGATCGGATGGCCCAGGAGGTCGCCCCCTATCATAGATAAAATGACCTGGAGG
Source organism: Picea engelmannii (assembly GCA_009831015.1). NCBI lineage: Eukaryota > Viridiplantae > Streptophyta > Pinopsida > Pinales > Pinaceae > Picea > Picea engelmannii. The sequence continues at coordinate 623,949 of ML788028.1, read as the reverse complement.
GTGAGAGATTCAACGACCCAAGAGGTCGCCACTTGTCATAGATCGGACAACCCAAAGGGTGAAATATACGACAACTCATGTTGTCTTGTAGACCCACGATGAAATACTTAGAAAAGTTTCTAAGTATGGGTTCAAATTGATTGCAACGAAGCATTAGGTTGTAATTTGGAGGTCATGAAAGTATGAAGAGATATGCTTTAGACCCGTGGAGAAATTATTGGAAATGCATCTAAGTATAGGTGCAAAATGAATGCAGTGGAACATGAAGGTGCATTCTGGAGGCCACAGAGGTATGAAAAGATATGCCTTAGACCTGCAATGAAAACATCAATATAACATATCGACGACTGAGGATAATCATAGATCTCACAGACGATGGATCTGATCTAAAGGATTGAACTATCTGAGAACTGGAACAACGATCGAGATTAATCCAAGGTTCAAATCGAACGACGACAATGCATCAAGGATGTGATACATGTTGATATGGATAGGGAATAAAATTAATGGTTGTGATGTAATCAAGGATGATTGAATGATTGATGAACATTGAAGTTATGATATGAGGAATGAGACCAACACGTGATATTTAATTGAGAATATAATCCAACGGATGTTGAATGCTAAGGGAATATTGGTGGAAAATGAAATAGATCAATGATTTAGATTGAACCTTAATATGATCTAATGACTGTTGAGTGTCATGATTCATGCTCTGTCCAGAGATTGAACACCTGGTTCAACGGATATTTTTTCAGATTCAAAAGGATTTGAAGCCGACCCCATGGAAACATTCTTTGGATATGTGGATAAACCTTTGGGTGTATGTTTTTTTTTTATAAATAACAATGTTTGAATCCATTTCAAGTGTGAGAAAGAAGAGGAGGAAGGACAAAAGAGTGAGTAGTTCGAGTAAGTGTAGATCATATGAAGAGAATCTTTGAGGTCCAAGGATGATAGAGAATGAAAGGAATATAATGTAAGGGAGGTTGTGAGGTGCAAGGACAAAGAAACTTTTGAAACTATGTGGGATTGTGAATTTTGACAATAGAGACAGAACAACAAATTAGTCTATATGAAGGCTTGAGTGGAAGAGATAATCTAGTACTATTGATAACATGAAAATATTGATGTTTCCAGTAAAATTGGTATCTATAGTCATTGTTGAGTCGGTCCTCAAGTAAGGGGATTGGTTTCTCCTGCAAGTTGGTTCTAGAAAACATTATTGTTGAGTTGGTTCTCAATCAAGGAGATTGGTGCCACCTGTAGGTTGGTTCCTGAAAACATTATTGAGCTAGTGCTCAATCAATGATATTGGTGTCTCTTGCAGGTTAGTTCCTACATGCATTATAACAATAGGTTGGTGCCTACAAGATTTTATTAAGAAACATTTTGTGGTTTTCTCCCATTTGGGTTTCCATGTTAATTCTCTATATATTGTGGATTATATGTTGGTATGTACATTTATTATTAACTTATTATGACTGATGGAGTAATAAATTGATAAATATTGTAAGAAAAGGAAAAACAATCCTATATTGATTCACCCCCCTCCCCCCCCCCTAGTATAAGTAAGTGTGTCAACAACGTTGTGATTATAAGGGATCAAATTTAACAAACTGGAAGGTAATTTCTTCGCCTAAGGACCAGGGTGGTTGGGGCATCAATAACTTTTTCCTTTTTGGTAAATCCCTATAAGCTAGGTCACTTTCGAATTTCTTGACAAGAGATAGTCTATGGAGAAGGATTCTAATTGAAAAATATATTTCCCTTGCTAATGCCATAGAATGGATTAGGAGGATACGAAAGAATATTCATAATGTATCCAACCAATGGAAATCTTTGACATTAGTTTTTCCATTCATAGGTCAATTTCCTTCTTGGAAAGTTGGTTCATGGGTTCAAGTAAAAGTAGGTATTGATACAATTCTAGGATGTGGTGAAGGAATATTCCTCCCAAAATATCTAATCCTCTATCTACAGGAACAAGGAAGATGCAAATTGAACAAATTTGATAATCCTCTTCTTAGCTCAGTTTGGAGCCAAGGATGGCTGCAAGATCAAGCCTTGGGCTTAGAAGGTAGCTCATCTCAGTGTTGGGATGGAATTTTAGCTGAGATTAGGAAGGAACATGTAAGACTTATGGATGAAGATGATGAAATTTCTTGGGATTATAACAAAACAAGAGGTTTCTATACTGCCAAACTTAGATACAAAAATTTACAAACACCTGAGGTAAAATAAATTTGTTGGTCGTGGAAGAAGTTATAGAAGGTTAGAGCCCCTCCAAATTGCATTCTATTCTTCTAGCTTGTTCTCAACAAGAAGGTTTTAAATTTGGATAAACTACAAAAGATAAATAAAGTAGCTCCAAGCATTTTAATCCTCTATAGAAGTAATGAAGAAACTTCCTTACATTTATTTTTAGAATGCCCTTACTCAAGACATGTATGGAAAGAGGTTGAACATCATAACTCACTTCAACATTTGTGGGATAAAGTGATGCTATAATATTTCTTTCAAGATTAATTTATTAGAAGAGAGTTAAATAAATATAGAACACCTCCATACTTGATTACTTGGGGGATCTAGCTGGTGAGGAATGCCATGCTTTTTTAGGATGTCCAAGTTCCCACATTCAAAGTTTCATTAAAATCTATTTCATTTTTTTATTCTTATAACCCTAGTTTGAAGCCAAAACCCAGTAATGTGTTTAGAGAGGTAATTATGAATAAGGATTATGCATGGAGCTTCTTTGATGGAGCATGATAGGGTCCATAACACTTTTGCAGTCTAGTTTTTGTGTTATTTATTCCAGAGGATCACTATTTCACTGGTAAGGAAAATATGGGTATTGGGACCAATAATCAAGGATAATTTAGAGCATTATTCTTCTTATTGAAGTGTGCTTTAGAGAAAAATATTATACAATTGAAGGTTTTTGGAGACTCTTCTATGACTATCAAATGGATGAAAAATGAAATCTAGGTCCATAGTACTGGTCTTTCATAGCCGACATTACATTTGAATTATATCTTTGGTATTTTTCAGATGATTAGTTTTACTCATGTATAGAGAAAAAATAGTTTCAATGATTCACTATCTAAGGGTTATTTGCACTTGGTTGGGATTTTTCTTGTCTTAGATGAATTTATTGAGGGACATATGGTTTCTTCAAGGTCTTATAACATGTTAGAGTTTTGATCTTATTTGGTTATTGATATGTAAGATGTCAACTAATGATGACATATTTTGATTAGAACTCAATTAGATATTTAAGGTTTTGGGATTGCTTATGAAAAATATATTGATAGTGGGCTTGTAGGCCACATAAAACTAGTCATACATTATATGTACATCAACACCTAAGGATTGTATTTTTAGTTCATCTTGAATAAAAAGTACATTTTTTTTCTTGAAAAATAACTATAATATTATATATTATAGTATATAATATATATTATAATATACAATACATATTATATATTATAATATTATATAATAAAATATAATAGTAATATATAATATAATATAATAGTAATAATATAATTATATAAGGTTATGATAATTAAATATAAAAAGATCACCTACGATACTTTTGTATATGACAACAATAACTTGAAGGGAGTTTTTTCATACAAATAGCTGAGAATCTATATTCATCACAACCTCAATTGGAACTATAGTGTTGAGAAAATGATAAACGAAGGGTGGAAATTTTACTATGGGCTTGAAAATAATTGTAAATTAGTAGACCTTTGGCTATGGGATAAGAAAAAAATCCTTCGTGAGAATATCATAACTCATGTTATCTTATGTGGATCTGAAGTTTGGGGATGAAATATCTCTAGAGAATCATCCAAAAAGATAGAACATATACAAAATAATTGTATAAATTATAGTCTCAAAATTAAAGGCAATACACCCTATCCTATCCTTGTCATAGAAGCAAGTCTCTCCCCCATTGAGAGCACAACTATTATTAGGTACTTAATGTATAAGAACAAGATAAACAACATGGATGACACGAGGATGCTCAAAATTTATTCAAATTCTAGCCAAAACCACCAACGAGTAATACAAGAAGATGTCATTCTTCATGATATCGATAATCATAAAAATATTATTACATTTGAATTTAAAGAGCATATATGGTGTGATAAAAAATTAGAAGATAAAAGAAAATTAAGGTACTACAAGAAGGTTGTCAAACCTAATCTAAAAGATAAAAAATATCTCTAAGTTTTGACTAGTGAAAAGAAAAGGATCAACATTGCTAAAATAAGAATCAAATCTCATGAGTTTCATAGTGAAACTGGGCGTTGGAAAATTCCCAAAACATTGTGGCATGAAATAATTTGTCATCTTTGTGACACTAAGAGGGTTGAACATGAAAAACACTTTCTCTTAGAGTTCCATGTGTATACCCAAATTAGATCACAATTTCAAAATATATGTCGCAATACCAACCCTCCTAACCTTCTAATCCATAAAAGCTATGTTTTTCTTAGAACACTTCTCCTAATGATTTTCAACCATCAAAATAAAATTATGAATAAATCCAAGTAATTTCCTTTATTAAGGTTCAACTGACCAAGTTGGTATCAGTGGACGTTAATCATCATCATCATAACACACACACACACACACATCTAGTCAAATCTCAAATTTCATTATTATTATAGAATCTAATTGTGAATTATATAAGTTGCAATTAGTTTAACAATCAAAATTCATTTCTTTATTCATGTAGGATTTGCATTTGATTTAATTTGATTTAATTGTTTCTATAGGAATATCCACTTAAGTTAATAATTGAGGTTTAATTTTAACTATCATTGTAGAATTTTAAATTCCATTTGATTGTCAAGTTTACTTTTTAAATTAATTGTCATTTTAGAAAATAGTTTATCTTGATATCATCATAAGGTTTAAGTTTAATTGTCACAATAGGATTGCATTCCAATGATATGATAATGATAGCATTAGTAAAAAAAAATATTTTTCCTATTATTGCTAAGTCATCTGCATAACATACACACATTATTCATCTCAGGGAACAAAACATTATTGAGGAGATATTTTCATATTTTTTTGAGTTCAAAGTTCACACACCCTAGGTGGAAACCTAGGGAATCAATATATTTTAGGACCAGATAATGGTTAAGTGATTAGGAGATTGTGCCCCGGTGGATAAGCTGGTTTGAAGGCATAAGGAACTAAGTGAATATTTTCAATAGTTAGATCACCTACAATTAGACTATCAATCAATGAGCTACTAGAGGTGCCCCTGTGTTTTCCTCATGTGTGATACATGTGGGTTAGTGCAAACATATCTCAACATCACTTAAAAGTAAGAAAACCCTAGGCCAAGTTCATTTAGATGTGATACATATAGAGTGTTCTTACACTTGAACCCAAGCACACATTAGGGGAATTTTGAGGCAAAAAATTGTCCTCAAATAAAAAAATTTACTATTAAAATAAACTTTAAAAGAACCAATAGGATTCAAGATGATGGTGTCAACCATAAGGGTAAATATTTTTGGATGGAAAGGAATAAATTTACCTTTTTTAATCATATTTTTTATTTATTTCCTTATAGTTTTACTCAAATTTCAAGTGTAGGACCTCTCCATACTTTTGATAGACCCACAGTGAAATAAACTGGAAATACATGGAAAAACGTGTTTCTTGGAAATAAACACATTTTTTCCATGTATTTCCAGTTCAAGAAACACATTTTCCCATGTATTTCTAGTTTATTTCACTACGAGTCTATCAAAAGTATGGAGAGTGGGTACTTGTTGGAGAGTTCCTACACATTAAATTTGAGTAAACCTATAAGGAGATAATTCGAAAATACGATTAAAAAAAGTATGTTTCTTTCTTTCCCTTTCCAAATTCATAACTCTTATTTTATTATTTTAACTATTATTTCACATTTTCCTTAGGAGACCCATTTTAGACCCTTGATGAGGACTAATGAACCCTACTATATTACCAATTATAATTGGGTATGTCCACCTTTAGTTCATGAACCCAAAGTATGATTAGGGGAACTAATTGAGGTCATGATCCCTTGTGATCATCACAACCAAGAGGAGTTTACTTGAGATGTGAAGACCCTAAATATATAAGTAGATGAACAATTATCATAGATTTGAGATATTAAGGGTATGTTGGAGTCCCTAGGATTTGTTATACATTTGAGATATTAAGGGTATGTTGGAGTCCCTAGGATTTGTTGACAAGCAAAAAAATTCATTCCTATAACACAGGATCATTACTCAATCAAGGCCCATGTTTAGTATGTTGATTTCCTCTGATATGTGGATTTGGATTCCACCTGAAAAGTTTTCTTTAAATGTGATGAAAAGTCAATTCAAAAGGAAAATATATTACCTCAAAGCTCACATTAATATAATCTAACCATATTAAATATATATTAATATATTCTAACTAATATAAAGTATAATATATTCCTAGATAACTAGGAGCTAGTTTAATATCTCCAGACGCAACAAAAAAGATAAATTACAATATCTGAGAAGTAATTCACCAAATCAAGTTCAAATACAAAATCTTAATTCCTTAAAAAAAAAATAGTTATCTTAAACAATGGATAATGTACTCTATATCCGATAACTTATAGTAAGAAAGTGTGGAAAGCAAGAAATGAATTTCAAGTTTAACTTTAAATCAAACATTTACATAAATAAATTTAAATTGTGAAATATGTAAGTCCATATCACCAATTTCTCAATAAAAATACGGCTTTAAACTTATATTATTTCACTGGTAGAAGTACATATTTACTTTACTAAGGTTTCCAACCATTAAGTATTTAGTCCTTTCCTAAAACTTCATAGAAATGCACATGTTCTAGTTTTGGAGTTTCCAACTATAATGGTCTTCAAAATTATATTCCAACTAATAGAAATATATAGTCCAATTACAAATTTTCCAACCCCCTCTCTATAGAAAGAGTCGATATTTTATACTAGTATATTGCATCTCCAATGTCTGTTCAACTTTCTCGAAACTTTCGTTGTTACAACAGTTTCAATAATTTTGTCAAACAGATTATGGAGAAAATATTTTAATTATTTCCTTGTGCATAATATTGTTGCAAATATTCCCCATTTCTATTAAAGAAATTTCTATTATGTTTGATCTAGAATTTTGAACATGTCCATCATTTTATTAAACCACAGACATGAATAATTTCCTTGGTTCATACTCTTGGTCTTCATGATTATTTTCTTCATCCTCAAAATATACAAAAATTATAAAAATAAACAAATTTCGTTTCTTCAAAAAGTAAAAATCAATTGCTCAAAAATGTGCAAAATCTGTTTGTTTCAATTATTTGATTAAAAAAAAAACCGATCTAATTATTATTTGGATCAATTATATTTTGGACAAGTCACAGGAGAAAACTGTGGTTGTGTTTATTTATACCACATTGGATGGGTAAAACTAGTGAACTAAGTTTAAATTTTTTAACCAATTCAATTTATTCTATGTGCAATTAGCATAAAGTGATCCAATAAAAAACTTAGTTAAATTTTAACCTAGATCGTATTCAAAACCTGAAACTTTGACCATATGATTGTTTACACATCAACAAACATGTGGATGAAAATGAGTGATATGGAGGATGATATGGCTTTGAGAAGACTCATATATTATCGTCGAAAATGAGTGATATGGAGGATGATATGGCTTTGAGAAGACTCATATATTATCGTCATCCGGATATCTGGGTTACTAGATTATCTTGTCTTTTCGCATTGTTGATTAACCCCAGATCCTGATGCAATTTCCAAATGTAAAGTCATTCATGATACGGTCATCTAGACTAAGAAGTGATGTGTACTTATGGTTCTTCCTAGATCCACATATGGGTAAACTTAATGTAATCTGACATTCGGGCCTTCAAATACACCTTTACCATATGTCGTAACCCAAATACAGATATGACTTCTTTTTTCCAAGAGAAAATTTTCACAATTATATTAAAATTATATTAAAAGTAAAATATAATTTTTACATCTGCAATGCACCCTTGCTCCTGTTCATTCAATAACTATCCAAAAATAGTAGAACTCTGAACCTCCAGATCCAGTATTCCAGCACATTCATGGAATTTGATTATTCAAAACCTAGAAAGTCTTCTAGATCCAAAATATGTTACAAAACTTTAAACAAAAGCATAGAAGGAATCTTCCCCAGAGCTACAATAAACTCCCCTACAACTAGATGAAAAGACAAAAAAACCCAGGAATGAAAGGATAACTACAGTACTAATAGATCCTTATGTGACGAGTAAGCCCTTCCTTGCCATTTGACCAGGCTGATAAGGTGATAATTCCTTCGGGAGCTATTAATGTGGATTTAGAAAGACTATCCACTTCTTTATTTAATTCCCGATAGATGTGGAAGAAATATAAATCTTTGAAACTTCTGCTAAGCATCCTGAAACTATGCTTCCATCCTTCTAATGTGTAGACACATAGCTCGCCTTTGAAATTTATCCAATCTATGATCACCTTTGAGTCTCCCAGGGTCTAAAGTTTTTTTAGGGTTAAAAGATTTGCAATATAAAGGGTGGCCCATGCCTCGAGTAGCTCTGCCTTTGTGTTAGATCCAATGCCACAATTAAAAAACCATTTTTATACCCTTCTAGAAGAAACCCAAAGAATTCCTCCCGCCCCACTGCATGTTCCATTAGCCTTGGCGACGCCATCAAAACTAGCAAGGGGGTAGACTAAGGTAGGCAGAAGTCTATTTGTTCTGGTCGACAAAGTTACCTGTTTTTCCACTGGGATCTGGAGAGCACCGAAAGCTTTGATAACAACCATGTTAACTGATGGAATCAAACCTTCGAAAACAAATGCCTTTCTTTCCAGCCAAATGAACCAGCAAGTTAATGTTGCTAGACTGATAGGAACTAGCTTGTTTTTGCACCAATTTGTTATACAATCTTCAAAATCAATTCCATGCCACGACTGTTTGTATTTTCTGCTAGCGATAATCTGGTGCCAAACACTTTTCGTAAAAGCACAGTTGATAAACAAATGGTTTGTATATTTATTTGCTTCTTTACATAGATAGCATCGCCTAGGCCCCTGCCAACCTTTTTGTTGGAGTATTTTCCACGTTAATACTTTGTTTTCAGCCACAAGCCAAAAGAACAATTTGATTTTCATCTGAATATTCCAGAACCATAAATTTTTACACCACCCTGTAGCCACCTGTAAATTCTGAGAAGAGAGTAAAGCGGTATAAACATTTTTAGTAGTCAAATAACCAGAAGAATCCCCACCTGTCCATAATCCATAAAAACTCGTCCTTGTTATCCGATAGAGTTATTCACGTTGATAGAAGTGCTCGACGATACCTATCCCACTCCTTCACCAAGTTTCCTACAAGAGCCAAGTCTTCGTTGCTCATCCAATTAGTCATAAAAGACTCATGTATCTGGGGGCTCCTTGCCTGTGCAAGGGCCGAAACACCCTTTTTCTTAAGTGTTTTTAAAAGAGAAGCTGATAAAAATGACACCTCTCCAAGTCCCAGAATTCTTTCCATGCCTATATCAATTAAATGACTTGATCTGGGCTTCCAAACATGCCAATTAATAATTAGCGGAACCAATTTTAGAAAGTTGTTCCAAGCTTTGGAATCTAAAAGTTGTTTGAAAATCGCCGCTTGAATCCAGTTATGCATAGACATGTGGGATAGATACTTCTCCTTCAAAACTTTTTGCCAAAGACCATTATGAGTTAGTACATGCCAAAGAGTCGATGTGGCTACAACTTTATTGAAAAAATGAATATTTAATAGTCCCCAACCCCTAGCCTTTTAGGGCGAGCTAAGGTCTCCCAATGACAAAGATGAAAATGATTGGTATCAACACTGCCATTCCAAAGAAAATTGTATAAAATATTTCTTAATTTATGAAGAATAGACAAAGGAATTGATGCCAAGGAGAACCAGTAAATTGGTTGACTCTCCAACACAGCTTTACAAAGGGTGAACCTGCCTCCCAGAGACAACCATCTGTAGCTCTAATGTCTGATTTTCTTTTCTACTTTCTGAATAAGCCAAGACCAATCTTTAGATTTTTGAATACCATCTTTTAGATAATATCCCAGATATTTGAAACCCTCTGTAAGATCCGAAAAACTATGTGGAATGAAAATCTTGAAAACATCAAGTTTTGTCTCTAATAGACCCAAATAATGCACCGTAGACTTTGTAGAATTCAACTTTAAACCAGATGCCATGCAAAAACAAATTATAAGCTCCATGATCACTGTCCACTCCTGCACCAATGCACGGGTTAGAATTAAAATATCATCAACAAACAAGAGATGAAGTATCTTGGTAAGTTTGGACACTTCAATTCCAGTTAAAGAGCCATCCCTTTGTCTAGACTTAATCAACAAACTTAAACTCTCCATCACCAAGATGAACAATAGAGGAGAAAACGGACAACTGTGCCTAAGGCCACATCCACTTTTGAAAAAGTTTGTAGCCTCTCCATTGACCAAAACAACAAATGAAGCTGAGTTCATGCAAGACATAATCCAGTTGGTCACCAACACACCAAAACCACCCTGAATTAGAATCAACCTCAGAGAATCCCAGTTCACATAGTTGTATGCTTTTTGGAGATCGAGTTTTAGAATCAAAGATTTTTGGTTTTTCTTTTTGATACTATGTATACATTCAAGTGCAGTCCCAATCACATCATGTATTTGACACCACTCCAGGAATCCGAACTGTTCAGGTGATAAAGCCCTGGAGAGAAACAATTTAATACGGTTTGCAATAACTTTTGAAATAATCTTATAAATTAAATTGCAAAGGGAAATAGGTCTGTAGTCTCCAAAACCAAGAGGTTTATTCAATTTAGGAATCAAAGCTATAAAGGTAGAGTTCAAGCTCCCAACTAAGCGCCCCCCTGTCCTAACTCTTTCAACAAGAGCCAAAAGATCTTCTTTAATTAAATCAAAGAAGTGAAAATAGAATTCCACCATCCATCCATCCGGGCTTGGAATCTTATCCCTTTGAAGAGAATGAGAATCGACTTCAATTCCGATTCTGTGATTGGTACCATAAGCTCGCGGGATTCCACCTCATTGATCAATCTTGGGAAAAGACTTGCTACAGTTACCTGTTCGGTTAATGATATATTATCCACAGACTTAAAAAAACCCTTGAAATGATTCTCTGCCTCCTTAATGATTTCCTTTTGAACTTTATGAACAATGCCATAGTCATCCTTAATTTCCCATAAGTGTTTTCCGATTCTCCTCTGATTAGCAAATTGATGAATTTTTTTTGTATTGAGGTCTCCAGATAGCCCTACTTTTGATTCTCTATTGTTCTTCCCTTTCAATAAGTAATTTGTTTCTTTTTTATTCTAAGTCTATCAAATCTCTCTCGACCCAAGCACTAATAGATCCATTCGGTAACCGATTTAGGAGGCTCTTTATATTGAGTTCCAAATTTTCCAATTCCTTCATTGTCCTTTCATTTCTTACTTTTGCCCACCTCTTAGTCATTACTTTTAGGTCCTTTAGTTTCCAAGTGAAACTTCTCTGAATGTCATCCTCCTGAAGATATTTCGGGTCATTCCAGATTTTAGGCACCTTCAAATTATAGTCCATTTCATGCAACGACTGTGGATTAAACTTAAATGGATAGGCATTGGGACGAGCATTATTTTCCAGCTGTAAAAGTATGGGCGCGTGGTCCGAAAGAAACGGGAATTCAACCCAAGTACGGTAAATATTTAGAGATAAGAGAAAGTCCTCTGATAGAAGAAACATATCCAATATTTTTGCAATCAAATCTTCCCCCGAACGACCATTCCTCCAATTTGGGACAAGATTATCAGGCTGGAGGTCAACTAAACAGTGCAATTGGAACAGGGAGCTCAAAAAACTAGATAGTGCACAAGTAACACTAGATCCCCCCCAAGATTCGCCAGTGGTAAGTGTTAGATTGAGGTCCCCTGCAATCACCATATTTTTTAGAGACAATAATCCTTTTGTTGCCAAATTAGTCCAAAAAACCCTACACTCCAAACACAGCCCATATACATTCAATAAATTAATCATCCTTTTAGTAGCTAGAATAAGACCTGTTAACAATATACCACCACAAGTAAGAAAAGGTGTCAAACTAATAAAACAGGGATCCCACATCACCAACAGACCACTAGAAATGCCTTCTGAACTCACTGCACTTATAACCCGTGACGACCGAAAACGCTGAGCAAATACACGAGCTTTTTGATCAGATACCATTGTTTCTTGAAAGAACACAATATTGGGCTTGGTAGAATCCAATACCCATCGAAGGGAGGCTGCTTTTAGGGGCCCTCCAATCGCTCTAAGATTAGGGGACAATAATATCATTATTTGGCCCTTGCAAGGGCCTTCACTGCTCTAAGTGCCCCGCTGTCAGATGAGGATGGGTCTAAAACGGTAGAAAAAATCGCCTAAGCCTATGAACTCTTTTTAGAGATCCTAGTCTTGATGGGGGAGCGTTCAATAGCAGTTCCACGGGACCAGGAGGAATCCTTTGTATTCTCTGCCTGAGAATTAGCCAAAGTGTTGACCTCTCTGTTGAAATGTGTCAGATTAATAACAGTAGAACCAAAATAGGATGGCAATTGGGGAGGGAGCGAAGATGGAGAAAAACGGTCTTTGAGAAAGGGAATCAGTGAATCGAGAACCCCCAAAAGTGTGGGCTCGTCCTCCTCGGATTCGCGAAATCTTGGCACAACAGGCTCTTCCGTGGGACTGGAGGGAGTATCCTATGAAGTAGGTGTAGAAAGAGAAAAAACATGAGAGTTAAGGTGTTGCTCGGTAATAGTACTCGACAAAAAGGTAGAGGTGGATACATGGATAGAGTCCTGAACAACATGTAAAGAAACCGAAACCCCAGAACATAGTAGAGATAGTTCCGATAGGTTAGTAGGAGGGATAGTCGAGTTGGTTAGGTCATCCAATCCTTTCCTTGGCAAAGGTTCCTCAGAGGTAAGCAAAGAAAGAAAAATAGGAGAGGCGTTCAACACAGACTTTTCCATTAAAGAAAGTGAATAATATAGTGTCGGATAGTAAAGTTGTAGCTTACAAGTAACAAACATTTCTAGGGGTAGAGAGAGCGACGTCGATGTCCTAGGGATGCTGCGATCATTCCAGGTAGATAAACCCTCCTCCTCCGAGTCTACCAGATCTTTGTGCAGTGTTGTGTCTTCAGAGACATCCTCGTCATCAAACCGCCACGAGCAATTCCTTCTCAGGTGGCCTGTCTTATGACAGATACTACAACGAAATGGGATTCTGAGGTAATCTAGATTCTACGTGAAACGCCTATCATGCCAGCCAATCTCCAAAATTTATGGAAGTCCTCCATGGACATCCATTTCTACAAATATATTCCCAATATTTCTACAAGAGGTCGAAAGAAGGTTTTCCCCCAAAGAAATAAAGGTACCTAAAGAATTGCCAATAGATACCAAATCATATTCGTTCCAGAACTGCAGGGGAAGCCCCAGGAGAAAAACCCATATGTGGAGAAACTGAAAATATTCACTATCAGGATTGAAGGCCAATCGCCACCATTTTAACATGATACTGGAATCCCCTAGAGTCCACTTATGAGACAACGGTCGTATCTTCAGGCCTTTTACAAATAATTCCTATCCAACCTTTGGTAAGTCTGGCCAGCTCCGGCTTATAACCAAGTAACAACTTCCAGTTGATATCAATCCATTCCATGAATGAAACCTTGCATAGATAGTGATATGAGAGCCTACCAACTAAACCGCATAAGGCCAGACTGCAAGTTTCAGTAAGGCATATGTCAGAACCAAGAACCATCTTATGTATAGTTTTCTTAGCCTTCCACTATTTCCATCTGTCCCACGAATTTGAGCCTGCTCTTTTCCCACTCAGAGGAGGCCTAAACAGTTTCTTTCCCTTCCAGAAGTTTTCCTTACACTCTGTCACATGCGAGGTAACCAGAGAAATTCCAGCATTCGAACCTTGTGCCCGATATTCTTTAGAAACAGGTTGGGTTGAGTGGTTAAGTCCAGATAAATGCGAATCAGTGAAAGGTTGATGAGTAAAAGACGACACAGAAGAAACATGACTTTTACATACGTTATCAATCTTGTCAAATAAGCCTGTATCCCTCCAAATCTCCTCGTCAACCACATTCATTAATGTGTTGACTTGAGCCTCCACCTCTGGCGAAAACTGTGTGGTCATAGTATCCACCTGTATCTCCATTAAACCCTATTCCCCAAGTGATATAAAAATATGATAATTAAACAAGAGATTGGTAGTGTCATTAAAATAAGTTAATGACTCCAATAATGGCACTAGGTTGCCTGCCCCGAGGAAAAGCCTACCAGTTTCTATAAAGGACAAAAAACAATAGACAATAACTAGAAGAATAAGAAAAAAACGAGTTTAAACCCAAGCCATAGACCAACTACACCAAAACGGAAATAACTAAACCAGAGAGCAAAGAAGTTAGAGACAAAGAGTTCGGCAGAGAGTTTCGGCGATAGGTAAACCTAGAAATCTTAACACCAAGTAAGGTTCCAGTAAAATGCTAATCTAGTCCAAAGACCTGCCAGAGACATCGTTCTGGAATCGCCATTGCTGAGGGTAAGTTCCCACCTAGTTGCAGGTTCAAAAAATCGGCTCTCCAGACTTGAAAAGGAGCGAATGGGAAAACATCCGGGTACCCAGATATGTGGGTAAACATAAAGCCTCTCGACAAAAGTTTCTCTCACATATGGATATGATGATTAAATCAATAAACATGCCACAACAAAAGAAAATTAAGACCACTATGTTGCCACGTAGTACCACGTCAACCCAAACCTCTAATATGTCAAATGACGTGGTTGATGACCTGGCGTTTTGACGTCAACATCCAAATATATCATGAATGTTTGGACATCTCAGTATCTGTATATTTGGGTTACCCAAATAAGTCACTCATTGCTTGACCCCAAATCCAAATATAATTACACATGAAACTAATCTAGGATTTGGGCATCCTCCCTGGCTTGATCAAAACTTTTGAAAAATATCCAGATCTAGATATAAACATTACATCTAGTGTTTGTATTATCCAAGTGTTGGAAACATAATCCATTAGGGTTACAAACTTTACAGAATGTGAATAGTAAAGTCATTATAATGTCATCGAGAGTCCAAAAGATTTCTTGGAATATGAATCTAAGAGTCACATCAATGTACTTATACATGTATCATATTGATGAATAAATAAATTCACACTTATCTAAATTTATTCACGATCTGGCGATTTGATAACTGAACAAGAAGCATTAAAAACTGAAGCAACAAATTATTTTAAAGCTCTTTACAAGGCGCCAGTAACAGTGAATATAAGTGATCAATGCAAAGTTACAGAGCTCTTTTCACATTGGGTGAATGAAGAGGAAGCAAACGCTTTAGTCTCCCCAGTTACTTTGGAAGAACTACAAGGGGTTCTAGGACAGTTCAAGAAGGAGAAGAGTCCAGGCCCAGATGGCTAGACCTCTGAATTTCTCATTTTCTTTTTTGATTTGCTCGAGGAGGACCTTCTTGCAATGGTTGAAGAGTCTATAATTCAGGGCTCTATAATGGGTGGTCTAAATTCTACTTTTCTGACATTGATCCCGAAATCAAATCGCCCTAGACATTTTGATGACTTTCACCCTATTTCGCTCTGTAATCTTTGTTATAAGATCATTTCTAAAGTAATTTCTAATCGGTTAAAACCTTTGTTTTCCAGATTTATTTCTCCAGAGCAATTGGGATTTTTAAAAGGAAGATGTATCCAGGATGCTATAGGGTCTGCCAGTGAAAGTATTCACAACATAACAAAGAAGAAGCTTAAATCTCTTGTGTTGAAGCTTGATTTGCGGAAAGCTTATGACTATATTGACTGGAGTCAGCTCTGATTGATTCTTCTTAAAGTGGGCTTGGGTATTCAGTTAACAAATTAGATTATGTCTTGTGTAACTTCCTCATCCTTCACAGTATTAGTAAATGGAGCTTCATAAGCGAGAGGGGGGTCCTCCAAGGCTGCCCACTTTCCCCCCTTTTCTTCATTCTTATGATGGAGGGTCTTAGTTTATTGTTGAAGAATTCAACAGCTGAAGGATTGATCTCATGTATTAATGTTTCTAGAGTGACAAAAAAATTTCACTTGCTCTTTGTAGATGACATTCTTATTATGTCAAAGGCAAGTCTTGCTAAATGGAAAATAAAATCTATCATTGAGCTTTTTTTCAGCGCTACAGGACTCACAATAAGTCAATCAAAATCAATTGTTATCTTTGAAGGCCTCAATGAATTGGAACTATCTCTGCTCAAATCTCTCCTTAATTTTTCTTTCAATGAACTTTCAAAGGGATTCAAGTATTTAGGGTATTATTTAAAGAGTGGTCCAAGCTGAGCAACTGATTGGGGCTGGTTAGTTTCAAAGTTCTCTCAGAAAATCTCGGTTTGGTATAATCGGTGGCTCTCTTTACAGGGCAGATACATTCTCATTAAATCCATCCTGGAAGGCCAACCAGTTTTCTGGATGTCTCTGGAGTCTTTGCCTCGCTCTATTATCAATAAGATTCGTAAAATGATTTTTCATTACTTATGGAATGGACGGTCAGACTCTTGTCAGTATCATCTTTGCAGATGGGATATTCTCGCCAGACCAAAAAGAAACGGGGGTTGGGGATTTCAAAATCTCTATCATTTCAACTTGGCTCTCAATGCTACAACTTTATGGAGGCTTCTCACACATCAAAGCATCTGGCACCAGGTGGTTATGGATAAGTATTTAAATTCTACCTCTCTTGTTAACTGGCTCAGACAACCTCAGCATAATTGACGTGTTGTCTCTAGACTATGGTCAAGTTTTCTTAGATCGTTGCTGATTATTCTTCAATGGCTCTGTTGGAAGCCAGGGGCAGGGCGTCTTATTGCGTTAAGCAGAGACACAATTCTCGGATTGGGGGAATGATTGATGCTTAGTTTGAAACTTGTACAGGATATGATCAAAAGACATATCACAACCTTAGCACATGCCTCAAACAATATTGACCCGATCTCCCTGGTAGAAGTTTGGAAAACTAGTTTTGAATTGAATCTGACTGGTGCACACGCGATGAAGTGGAATTCTTTCACTATTGATTTGAATAAAGCCGGAGTAATTCTGTAGGGTGACCAAGCCGACTCACTTCTATGGTCTGGAGGGGACTGTTCAGGGGTTTTCTCCGTTAAAAACTGCTATAATGTTATAATTTCCACTCTCAATTTTCCTGTCAGTCATGGCTAGAAAGCAATTTTATGGAAATAGAGAGTCCAACAAAAGATCATTCTTTTGTTCTAGCTGACAGTGGAGAACAGGTTACTTACATGGGACAATCTCCAAGCGAAAGGGTGGATCGGTCATGGTTATTGTCTTTTGTGCAAGCATCCCGAGGAAGACATTCCACATCTTTTTATTCATTGTCCATTTTCAAAGGAGGTATGGTTTCATTGTATGCAGGTGCTAAATTTGAGAATCCAATGGAATTGAAATAATATTAGTGAGTGTATGGATGAGTGGAACAACAGGCCCGACTTATCAAAAAACCTCCCTTTTCTAGTTTGCTGGCACATTTGGCTGTATCGTAACAAAGTCCTCTTTGAAGGTAAGAACCCAACAACAAGGGTGACTGCTCACAAGTCCATGGGCACACTTGGGAATGTTTCCATGTCCGAAAAAGAACAAAATTTAAGAGTAAATTCTATAAATAGGATTAATGGTTGCTCATTGGATTTTTTTGATGGAGCATCGGAGGCAGGTGGCTCTAATTGTGGGGCAGGATGTGTTATTAAGTCGTGCTCAATGAAGGAATATCGTTGGTATTTAAATTTTGTGGAAGGAACAAACACCAAAGCAAATCTGATGGGAGCATGGGCTACGCTTTTTATTGCAAAGAATTTGGATATCCTCAATATTTAGTTATTAGGTGATTCAAAAGAAATAATTGACTGGTTAAAAATAAAGAAGCAAACCTCTGGGCCATAAATAATGAAGGATGGAAAAATAAAACTAGTGAATTGGTCTCTTCCTTTTGGGTTATCCACTTTTAGTACATTTACAGAGAGAAAAATGTGGAGGTGGATCTTTTAGCGAAGAAATCCTTGACAACTGAGAGTGGAAGACTTTTTTATCACTCCTTGGATGGAGCTTCTGCTGGAAATGTCCAACATTTTGATATTTTCTAACTGCTATATGTGTCAAGTTTGGGTTCTTTGTATTGTTTTTTCATAGGTGGTGGGATGTTTAGTGCTCTTGAGGAGCTCTCTTGTTTTGTTTTCTTGTGCTTTTTTTTTATTTTTATGAATGATCTGATTTGTCTCTTTTAAGAGAGATAGGTAGAATACTATTCATGGGACATTGACATTAAATTGTCGGGGTTTGTATGAAAAATTATATTCTTAATATAATTAGTGTGAGTTTTATGTGGGAAAAAGAGTTGCCTTAGTTCATAGGCCTGAATTGAGATATGGTATTTTTCCATAGCTAAGTTGTGTAGAAAACACCTATGTCTACCTGCAATTATGTCCACCTGTCTTCCTGGGCGTTTCCTCTTCCCTCATTCAAATACATAGTTTCTCTAAATGTTGGTGCACCATTTATCCATGAATCTTTTCACTTTTCAGGTGTCCAGGAATCTTTATTGAGTAACCAATATTTAATATCTACTGAGAAACATCATGCTATTTCTACTCACATTCCAGGAAATCCTAAACCTATTATAATCCAACCATTGTCTTATATTCTAAGAAAGATTGTGCAAATTGTGCTTGTTGTCAGTGAAATTGTTGGGAGTTATTTCTCTCACATGTTTTAATTATTCATTGGATGAGCATTTCAGAGCGATTTTTTTCATGCATGGTGCTCAACACCTATTGTCTAACATTACAAAATATTGACTTGCAAACCCTATCTCCTAGTGAGTCCTCATATTTGATGAATTGTTTCAATGTCGAAATGGAATATTCTACATCAAATAAATACATATGTTGGAAATTTACGCCCCTAGATTCATTATGTTTAATTCGTTTAGGAAACAACCTTTCATGAGGGAATTCCATGTCATGAGTAAGCCACAAAGTGGAGGTTTTGACATTCCTACAATGAAATTTGATGCTCGCCCTGCAAAATAAGCCTATATTGTAGCGCCTACTCTTAGGATCTCTCGCGTTTGAATCCCTGATCACTATTTTGAGGGTACACACATTCCTATAGAAAATGAGGCACAAGGCGATGCAGTCGTGGATGAAGGACTCAAGGATTCCTTAGAATTTTGTGCCCTCTATCCACAATGTCTTGATTCTCTTGATGGTTTCCTTGAACCCTAGGTGCTTCAAATTGACTTCGTCATGGTAACCCATAACAAGGTCCTACTACTGGTTAATGTGGGAGACACATTGGAGGGAGTTGTTCTTGAAGTAAAGTATCTTACTCATCGATGTGGACATTGAGCCTATCCTAGATGCACTTCAAGATGATGACCTTTATGAGCTAGTACTCAACATTATTTGGACCTCTGCTAATAGTAATTGGATGGGACAGACACTTGCAACCACTTGCAACCTGTTATTTGGACCTCTACTAATAGTAATTTGATGATACTTTGTTAGTGCTTTCAATTATCCTTCTAGAGGATTATTGAGGCATTGCAAATTGTTGCACATCCATCTCATAGCTTCTGAAAAGGTGAGCCATCATATCTTTCAAGTATGAAATATAAAAAAGATGCTTGATTCCACATCATGGTTCTTTCTTTGTCAGGAGTAAACTTTATGTGTGGTGTGGTAGAAGGATAGAAAAGAACACGACAAAGAATACTATTACCCGCCATTTTTGGGCATGAGACTAGTATCCGTACTTCATCAACTAGGTTGCAGTGAATAATTTGATCAAGCCTTGTAAGTTTACTTTTACACTATTGAAATCAAAATTGAATTAATTGTAAATAAGTACATTTTTGGTAGAATTTGACACCCTCCATTTTTTGTTTGCATTTTTTAGTATGATTGTTAAAGGGTGGAGTTGCAAGAAACTCTGTGAGGTATAAGACATGGCTCGAATGGAAAAATTATTAGAGTTATTGAACACTCTAATACTCTCTTCTATGGACAAAATAGACATAGCTACTCTCACCGATGTTCTAACCTGTTTACAATATTCGCGGGAAAAAATCAAATTTCTCTAGCATGAATAACAACTCCAAAAAGAAGAAATACAACAAAATAATCTTTGATATTTTGAAGTGGTCCTTTTCAGGACAACCATATTTTGGAAGAACATGATGATGTTGATTCATATCAACAACCAACATAGGAGAAACTCAGTGAGACAAACCCACATTCAAGTACATATAAATATCAACTTAAATATTCCAAGTCCATCATTAGACCTTGGGAGGAAATCAAGCACAAAAATCATAGAACATGTATCTAATATGAAAATGAAGTGACCTTTCATATTCCATATTATACCAAACCGATCCAGTTCCAAAGTATTGGATTGCTACAAGAAATTCCAGATTCACCTACTCTAGTTCAAGAGAAGAATCTGAAATGGCAACATTGTTAGTGAGTTGGCCACATGGAATATCAATGTTTTGATCTTCATCCTTGTGAGCATTGTGGGAAACACAATCATTCTTTAGGAAGATGTTCTAAATGCAAGAAACCTGTAAGAGTAAAGAACCACTGTGGTGGGTCACTTCTTGGTGGTGGTCATCAATATTCAAGAAGATATATCAATCATACCGAATAATTCATTCTTGAGTAATGACACATCTTGGAGTGGATATATATTCTCCTTCTCACCTTGTTTCTGACAGGGATGAACAACATTAGTGATTTACAACCATGATACAATTTTTGAATTCTTATCAATCGAGCAGTATCAAGAGTTTGTAAGCAGTAACAAGCAAGCATGAAAAGTGAGTTTGATTTGGTTTGTGGTCACCCAAAATCCCAAGATTGGTTTATGGTTTTATTTAAACCACCATTTAGTAGAAGACTTTCAAATTCTGTTAGACAATAATTTATGGTCATCTTTAAACTAGAATTTGAGATCACTTCCAATTAGCAAAAGACATCAGCTTCAACTTCTAGATAACTTAGGAAATGTTTCAGGAACCATTAATCTTAGAGCCAAGTTCCAGAGTTTGTGGTCATCCCGAAACCACTAGATTGGTTTGTGCTATTCCTTAAACCACCACCACCATTCAATAAAAGACATCAAATTCTTCTATACATTTGGTTTGTGGTCATCCCAAAACTACCAGATTCATAGAGAACATTCAACTATCAACATCTACACACTTCCAGACTTTAGTTGTACACCTTTAAATTTCAACTCTCGCCTTGGACTCACTTACACCCCTTCGGATTAAGTGGGAATGTTGGAAATGTAATCCATTAGGGTTATGAACTTAACAAAATGTGAATAGTTAAGTCATTGTAACATCATCGAGAGTCTAAGAGACATTTTGGAATACAAATCCAAGGGTCACATCGATGCACTTATACATGTATCATATTGATGAATAAATAACTTCATGCTTATCTAAATTCGTGTGTCCAATAGAAACACCGATATTCTTTTAATCCATATTTCTCATGAAAAATCATTGAAACATATTTGAAATTAATCAAAACAGATTCAGAAAACTCGTGAAAAATATAAAAGAAATTAAATCAATCTGTACAAATGCAATAAAATCAAAATCAACTAATTACCAATTGTTAAAAAAGTTCAAAATTTAAGAAAAAATTCAAAGGGTCCCCATTATTTTACGAAGAACTCATATCATAATGGGGTGTTGTTGTACAAGCTACAACATGATGCAAGACAAAAAGTCAAGGGAAGAGATTCTCAATAGAAGAGGATCCGAGTCCATAAGAGTCCCTTAAGTTATAATATTGGGTTATGAGTTTAGGAGAAAAATGGTTCCCACTTTCAATGGAATTATTAGAAGGGAAAATGAGGCTGAGGCCTAGTTGGTGAACATTGGAAGACACATAATTTTATATTATTTTAAACCCTTGGAAATGACCAATTTTCTAGTTACCAAGTTACCAATGACATAATATTATGGTGGGATAATCTCAAGAATAATGTAAAAGTGGATGGGAATTATTTAGATTGGGACCAATTCAAGACAAATTTTGAGGAGAAGTACCTAGGTTAGATGTACTACCATAATAAGGAAGATGTATACCATTCTTTTAAGTTGGGAAACATGGCATAATAATAATATGAGTGAAAATTTGAGGAATTAGAAAAGCATCCCCTTATACTTAGTTAAGATTCCTAAGTCAAGGGATTCATTGGGGGACTTAAAGACCATATCAAAGAGAGATTTAGAACATTTATGCTGAATACCTTGAAAAAAGCAATGCATTGGATGAGAATGTGTGGATATGAGGCATGTAAGAAGAAATATCTAAGTGGAATACTTAATAAAAGAATTAATGAAAAGAATAATTGGACATAGAAGTTTAATTAATGAATATTCAACCCAACACTACCTCTTTAATCGAAGAAAGAGGAAAAAGCACAAGGAAATGAAGGACTTATGAATTATGGAATTAGATGCTTTGAGTGTGAATAATTTGGTCACAAGAGCTACAAGTTCACAAAAATGAAGAATCAATTAGAGAAGGATACATATTACCCACAATTAAGGAGTTCTTATATCTAATCCCAAAAGAATTACCAAGGTTTCCACAAACCCAAGAAGTAAATTATAAGATACATCTAATGTCGTAAGAAAATCCTATATGTAAGGCACCTTATAGATTGGGGAGTAATGAGTTGGGAGAGATTGAGATGTCGTTGCAAGGAATATTGGATAGAAGTTGCATATGCTTGAATGCCTCACATTGGGGAGCTCCATATTGTTTTTTGAGAAGAAGGATGTGACTTTCCAAATGTGCACTAATTCTAGGATGTTGAATGAAGTTAATGATCAAGAAAAAGTGTACCTTGCCATGGATTCATGACTTGTTCGATCAAATCAGAGTGGTGAAGGCATTATTCATGTTGGACCTAAGATTCAGTATCATCATATAATATTTGAATAATATGGCGTACCAAAGAGTGTTTTTTAGACAAGACACAAGCATTGTGAATTCCTATTCTTACCTTTTAGATTAATTAATGTCCCCACAGTCTTCGTGAGATTGATGGATGATGTACTCTACAAGTATCTTGGTAAGTTTGTGCTACTACTCATTGATGACATCCTATTATATTTTGAGAATGAAGAGGAGCACCAGAAGCATCTCCGCCTAGTGTTGCATAAATTTGTGAGAGCATCAATTATATGCCAAGATAAGTACATGTGAGTTCATAAAGAAATTAATACAATTAGGAATATAATATTTGAAGAAGGAATGAAGGTATACCCTAAGAATATAAACACTATATATATATCTAGACAACCCTAGAGAATGTAGTTGAGGTGATAATGTTTTTGGGATTAGTTGGCTACTATCAAATATTTGTCCAAGAACTCTCAAAGATTGTAGCTCTTTGGCAAAGTTGTAAGGTAAAGAGTGCTTTTTAGACAAGACATGAGCATTGTGAATTCCTATTCTTATCTTTTATATTAATGAATGACCCCACAGTCTTAATGAGATCGATGGATGATTTATTCTACAATTAGATTGGTAAGTTTGTGACTACTCATTGATGACATCCTATTATATTCTAAGAGTGAAGAGGAGCACCAAGAGCATCGCCACCTAGTGTTGTAGAAATTTGTGAGAACATCGGTTACATGCCAAGATAAGTACATGTAAGTTCGTAAAGAAATAAATACAATTAGGAATATAATATTTGAAGAAGGAATGAAGGTATACCCTAAGAATATAAACACTATATATAGCTAGACAACCCTAGATAATGCAGTTGAGGTGATAATGTTTTTGGGATTAGTTGGCTACTATCAACTATTTGTCCAAGAATTCTCAAAGATTGTAGCTCTTTGTCAAAGTTGTAAGGTAAATAATTTAAGGTCCTCTATACATCCATACATGAGGAAATATTTCAAGAACATAAGTAGCTTCTCGTGATGGCACCTGTGTTGATACTCCCTAATTTTGGCAATGATGTTTTGGTGCGTCGAAGGAAATTGTGGTAGATTGTGACTGAAAGTTCACCTCTAAGTTCTAACATAGTTTATTTCATGATTTGTGCATGAAACTAAGTTTTAGTATAGCTTACCATATAGAACCTAATGTTCAAACATAAAGGGTCAATAAGAGTTTGGAATATATTCTTAGAATGTATGTAATGAATCAACCAAGAAGATGAGAATACTACCTTCCCTTAGCATAATTTCCAATAAAAATGGATACCCTCACTCTGCCAATATAAATCCGTTTGAATCCTTGTACATATGGAAGTGAAATTCCCTTTTTAGTTGGGACAACCTAGAAGTATGCCTAGCTCAAGATTAGGGACTCTTGGAATAAATGGAGGATATAGTGAAACAAGTACGACAAAATCTGAAGAGTACCTAAGATAGAAAAAAGATTAATGTATCCAAAAGAAGATGAGAATGAAGTTTCAAGGTTGGAGTGAAGGTGTCCCTTAGAGTTAAGCCAGAGAGGAACTATTTACACCTGGGGAAATGGAAGAAACTAACACTAAGATATTGTTAAGAACCAAATATCAAAATAGCATATAAAGAACCTCATAATAAGTACTCAATGGCTTGAAAAAGATAGAATTTCAGATAATAAGCCTCTTCGAGGGGGAAACCTCCTTAAACACCACATAAATTTCCAAATACAAGATGATTCCAAATGAAAAGGTCTCAGTGGTATATATAGGAGACTAGGAGGTACAATTACAACTAATGGACCCAAGCTGACATAATTAAAATAACATTACTAGTGTAATATGCCCCAATTAAGGGGTAATGTGCCACAATTTAGGCTTAACATGTCTCTCCCTTCAGACAAGTGTTGTCCACAACGCTTCAGTAATTTTGGATGATTATGTATAAAAGACTCATCTTCCCAATTGGAAGCTTCAAGAGGTAGTTTCCTTCACTTAATGAGATAAACTGAAATGGGTCTATTCCTCAGTTGGCAAATTCTTGTGTCAGTGATAACTTTAGGCTCCAATATGATTTTTCCTTCCTCT
Source organism: Picea engelmannii (assembly GCA_009831015.1). Taxonomy (NCBI): domain Eukaryota; kingdom Viridiplantae; phylum Streptophyta; class Pinopsida; order Pinales; family Pinaceae; genus Picea; species Picea engelmannii. The sequence goes on along the minus strand of ML788028.1, from coordinate 598,674 downwards.
TCAAGTTATGGAAATATAGTTTGAAATGATATCTTGTCACCTATAAGATTCTTTAAGCATGAAACATGGAAAACTGGGTGTACTCGTGAAGATGCGGGCAAATCCAATTTGTATGCCATAGTAACAATCTTTTGCAACACCTTATAAGGGCCATAGTACTTTGGTGATAATTTATTATCCTTCTTGGATTTATTGAGGGACATTTGTTTGCATGGTTGTAGTCTTAAAAACATCCAATCCCCTACTTCAAAACTTCTTTCACTACGATGTTGATCTGCTTGTTGTTTCATGTGATTATGTGCCATGGTTAGGTTGTCCTTTAAGATTTGGAGAACTTGTTGTTGATGCTCGATGTGATCTTTCACTGCTTGAACCTTAGATTTTTATTTTAGAGAAGAAGTGATGGAAGGAGGGTGGTATCCATAGAGTGCCATAAATGGTGTCATTTTTGTTGTAGTATGAAAGGAAGTGTTATACTACCATTCTGCCAAGGGTAACCATTTGAATCATTGTGTTTGTTTATCAAAGACAAAGCCTTGAAAGTAGTCTTTTAAACATTTGTTCACTATCTCGGTTTTTCCATCAGATTACGGATGATAGGGTGAGTTATGAGCCAATTGAGTACCCAAACAAGAAATAATTCTATGCAAATATGTCCAGTGAAGATGGGATCTCTGTCACTTACAATAATCTTTGGGCTTCAATGTAGATTTTGAAATGTCTCCATGAATGCGGTGGCAACTGTACTAGATTTGAAGGGATGAGAGAGTGTAAAAAAGTGTGCGTACTTGGTTATTCTATCAAAAATCACCTTGATGAAATCTTTCCTTCAAACTTTGGTAAAATTGTGACGAAATCCATGGAAACCACCTCCAACGCTAACTTGGGATGGTTAATGGTTGTAAAAGACTTGGGGTCTTAATTGTTTCCACCTTATTTTGTTGGCAAACTAAACAGTCTGCCACAAACCTTTGAACATCAGTTTTAAGTCCATCCCAAAAACATTCCTTCTTGACCCTATGGTAGGTTTTCAAAAATCCTGAGTGCCCTCCTACCAGAGAGGTGTGCAATTCAAATAGTACCTTTTGTTTGAGTTGGGAGTTCTTACATAAATATAACTGATCTTTGTACCATAGTGAATCATTTTCCCATGTAAATGTATATGATGCACTGGAATCTTGTTGCAACCTTTGAATGAGATTCCACACGTTTTCATCATTCTTCCATTCATCCCTCACTTCTATTATCCAATCGGGTTGGATGATCGAGATAGCACAGAGAAAGGCCTCAACATATTCATCCTTTCTTGAGAGTGCATCTGCCACAACATTTTGCTTCCATTTTTTTATAGATGATTTCAAAATCATAACCCAATATCTTGGTCACCCATTTTTGTTGTTCTTCTGAAGATAGTCTTTGTTCCAAGAAGTATTTAAGACTATCATGAATTTTTTTTACCTTGAAGTGCCTACTTATTAGGTAAGGGCACATTTTATTCATTGCATGTAGTATTTCCATCATTTCTTTCTCATAAATGGGTTTGTGTAAGTCCTTTCCCTTGAGTGGCTGACTTTCAAAAGCAGGGGGCCTTCCTTTTTGCATTATAATAACACCAATGCCATTTCCCAAGGCATCACATTCTACAATATCGGTTTTTGTGAAGTATGGTGTGGTCAAGATAGGATCTTTGCACATCGTCTCTTTAAGTTGTTCAAAATATTGAGTTTCCTCTGGAGTCCATGAAAATGCATCCTTCTTAGTTAATGTCATTAAAGGTGTTATTATTCTTCCATAGTTTTGAACAAACTTGCTGTAGTAACCTGTCAAATCCAAAAATCCTCTAATATTCTTCAATGTTTTGGGAATCGTCCAGTCCATCATGGCCTTAATCTTGTTAGGGTCTACCTTGACACCTTCATGAGATACAATATGACCCAAATAATCTACCTCCTTCACCCCAAAGAAACATTTGGATGGTTTGGCATATCGTTTTTTCTCCTTTAGTAGTTGTAGCACCTTGTCAACATGTCGCACATGATCCTTCCAAGACTTGCTATAGATTAGTATATCATCAAAAAATACTAACAAAAATTTTCGAAGGAAGGGCTTGAAAATTGAATTCATCAACCCTTGGAATGTGGAAGGTGCATTTGTAAGGCCAAAAGGCATGACCAAAAATTCATAATGGCCTTCATGAGTTCAGAATGTTGTTTTTGGGATATATTCTTCCTTCATTCTAATGTTGAAAATTGTCCAAGTGACAAGTGATTTGTGAGAACAAAGCCATCAATACCATACAAATTGATTGGGTTCTAAATATAAATAAGCAATTCGTACCTTTTGTGTATGTGGCACATTATGTAGATCAAAGAATTGTTCCGTCTGAAGTATCCATGTGATTGGGTCCTTGCCATCAAACTTCCTCATATCGATATTAGGAACATGGTTGGTCTTCAACCCAAAGTTGGAGTTTCTCCACTCTTGATTCACCTTCCTTGCGTCCTCATCATGAATTTCATTTTCACTTTCAGGTGTCTTCTCTGTTATGAAATTTTTCAATACTTCCATGATCTCCTCTTTTAAACCATCCATCTTTGCCTCCAACTTAGCTTCTATCTCTTGTAGTTCATCTTTTGTTACTATCTTCTTTTGTAAATCATTTATGTCCCTACGCATTTCTTCACCTTCATCAAGAGTCCAAGTAGGATTGTCCGGGGGCTTATTTGGTGTAGAGGTTCCCTTTTTGGGTGGCATGTTGGCCAAGTATCACTTTTGAACCTTGATTTTGAGGTGGTTATGCTAGACAATCTTTCTTTTGTTGTATCTCCCAAGTTTCGGCCCTTTTGGGTATGAAACTTTATTTTATGTATTTATCTGATATTTATTCTTTGCAATTCCATAGGTCTGATCAAAATTGGATGTGCCAAGTGGAATTTACGGTAACTTCCCCACAACTTGCTGATTTTTGTCCTTTCCAGGAGATCTCACTTCTATAGCATGCCCCGCACAAAATAATTGATATAAAATTCTGAAACTTGTACCAGAAATACTACAAATTGTCCACTATCCAATGAAACCAATACCACTCAATTTGGATACTCTAGGAAGAAGTTATGATTGTTTTAACTGGAACACCTTCTTGATACTAGTCAATAGGATATATACCTTATCTTCCACAGGGTGTATCTACAAATGTAAGATGACCCAAAAAATGAATTTTTTACCAAATATACATTACTAATTTCTGTGAATAGAATCCGGAGTTCAGAGTCTAAAACATTACAGAACAAATTTTATAGCGAAAATTCCGCAATGACTCAGTTCAGGATGATTCCAGAACCCTATCTTGTACAGGTTGTATATCTGAAATTATTAGGCCTCAGGAGATGAAATTGTAACCCAACGTACCTTGATCCATCTACTAAATATCCTCCAAGTCGTTCCTTCTGAAACATTGTAGAAAAAATGTTATAGCGAAAATTCCAAGGTGTCTCAGATGTAGCAGCGAAACCCTAAGACCTTGAGCTCTGATACCATATGTTAAGAACCAAATATCAATATAGCATAGAAAAACCTTAGAATGAGTACTCAAAGCCTTGAAAAAGAGATAATTTCAAATAATAAGCCTCTTCTCGGGGGAAACCTCCTTTTACCCCACTTAAATGTTCAAGTACAAGATGATTCCAAATGAAAATGTCTCCTTGGTATATATAAGAGACTAGGAGGTATAATTACAACTAATGGAATAAAGTTGACATAAATAAAAGAACATTACTAATGTAATATGCCCCAATTAAGGGGTAATGAGCCAATATTAGGGCTTATCAGATTCCTAAGTCAAGGGATTCATTAGGGAACTTGAAGACCATATCAGAGAGACATTTTGAACATTTATGCCGAATACCTTGACAAAAGTAATGCATCGAATGAGATTGAGTGGATATGAGGCATGTCAGAAGAAATATCTAAGTGGAATACTTAATCAAAGAATTAATTACAAGAATAATTGGATATAGAAGTGTAATTAATAAATATTCAACCCAACGCTGAGTCTTTAATCGAAGAAACATGACAAAGCACAAGCAAATGCAGGACTTATGCATTATGGAATCAAATGTTTTGAGTGTGAATAATTTGGTCACAAGAGCTACAAGTTCACAAAAATGAAGAATCAATTAAAGAAGGATAAAAATTACCCACAATCAAGGAGTTCTTAGATGTAATCCCAAAATAATTACCAAGGTTTCCACAAACCCAAGAAGTAAATTATAAGATACATCTAATGCCCTAAGAAAATCCTATATGTAAGGCACCTTAAAGATTGGGGAGTAATGAGTTGGGAGAGATTAAGATGTTGTTGCAAGGAATATTGGATAGAGGTTTCGTATGATTGAATGCCTCACATAGGGGAGCTCCATGTTTTTTTTTAGAAGAATTTTGTGACTTTCCAAATGTGCACTAATTCTAGGATGTTTAATGAAGTTAATGATCAAGAACAAGAGTCCCTTTCCATGGATTCATGACTTGTTCGATCAAATTAGAGTGGTGAAGAAATTATTCATGTTGGAATTAAGATTCATTATCATCATATAATATTTGAAGAATCTGACGTACCAAAGAGTGCTTTTTAGACAAGAAATGAGCATTGTGAATTCCTATTCTTACCTTTTGGATTAATGAATGTCCTCACAGTCTTCATGATATTGATGGATGATGTATTCTATAAGTATATGGGTAATTTTGTGCTACTATTCATTGATGACATCCTATTATATTCTAAGAATGAAGAGGAGTTCTAGGAGCATCTCCACCTAGTGTTGCAAAGATTTGTGAGAGCATCAATTATATGCCAATATAAGTACATGTGAGTTCTTAAAGAAAGAAATACAATTAGGAATATAATATTTGAACAAGGATTGAAGGTATACCCTAAGAATATAAAAAATATATCTAGCTAGACAACCCTAGATAATGCACTTGAGGTGATCATTTTTTGGGGATTAGTTGGGTACTATCAAATATTTGTCCAAGAATTCTCAAAGATTGTAGCCATTTGTCAAAGTTGTAAGGTAAAGAATTTAAGTTCCTCTAGAAATCCCTACATGACGAAAAATTTCAAGAAAATAAGTAGCTTCTCATGATGGCACTTATGTTGATACTCCTTGATTTTGGAAATGATGTTTTGGTGTGTCGAAGGAAATTGTGGCAGATTGTGATTCATGAGTTGTGCATGAAACTAATTTTTAGTATAGCTTACCATATAGAACCTAACAGTTAGACATAAAGGGTTGATAGGAGTTTGGAAGATATGCTTAGAATGTATGTAATGAATCAACCAAGAAGATGAGAATACTACCTTCCCTTAGCGTAATTTTCCAATAACAATGGATACCATCACTTTGTCAATATAAATCCATTTGAATCCTTATACACACGGAAGTGAAATTCCATTTTTAGTTGGGACAACCTAGAAGTATGCCTAGCTCAATAGTAGGGAATCTTGGAAGAAATGGAGGATAGAGTGAAACAAGTACGATGAAATATGAAGAGTACCTAAGATCGAAAAAAAGATTAATGTAGCCAAAAGAAGATTAGAATGAAGTTTCAAGGTTGGAGTGAAGGTGTTCCTTAGAGTTAATCCAGAGAGGAACTATTTACACCTAGGGAAATGGAAGAAACTAACACTAAGATATTGTGGACCCTTTGATATTTTGGTGTAAATGGTTTTCATTTATTACAAATTTGCTTTGCGAATACATTCTAAAGTTCATAATGTTTTTCTTGTATATTTTTGGTACTTGAAGTCGACCTTGTGTTGGATTTTGATGATATATAGATGAAGGAAACATGAGAATTTATTACTTCTCCCTTGAGGATCATCAGTAGTAAAAAACAACACATGTGGAATACAATAATAAATTGGTTCAAAGTATGTTGGTATAACTATTTAGAAGATGATGATGTTTGGGAACTAGATTCATAGATGAGTAAGCTTTATCTGCATTTGTTTAGAAATGACTTAGCTTCATAGGACAACAAGCAAAGAAAAAAAAAAGGACAATTGGAGTTTGAGCAACCATGGAGGGAAAATTCTAGAGCATATTTGGATAATAAGGCTAAAGATAATGGTTTCCATGCCTAAAGAGTGAACTCATATGTGAGTTGCAATGTAACAACAAGTGATTGTTGTTATTTTCCTAGTAGTTTTCCTAGCACTGATCTCCCTTAAGTTTCTTAGTAGTAAGATTCTTGGTTACTTGTGCTAGAGATACCCTCATAAATGAATGGGACACCCGATGGGTTGAGAGTAGTGAAGTGTTAAGAACCAAATATCAATATAACATAGAAAAACCTCAGAAAAAGTACTCAACGCCTTGAAAAAGAGATAATTTCAGATAATAAGCCGCTTCGAGGGGGCAACCTCTTTTTACCCCACTTAAATGTTCAAGTACAAGATGATTCAAAATGAAAATGTCTCCTTAGTATATATAAGAGACTAGGAGGTATAATTACAACTAATGGCCTAAAGCTGACATAAATAAAATAACATTACTAATATAATATGCCCCAATTAAGGGGTAATGGGCCAATATTAGGGCTTAACATGCCCCTCCCCTTGAGACAAGTGTTGTCTGCAACACTTGAGTAACTCTGGATGCTTTTGTATAAAAGACTCATCTTCCCAAGTGGAATCTTCAGCCGGTAGTTTCCTCCATTTAATGAGATACTCTGAAATGGATCTATTTCTCAGCTGGCGAATTCTTGTGTCAATGATGGCTTTAGGCTCCAATATGATTTTTCCTTCCTCGTCAAGTTCTGGCAATAAAGCTTGAACTGGGATCTTGTCGCCTATAACCTTCTTTAAGCATGAAACATGGAAAACTAGGTGTACTCGTGAAGATGCAGGAAACTCCAATTTGTATGCCATAGTAACAATATTTTGCAACACCTTATAAGGGCCATAGTACTTTGGTGATAATTTATTATCCTTCTTGGCTTGCTTGAGGGACATCTGTTTGTATGGTTGTAGTCTTAAAAACACCCAATCCCC
>ML788028.1:561311-584496 GCA_009831015.1 Picea engelmannii | reverse complement strand
TAATTTTATTTATTAAATATTTTTTCTTTTCTAGAAACTTGTGTGTGTGTGTGTGTGTGTGTGTGTGTGTGTGTGTGTGTGAGAGAGAGAGAGAGAGAGATTTTCATCAATTGAAATAGACCAAAAAAAATTCTATATCTAAAAATTTATAGTAACAAAAATTAGCAAAACTCATTGTTCACTCCCATAATGTTTTCTCTCCAAAAATACATTTTTAGCTTTCTTGTTTCTATTAGTATTAGAAAGAAAAATGTTGCACACAAAAAGCTGCTAATAAAGTAACCAATTTTTTGATTAATTTAAGAACATTATTTTTTTTTCATAAGAAAAAAAATGGTTATATTCATAAAGGAATATACATGTTGTTGTCTTTCATGTCCATCCTTAGTAGGATTCCTTCTAGTTCTATACTACCTATACTTCTTCTACTGCATAAACAAACCTTTTAATACCTTTTACAAAAAAAATTCTACAAATTGTTCTATATGTTTAAAAAACAAAAAAGACATTTACAACCTTTCAAAAATGAAAAACAAGCATTCTTCAAAGGTGGAATTCCATTGCCTTTGTTTATGTTCCTTCAAAGAACTCATAAAACTGAAAGCTCCTTTTTGTAGCTGCAGGGTTTCCTTTGAGAGTTCATCTTCCTTTGTGTTTAGCTCCCTCAGAATGTGCTGAAAAGAAATCCATTTGAAATATCTGAAAGTGGGCTTTATGTCTCTTAGTAGTGATGCCAACCTGGGATTTCGATGTTTTTGAGTCCCCTTTCCCAGTCAATCACCCGCTTAGAAGCACCGAACACTTGTAGCTTTGTCATATTTTTTTCTTTGGAAGTTTCCAGAAGAGTCAAAAGTGCTATCAGTTCGGATCTATTGTTTGTTCCACCTCATGGTGCATATATGATATGGATGTAGTGGTTGTGACTGATGAACATAACCACCCCTACTCTGCATGAAGGAGGATGTCCTTGTCTAGCCCCATCAAAAAATCCTCAAGGTAAAGTGTAATCAATGGGAGGGAGGATTGTAAAATGATGTTTTCCTGTCCTAAGATCTATCTTGAATTCTTCGGCCAGACTGAGCGAAATTGTCGGAGTCACTTCTGGGGGAACAATCTTACCTTTAAAAACAACATTATTTATTTCCCACCAATTGTTTGAGATCATGATGTCTGGGAGAACAACATATAAGGATGTTGTTTTGTCTCGAATCTGGGTTCTATAGCAGTCTTCAATGGATCATTGATCCCAAATGACCTTGGTTTTTAGCTGGTGCTTTATTTTCGCGCAACCTTTCCTGCATAGGGACAAGAGATAAAAAGGTGAGTAATGGTTTCTTGATTTTCCTTGCAAAGAGGACATCTACTAGGTGCACCATCCTCTTCTAAGGCAATTTTCCTATGTTAGTAGTTTATTGTTTGGAGCTAGAAAAAGTGTCAATTTACATCTGGGAGGAGCTTTGATTTTCCACAAGGGCTTCCACCATGACTTCGAGTGTGTCACAAAGTTTTCTTCTATCCAATATTTATAGCCCGTTGCCCAACTTCACTATGTAAGAGATGTTCTAAGGTTTTTTTGACCAACAAAGGGAGTCCTTGGAATATTTATCTGGGGAAATGAAGTTTTCACATAACATGGAAATGAAAGACTTACATTCATCATGTAGTTCTAGGGGGAGATCCAAAGAGTCTACGTTCTTCCATCCCCTTCTTGCTCAAATTTCATTTTGTCTTTGAGGAACATAAGTAAGGGAGGAGTGATTTTGTAATTGTTTCCACCTCCTAGCCATAGATCTTCTCCCAGTCGCACTTCTTCCCTATTTCCAATGCGCCATACATTCTAGTTTCCAACAAGGGGGAAAGCTTGTACAAGTGCTTTCCAGAAAATTGAGATTTTAGGGGATTTCGTAGATTCGTAGAACCATTCATATATAAACAAAGTAGGAAAGTACTTGGAGTTCATAACTCTTAGCCAAAGTGTGTTTCCCAGGGTTAGACGCCATAGGTTCCTTCCCACTAAGGCTCGAGAAAAATGTCTTAAGTTTTTTAGACCCTAGCCACCCATTTCTTTAGGTGAAATTATTGAGTTCCAATTGACTAGAGGGGTGCCTCCAAGAACATTTTGTCCCTTACATTGAAAGTGAAAACTTAGGCAACGAATATGATCTAGAAATCCTTTAGGGATTTCAACTATTGAATTCCAGTAAACAAGAATTCCTTCTAGGACTGCTTTAATTAATACTAGTCTTCCTTTTCTAGAGAGGAGTTTGTTGACCCAGATGGTTGTGCGAGCCTCAACCTTTCTTATTAACCAGCCCCAACCTTCTTTTCTATAATTGTCTGGTTTTAATTTAAAACCCAGATACTTGAGTCCTTCAGAGAGAGGTTTCCTTGGGGCGGGAAAAGTGATGAAAAGGGAGGCCTCTTCTTCATTCTCACAATGATTAAGAAGTAGACATGAATTTTCCATGTTTATTTTCATTCTGGTGGCTCTGCAAAAGAGGTTTAAAATATCCCTAAATGCAATTAGATTCCTCTGAGAGCCAAAAACGTTGCAGAAGATATCATCTACGAATAAAAGGTGGGTTATTGATTCTGATTCAGAGACTGCAATTCCTCTTAAGAGGCCCTTAGACCTTGCCTCCTTTATCAAATAACTAAGTCTTCTGCTATGATCAAGAACAAAAATGGGGAAAGGGGGAAACCCTGATGGAGACCTTTGGAGGCTTTGAAGAAACTGGATGGGGCTTTGTTTATAAGGATGGAAAAGGAGGCACTTTAGATGCATCCCATTATCCAATTGATAGTTTTTAATCCCATTCCCATTTGGATAAGGACCAGGCGTAGGAAAGTCCATTTTACTCGGTCATAGGCTTTGAAAAGATCCGATTTCAGGATAGTTTCCTTTAGATTTATTTTCTTGACAGTGTGTAATACTTCCTGAGTAATGGCTACCGTGTCATGTATATGTCTGTTGTGTAGGAAGATAAAATTTTATTCCCTAATAATTTCACATAGCATCGATCTAATTCTCCTAGAGATGATATTGGTAATTAATTTGTAGATGACATTGCAGCAGGAGAAAGGAAGAAGGGCATTATTTCTTTGGGATAAGACACAATAAGGTGGTGTTGAGAGGACCATGAATTATTCATTCCTTTTGTGATTCTCTTACCACTAGAAGCATATCATATTTTAGAAGGTCATAAAAATATTTGAATAATTCCACCGTAGCTCCTTCTGGGCCTGGGATTTTTCCATTATTCATGGAAAACAAAGCCGCCTTTATTTTTGTTTCTGACACTTCTTCCTCTAAGGAAAGGTTAATTTCTTTGGAGAAGGAGGTTGGGAATTTTCCCACTACCTCCAGGATTTCTTGGATGGGGCATCGAGGGGGGGATGAAAAGAGATTGTTGAAGAAATTTACCCCAAGCTTCACCTTTTCTCAAAGGATACAACCACATTCCCTTGTTCATCTTTGATTTCTCAGATTGTGTTGAGGTTTCTTTAATAGTTCACAAATTGGTGAAAAAACTTTGTGTTATTGTCTCCTTATTTAATCCAAAGAACCCTACTCTTGATATGCCATTCTTGTTCCTTTGTCTTGAGCCACTTGGCATGTTTATTCTCCAATTCTATTACTTATCTTAAATTTGTAGTATTAAGGGGTGATTCCTCCAGGTTTCTAAGGACCTTGGCTAATCTCTCTTTAGTGTCCCGGATGTGTCGAGACCTCTTGGACTTCCATAAAGGGAGCCAATTTTTTATGGTGTTTTTCAAACTTTTGAGATTTGTTGAAAATTGCGCGATGAGTGGAGCATGATTCAGAGGGGAAAACTTGACCTATGTGGAAAGGACCAGATTCTTGAAATCTTCCTCTTCCAGCCAAGATTGACAGAATTTAAGGGGTGACGGGGGGGCCTGAAAACCCAAGGTCCATTGCAGTGTGATGGGCCAGTGGTTTGAAATTCCTCCCACCTCCACTCCTGATCTGAAATTTGAGCCCAAGTTCAATATGGATTTGAATACTAAGAAATGGTCTAATCTATTTGCAACTTCCTCATCATTGGTTCTGAAATTCCTCCAAGTAGGGGATAACTTTATAGGTTCAATGTCCACCAGGTAGCCTTTTAAAAAAAGGATTGGAAAAATCTACTTTGCATGTAGACCTTGAGATGTGAACCCCAAACCTCCCACATGGAAACGATAAGATTCAAATTACCCCCCCCCCCCCCCCCCCGCCACCAAAAAAGGGTCACGAAAAACACCTGCAGAGACCAAATCCTCCCAAAAGGAGGTCCTCTCAGAATAAGGATTGTAAATGTTCACCACCGAAAAGGTTAAATTGTTGTTCTTGTGTTGTAATTTGATTGAAATTGTAGATAAAGAGATAGAAGATGACATAGCCTGAAAATTTGGGCTCCATCCAGTGAGCATACCTTTAGAGAGACCTGAGGCGTCGATTGTTCTAAAGGACCAATTCTAAAGCCAAGTACTAAAGGCTTCTATGGATTTCTCACCGGTGCACATTGTCTCTTGGATAAGGATGATGTCTTGTTTTAGGATGTGGAGTAATATTTTGAGGGCTAGATTCTTAGGGGCACCCCCCACCCCACGCGTGTTGAAAGAGAGGAAGATAATTTTTCCCTTGTCAAAGGGGATTTTCCTGCTCTAAGGGCCCTTGTGATGATTGCTTGGGTGCCTTTGTGAATTTATGTGACTGCTCTCTCTTTAGATTTTAAGATGAAGGATTTTATGCATGTCTGAGAGAGAGGGGGGGTCAAGAGATAAACCTCCAAAGGAAGGGGTATTCTCCCGGGATTCAGACCTCGAGGCATATTTGTTGCCCCGAGGTGAAAGGGGAGCTTCAGGGAAAGAAGGGAGTGACTGAGAGGAAAGAGAGGATTCATGAGTAGGAGAAGAGGGATCTCGAGAAGGAGAGGCATGGGGGGGGGAGTCTTTAAGGGAGCTTCTAAAAGAGGAGAGGGAGGGGGAACTCTTCCGAGGTCAGCTTCCCGTACCAACAAGTATGGCTAAGATGAGGGAGGGGAGAAGGAAAGGGGGTTATTAGGGGGAAAAGAGGACCTGGTAGAAGGGAGAGGACTAGAGGGAAAAGAAGGATCCAACACTGAAACAAGAGAAAATTGCAGAGAAGGGGGCTTCAAAAGCATACCTGATGCACGAGCTTGGGAAATCAAGTCACCTAACACTTGACTGGAGAGTACCACTTTGTTGATAGATAGGGAACATGCTCCATTCTTTCCTTCCAGTGATCCAACCTCCAAAGATTCCTTTTTTTTGATTGTGGACTTGGTTTTCTACTTACTTCCATGAGGTTGTTGCAGCAGAGAAATTATGGAACACTGAGAGCGTATGTGGCCAATTTCATGGTAGCCATGGCACATGAAGGGTAGTCTCCAATAATATACCTTCTGGTGCTAGGTAATTCTAGCATAAACCAGGTCAATGCTTCCTACTAAACCTTATCTTACATCCACTTCGATCAAAATCCAGGCCAACTTGCGGTCTTTTTTCGAATCCCAGTTGGTTTCGATTTTCATAAAAGAGCCTAGTTTCCTACTTATGGATTATAACGCTTCCCTGGACCAGAAGGATAGAGGAAATATGGGAAATATTTCCCACACTTTCATTACCATCGTAGATTCCTTAAGGGGGTCGAATTCCACAGTTCAGGTTTCTAGGACAAACTAGACGGGCCCCGAGACCAACTCTTCCTGTGAATTTCCTTGCATTCATAATCTGAAAGGAAAGAGAAAGATAATCAGCTTCTGGACATGATGTGTGTGTCTTAGGGACATAACCAATTAAAGGTTTCCATTGGTTCTACATCCAGCCTGTTAGGGCCTTTTCTCCCAAATATTCTCCATTAAACCTTGCAATGAGAGTCTTCCCCATGAGCTGGGGGACGTTGTTGAGGGGAATGTCATCTCCTACAACCATTTTTGTTGAGCCCCTTTTTTTCTTAATACACGAGGCTGATAATTTTCAAGTTAGGTTGACGCTGATAGAAGCACCCTTATCTTCCTTTGTTTGTGTGTTCACAGTGGTGAAAACCTTTCCTGAGGGAGGAGAAGACATTGGTTTGAGAGAGGAGGAGGGAAAAATATAGGGGGAGGGAGGCCGAGAGCATGATGGGATTCCATGTGGAGGGGAGGGAGAGGCATGCTTGAGACAGCCAGAGCCACAGGGGAGCAGTGAATGCAGGGGAATGTGAGGAGTCAAGAGAGATTTTTGTAGTGAGTCCAGGAACTCTCTTTGGGACATGAAGGCAGAGGGGCCTGAGGGGAGGCCTCATAGTGCACAACCTCCAAGTCAGAGGCCTCCATGTGTCTCAATCACGTGGAAGGCATGTGGGCCTCATCTAGGAGAGAGTAGAGTATGTTGCTAGAGATGTGACCAGAAGCGGGGAAAGGGAACCGGGAACAGGAGTGTGGGAGACTAAAAAAGGGCATGGGAGGGATTGGGGAGAAGGAGGGGGTATGCCTATGACCCCCACCCATTGTTCTATGCCTCATATGACATAGCGCAGGGGGCTAAATCGCAGACCCTTTCCATCATCTTCCTAACACAAAATTTTTGATTTAAGAACATTATTTATTACCAAATAAACATAGAAAAATATACAACCAGTAGGCTCTATTTAGACAGTCTCCATGAAAATTTTTAACCAAAGATATATTTTACACCAAAACAACACTGTGACACATGTGTGATTCACATTATCATTTTCTATAATTTTTAAGCATACATTGCAAATAAAAAGAAGATTTGATATATTAAACGATTTTATTTTTTGAAGAAATGCAAGTCAAAAGTTAACAAAATGTTTTACAATTTCTCTTTTTACAACATATTGAAATTCTCAATGTAGATATGAGTTTTTTATGCCTTATATTTTAAAAACCTATAAATTTTACAATTTTCATTGCCAAAAACCCAACGAAAGTGTGACACTTATTCATGGGATTACCCATAATGAAGTCATCTCCCTTCTCTATGAAACAAACTATCATGAGTATTCTCCCTTCTAGTGCTCTCAATATAGGCACGAAGAACCCATAATGTTGTTTACCTTCTGAAATAACTTGGTAGAATTGTACCTTGCCTCTAAGGTGTTGGGTATGTGTTATATTCTTTGAATGAGTAGTAGTGTCGAGAAACGTGTTGCATTTTTGCCTCGTTTTTCATGTTGCCTCGATTTTTGTGTCCATTGTTGGGAAGTTTTTCGGCACATGGTTTTTGCCGATGGTTTTCTATTTTCAGTTAAGGAATTAGGGTTGTTGACTAATCCAGGTCATTGGGTTAGGGTTTTGGATGCCACTGGATCCTATATGTATATTTTATTATAAACAATGCATCACAAGGAATGAATATAGAATATGTTGGTTTTCCTGGTTTGGGTTTCTAGGGGAAAAATCTCTGTGTAATGTTTGTATTTTCCATTGTGTGTAAATAAGGTTAAAATATACATAAGTCACCCAATGAGTAGAAATTAATAAGGGAAAGGAAGGTTTCCTAAACAACCCAACCTCTATGCTTCTCTATAGCCATCCCTCTCTCTTCTCAAGTCCATATATTTCTCTTGTATAGCTATTTTTGGTCATTTTCAGGATTCTATCTTAGTCCAAAACATGAGAATGCATTTTTCATAAATTCAATGATGCTTGAGCATGGAAATGGTGATTGTGAATGAGTAAATTAAAATTATAATGGGAAGAGTGTGCAGGAGAGTGAAGGAGATTTGGATTTCCATGAGGATAGGGTCTCTTACACTTCCCTGTGATGATTATACCTAGTTTCCATGCCTTCATAGCTATGTTAGACTTCCTCAATAACCACCACATGCATTCAATGACCGACTTCTTATTCACATATGGTGGTTGATATTTAAACAAATCACATGATAAAAAGGTAGGATCTCTTAGGAAACATAGGATTATTTATCCCCCACTTGGGGATCCTTTCCTTTTCCCCTCTTGTGGAATCAAAGCCCCTCTAGTGCTCTTCATAACCATATGGGACCCTTACATTAATTTTTTAAATAGTATTTGCATATCTTGAGCACACCATTGAAGGTCTACCACATTGTACATAGAAATAATAATTATCACAATGATATACCTATCCATTCACTAGTCAAGCATTGGCCTTGAGCTCTATGCTAGGAATCCATACAAGATATTACATCACTTACACATGGATTCATTTATTAAAGTTCATATGGCTCAACTCTTGTTATCATAAGAACTTATTTACAATTTATAAATAATTCTATCTAATATATCCAAAGGGTCAAAACCAAGGTATTACATTCCCTTCTCCCTCAAAATAGCATTGACCTCGATGCAACTTGGTATTATAACAAAAATGGGCATGCCTCTTCATGGTATCCTATAGCTCCCACATAGCCTCATTGGGACTAAAGTGCTTCCATTGCACCTTTACCTATCTTATGGTTGATTTCATCGAAATGTTACTTTCTTGTTGAGGATGTGTAATGGATTTGTTTAGAACTCTTCCTTTGTTTCCATCTAGATTACAACCAAATAAATCACATGGTTAATATAGTGTACATATTTCTTAAGAAAAACATTGTGAGCTCTAATGTTTGCAAGCAATGCAAGTCTATATGAAATCGGCCCTATCCCAATAATGGTTTCAAATGGACCACAATATCTAGGAGCTAGCTCGACACAAATTCTGAGCTTCAAATCTCTTCATTAAATTTACTCTAAGAAAAACATGATCTCCAACTTTGAATTCTCCGTACACCATGTTCTTATCTACATAGTTTTTCTACATATCTTGATTTTCCCTTAAATTTTGCTTGATTCTAGCAACTTCTTCCTCCATTTCTGTAACGTTCCGCATTACCAGCACTAACAAAATGCTCTGATACCAAATTGTAATGTACTCGCTATGATACCAAATTGTCACGTACCCAGTCTACTACTAATGAATGCTACTCCAAAATATAGTGCGCAAATTCTACTCTATAACATTGTTCTACACATAAATAATTGAAGTAATGCGCTCGACCCCAAGCTGGGTCGTGCCGCACAAACTTTCCTCTTCTAACACAACTTATAACAATGGAAGTGACACAATATAACTACACACATAAACATACTAAGCACCCAACATTACTGTGCGTGTAATCCACTCTGATCATGCAATCCCTATTGTGCGCACAAACATTATGGCGTCACACGTAAATTCAATTCTCTTTGTGTGTGAAGACTACTTTCCCATGTGCACAATGATTCCAACGTCATGCACGTATGTATTGTTTCCCTATGCGCACGATAATTCTAGCCTTGCCTTGGAAACTCATGACCATCATTACAAAGTTAACTAACAAAAAACTCAGTAAATGTCATACTCTACATGTGCGACAACAAACACTGAATAAATGCAACATGCTTACATGTGCAGACAACATTATGCAAAATAATGACAATTTATCATATGCAACATCATACAGGAAATAAACCCATATTAAACATAGATAATTAAGCATATAGTAATTAGACAAGAACATAAAGGACACTTATCTCTTTATAAAGAGTCACCAACTATGTGCAGATCTTAGACATTCCTCCCAACCCTAGACTCTATTGCTCATATACTTTTAGTAACAGGTCACCCCCGAGCTGGGGCTTAAACTCCACTAGGGAAAAATGATTCCTAATGCTAGGATAAGGTATGATAAAAAAACAAAGTTGTTCATTCCAAGGTTCCCACTACTACAACTAGCCTACAATCTCTCATTCCCCACATGCTCTTCCCACCCCAGGAAGTGTTCCCCTTCTCTTATCAACAATCCCTTGGCTACCCCATTTCCCTTCCATGGATTCACCAACAATATGGATAGGAAGTCTCAGAGCCCTATAACTAATGCCCAACGCACCAGGTAACAATTCCTCACAAATATCTCACCTGGAGAGAATTTTCATGGGCATGACAACCCACCTCTTCGACAACAAATATCTCACTTGGAGAGAATGCTCACGGGCCTGAAAACTCACCTCTTCGAAAAAAAATATCTCACCTAGAGAGAATGCTCATGGGCATGACAACCCACCTCTTCAACAACAAATACTTTGGTTACACATTAAAAAACCCCTTTACAAGATTTTCTCTACATATAAGGTAATGGTAATTCTGAAGTTTAGATAATATATATGATGAATAAAATGAGTGAATCCCAAAAAGGAATGAGTTCTCCCCCCAAAATACACTAAGGTTCGACCATATATTTGCATGGTCATAACTGGACCTTGTAACCTTCATAATTAGCTTTAGCCATTTGGTCACTCGTTCCCATCCCTCGGGAACTTATGATAAATAAATATCCATAAATTATACTTTTCAGAAATATTAATAAAATATTCAATTGGACTTAAGTCCCTCCTTTTCCATTTTAAGTGGATTTTATCCCCCCGTCTCTTTTCGTCTGAGATATTTACGCGCAACAATGTGATATTATTAATATTTTGAGTGTGATAACATTTTACATGGATGGGCACAATGTCCTTTTTGCATCACATCTCACCAACCCAATAACCATGTAGGCTCTTCGTCCACACACACACACACACACACTGACATAACTTGGTCCAATGCACACTTCCAGGTAATCCTCATGCACTCACCCAAGTGCACACAATGCTATGGAATGTGTACACCCTTCCATTGATGCGAAATCCACACGCACTTGCTAAGGTATGCACAAGACTATGGAATGTGTGTGCTCTTTCTTTGGAAAACAATCCCTGCGGACTACTCAAGTGTGTGCAAAACTAAACCAAAACTTGGTGCCAATAGCTCACCAGCCTAAATGTACATTTACATTTCCGAGTGAACACAACACTAAACCAACACTTGGTGCCAATGACTCACCAGCATAAATGTACATTTAAATTTTCATTTACAATTGGGGTTTGGATTAGGGATATTGCATTCCCCTCCCCCTTATTTATGCATTTTCCTTAGTGCATTATATACACATGTACATGCAAAAACTTCAAAATTATTCAAAAAGATGTGGATACTCTGCCCACATAGCATCCTCGTGCTCCCAAGTTGCATATTTAGGATCGTACCAAGACCTTTACTCACTCCATGGATCGATTCTGAAGTTGTTTGATTTTCCGATCCAATATGCAAACTGGTCGCACTCGAAAATTGCCTTCTGGCTCCACCTGAATCACATTCCAATCAAAGACATGATTAACATCATGCACGTACTTTTTGAGCAAAGATGCATGGAAAACATTATGCATACACAAGGATGAAAAACATTATGAATACAAAAGGATGTGGGAAATGCAAGGATATATGCAATAGGACCAATCCTCTCTAGGATTTCAAATGGCCCACAATAGCGTGCTGCCAACTTAGAAAAATTTCCCAACTTCAAGGAAATTTGTCTTTCTTTTACTTTCAAGAACACATAGTCACCCACTTTAAACTCTCTATGGGTTCTGCCTTTATCTGCACAGCTTTATTTCATTTCTTGGGAAGCCTTTAAATTATGCCTTATCTTCACCCTCTTCTCTTCCATTTCCTTAAGTAAATTTGTCCAACCACTGCGCAGTCTACTGGGTTGTCCCAACTCACTGGAGTGTTTCACTTTCTGCCATAAAGTGCCTCAAATGGGCTCGTCTTTAAAGATGCTTGATACCCATTGTTGTAATAAAACTCTACCAAGTGAAGGTAGTCTTCCCATTTTGATGGTTTATCCATCATATACATCTTGAGCATATCTTCAATCCTTTGAATATCCCTTTCCAAAAGTTCGATGTGAAGTTGGGATATTTGTTAGACACAATTGTCTTAGGTACACCATGTAGCTTATCAATTTCTTGCATGTATATATCAACGGTGTTGGATGCCTTGTGAGTTGACTTCACTGGAATAAAATGGGAAACTTTAGTTGTTGGAATATTGAGAGGGGAGGGGTGAATTAGTATGAGCACTTTTAACCAGAATATATATTCTTTCACTTTTAATCATAAGAAACATCACATCAAGAAAAAAATACACTAGTATTTACGTGGAAACCCAAATGGGAGAAATCCACATAATGATTTCTTATATATATCAAGAATTCATTCATAGGAAGCACCAACTTCCCAATTCTCCATCCACAACTAGAAGGAGGCTACAACCCCCTGGGTTCTTTGGCTCCAACCGGAAGGTGGCTACTATTGGAAACATGCCAACAAATTTCCCATGTGGTCACATGCACATGAATGCAGCTATATTAGGAATGTGCATGCATGCACTCTTTTGTGAACATATTGTGTAACTGGTGGATCTAATTATAATCAGTTAGTTGAATTGTTTGAGAGATGTTATATATATGAGCATACCCATAGAGGTGAGAGTGAAATGTGTAGTGAGTGTGTGAGAGAAAGACACAATATTGTGAAGTACAGTGTGTCTGTGAGGAGAGGATGGTTGTATGCTTGGCTATTGTAATTCTCCCTTGAATAATAAGAATACCGACTATCATTTCTCCATGGTTTTTTCCCGCATTTAGTTTCCACATAAATCAATGTGTCAATTGTGTGATTGTTTTTGTGTTGCGTTTGGTTTGATGTTCTCGGTTTTATTCCCTGTTTATGCTCTATTTTTCTTCTGCTTCCTAACAAGTGGTATCAGAGCACAGATTTGAAGGATATGAGAGCGAAGGATAATAGAATCTGGTCGTTGGAAATCAGAGCAGGTGAGTTGAGTACAAAGGATTCACAAGGTCGGTTGCTAGATCAAAGTTTGGCATACCATAAGGTGAAGAACAAGTATTTTGCAGGAGGAGTGATATTGTGGAACATCACACCTTACAGTGTGTTGAAGCAGCGATAACAAAGATAATCACTCAACATGACGTGCAAGAGGGGGGATAACTGGTAATCATCGCTCTTCGTTCTTTATGGAAGGAATGATGACCATGGTATAAGAGCTCGAGAATTTCCTTGGTAAATCAATGATGAGGTGGATCGAGGTATGAAAATTGATTTTTGTCTCATTATGCACATGAGATATTTTAATAAAGGGACGCCTTTTATAATTGGAGGATGTTTTAAATAAGTGGAGGGTGTTTCAATAAAAGGTGAGGTGGATATATTTTATTAAAAGGATTTATAAACATACATATATGTGTTTGTTTGGTAGAACCTTTTACTTAGTCTTATATTTTTGGGTTTAACCTTGAAATATAATATTAAGCCTTCATAATAAGAAGTTTGGTTTTATAAGTTGTAGAACATCCTATGGGTTGGTGTTTTGTGATAATGGAAAAAGTATAGAGGTCAAAGTTTGAGGGGAAAAGTTCAACATAAAGAATAACATGGAGTTATGGAACCTCAAGATTTGCTCATACAATAAGGAAACAACAAGAGCGGTGATGGTTGAGTCAGCATGAAGAAAAAAAAATGTATTTACTTTGGAGTTATAAAAAATGTCGATTGCATGTAAATAGGCATATGTCTGTAAGACTTGGAAAGGCATGCATACCCTTGGTTTATCAGGTCACCTATGAAAAGTCTAGACATAGATTTAGGTAGATTGAATATGTGGGGGGCATGTATGTTGGGTTAACATTGACTCAGTGAAAAAGTTAATGGGTTAAATATGGTTTTTAGGTCAAAGCACGTGGTTTTTCGGGTCCATGTTTTTTTTTGGGTAGCCCATGGTATTGTGTCCATGGATTGCATGTATTGAAGCCTATAAAAGGCGTGGTGAACTCTATTGTAAATGGGCCTGGAGGTAAGCGGTGAAGGTTTACTTGATCGGATTGGTCGGATTTGGTCAAGGAAATGTTCGTGTTAAGGTGGAGCACTGAGACTCCAGTGTAAAGTCCCTGGAGGTGAGCGGAAAAGGTTCACTTGGGTTGGTTTGGACGGATTTGGTCAAAGTTGTTCGAATGCAAAGTTTGAGGTGGAGCAGTGTTTCTATGTTAGAAAGGTGGGTCTATAGAAAGGCTAATGTGTTGGTAGGTCAATTAAGTGTTTGGGAATATATGATGAAGGTAGGTTCATATCCATGGAACTTGGAAAGTATTGGAAGGAATTTGGGATCGACTATGCATGTTCAATAATGCCAAGTTGCAGCAATAGTTGTGGACATAAGAGATTGTGCTATCTGGTAACTTGGTCAACATCGGTTGCAAAAGAAAGGAATATCCAGGAAGAAGTATGAACAGGTCATCTGGTGATTACTCAAATGTGAAATTATTTGGTTGTGATGCTTATTTTTTTATCACCATTCTAAGTAGGACCCAGATCAAACATGTAGATCTTTGATATGTTAATGATGTTAAGGGATGCAGACTGTGGGATCCTACTACCCTCAAAATCATCATGGAAAAAGATGTAGTGTTTGATGAATCTCATTTTATAAAATCAAACATAGTAAAATATGAAAGGTTCAAAGCATGACTGGTACTAGAAGGGTATTTGGAAGGTATTGATTTCCATGAAAGTTTCTCACTAGTTGTTAAAAGCTTGTTTCTATTCATGTTGTGTTAGTACATCTAGATGTTAAAATTGTTTTACATGGAGTTTTTTGGATAAGGGGGTGTATTTGGAACAACCAAAATGGTTAGTTCAAAAGCATAAAAAAAGATTTGTTTGCAAACTCAAGAATCATTGTATGGCCTGAAGGATGCTAGGAAAAGGGTACAATATGTTTGATTCCTTCATGGTGAGCCAAATTTTACAAGAATTGAGTATAACCATTGTGTTTATGGTATATTCATTATCTTTTTTTTATATGTTATGCTTGTTGCAAGCACAAGCATGGTTGAGGTCAAAAGGTTGGCTTAGTTGGTTAGGACGTTTGTTATGAAGGATCTGGGAGCAACAAAAAATAAATCTTGGGCATGGAAATACATAGAGACATGAAATATGGTAATCTTGGTTATCACAATAGAATTATGTGGTGAAGATACTCAGGAAATTCAGTGTGAATAATGTGAAACCAGTAAAATACCTTTGGCTTTCCATTGTAAGTTCTCTTCATGTTTATGTTCTAATTGATGAGGAAGAAAAGGGTTATATGTCTCAAGTATTATATGCTAGTAGGAAGTTTGATGATTGCAATGGGAAATGGTCAGCATTTAACATGCGGTTGATGTTGTCAGTAGACACATGGAAAAATCAGGTGAAGGGCATGGAAATGGAAATGGGTGCTTCAAAGACATAAGCACAAGTATCACCTACAGTTGTTGCAGTGATTTAGTTTGTGGTCATGATTCATGAGATTTGGACAAGAGGAGACCTACCTCAGGTTATGTCTTGCAAGAATGAAAGGATCTATTGGGTAAGTTTGGATAGGTACAAGATGTGGTGTTATGTGGTGGTCAAAGTGTTGTGAATTTGACTAAAGGTCTAGCATATCAAAATGGGACAAGTGCATCGGTTTATTAGATAGGTTACTAATGGAGGAAAAATGGTCCATACTGGAGCAAATCGTCCATACATGTTCATGTAACAGTAATGTTAGAGAAGTTGTGTAGCTCTAATGGTGTTTGGCTTCTCTTAGATTGCAGAAAAGGTGATGAATTAATTAAGGGCATGATATATCGGGTAAATTGTTTTCAAGTTGGATATTTTTGGAAACATGCCAAGAAATTTCCCATGCAGTCACATGTGCATGAATGCAACTATATTAGGAATGTGCATGCATGCACTCTTTTGTGAATAGATTGTGTAATTGTCGGATCTAATTATAATCAGTCAGTCTAATTGTTTGAGAGATGTTATATATACGAGCATACCCATAGAGGTGAGAGTGCAATGTGTAGTGAGTGTGTGAGAGAAAGACATAATAATGTGGATTACAGTGTGTCTATGAGGAGAGGTTGGTTGCATGCCTGGCTATTGTAATTCTCCCTTGAATAATAAGAATATTGACTATCATTTCCCCGTGGTTTTTTCCTGCATTGGGTTTCCACATAAATCACTGTGTCAATTGTGTGATTGTTTTTGTGTTGTGTTTGGTTTGATGTTCTCAGTTTTATGTTATGTTTTGCTTCCACTGCCCAACAACTACAACCA
This sequence comes from Picea engelmannii, assembly GCA_009831015.1. Classification (NCBI taxonomy): domain Eukaryota; kingdom Viridiplantae; phylum Streptophyta; class Pinopsida; order Pinales; family Pinaceae; genus Picea; species Picea engelmannii. The sequence continues at coordinate 568,414 of ML788028.1, read as the reverse complement.
CCTAGTTCTTAGGCTCCAACCTAAAGGAAGCTCCAACTCCCTGATTCTCTAGATCCAACCAGATGGAGGCTACAACCCCCTTTCCTTGCCCCGTCATGTTTTCCTGAAGTATAAGTGTAGACCAATTGTCACTACCATAATCACTGCCACTTTCATTGTCACTGCCACTACCACTATCACTGTCAATGTCACTATCTCTGTCACTGTCATTGTCACATCAACATGTAAATTGTCATTAGATCTAACCTGTCACTAATGAACTTTTCCAACATGTCACTGTCATCGATACTCAACCAGATTCTCTCACATGGATTACATACCAAGGACACCTCTAAACTATATGTCCAACATCACCAACACATGCCTCTACCAAGCATGTACCAAGATCACCAACATACCATCACAAGGCATGTGTCTCAACCATGTACCAAACCATCAACCTATACCATACCAAGCATCAACCATGTGCCACAACCTATACCACAACAAGTGCATCAACCATGCACCATGCCATACATCAACCTATACTATCAACCTGTACCATATACCATATACCATGTACCATACCAAGTGCTAACCATGCACTTAAACCATCAACCATGTACCATACCAAGTGCTAACCATGCACTTCAACCATCAACCGTGCACATCAACACCATACCATGTACCAATACTATACCATACCATATATCTACCATGCACCATAACAAGTGTCTCAACCATATACCATATCACTCAATCATGCCATACACCATGTACCAATATAACCAAGACATGTACCAACAATGTACCTCAACAGATATACCTCAACCATGCACCTAGTATGTGCCTCAAGCATGTGCTAATGCCTCTCAAGCATGTACCATACCATCACCAAGCATAAGATACAATCACATAAATGTAACCCTTAAGACTTACCTCTAATATTGTAGTTGACCCGATACTTTGTAATACTGACCTGTAACTCTTCCACATTCCTCAACAACATGGTACCAACATCTCTTCTCACCTTTTCACAAGATTTTCACATGTACAGAACTTTCTCTTCTACATCATGCGTATATACGCTCTTTTCTTCACTGCAGCCCACATACATACACTCTGTTACTGACCTGCAACTCGTGTATACCTCAGAAATTAGGATTTCATGTAACTCTGAGATTTTTTTCACTGACCTTCCTTTGCTACCTCAGAAAATGATGTTACAACCTTAGCAAAAGATCACTAGATCACAAGAAATATAATTGATGAATAAGTGTGTGAGTGTACTTGTGAATGACCCCTTGAGGTGTTTATATACTTGTGCTAGGTAACTCCTCTTCTTAATTTAGGTTTTCTAGGGTTTTCTTGTTACATAAATGTTTTCCCTTTCATTAAGGACTTGTAACCAACTAGGGGTTTCTTGACCACTTCTTTGGGGATTACAACTTCACAAAGGCATATCTCCCTATCTGCGAGGAATCACACGAAATACCACATATCACCGGAAACAACATGACAAATAATATCCATCTATGAGTGTCTTATCTACAACTTCATTGTCCTTCATTTCCATATTCCTCAACCAAATTTGGGTCCCACAACCACACCTCTAGGGATACATGTAGACTACATCAAATGTACCCAAATAACTCACCATCAATCTCGATCATAAAAATGTCAATCAATTGTCCAACAATATCATCCATATCTTTGGGGCTTTTGGACTTCTCCAAGGATTGACATCAATCTCTAAGGATTGACATCAATCTCCAAGGGTTGACATCAATGAAAACCAATTGTCCAAACCAATCATCCAACATTAGTAAGCTTGTCCACCACTACCATAATATAATCATGTTGCCTAGCAGTGCTAGGCAGCTTAGTAATGAAATACATGGTTACAAATTCCCACTTCCACTCAGAAATGGGAAAAGGTTGTATCAAACCAGATGGATGTTTGTGCTCATCCTTGACCTTTTGACATTCAAGGCATCTAGCAATAAAATCAACAACCTCCTTTTTCATGCTTGGCCAATATTATTGTTTTTTTACCGCTGCTCTTGTCTTTTGGTAGCCTGGATGTCCTGCATAAGGACCTTTATGCATCTTTAAAAATAACAAATTTTTCAAATCTTGAACATTTGGCACATAAAATCTGCACCTATACATGAGGATTCCATCATCTTTTAACTCATAACCTTTGAGTTTTTGTTGTATTTTACCTCGCTATAAATTTTTCTTTATGTCCACATAGCCCTAATTTAATTTGGCAACCTCTAAAATTCTGTCACTCAAATTTGATTTGTACATGTTGATGGTTGTAGCATGCATCTCATGCAACCCTCATGTTTAGTGTGTCAACCACCTTGTTCTCTTTACCTTTGATATGCTTGATATCAAAGTCATACTCACTAAGGAATTCCAACCCTCTACTTTGTCTAGCATTTAAACTTGGATGTCTAAACAAATATTTCAAGCCACTATGGTATTTCCTCAACTTGAATCATTTTCCCATGAGGTAGTGCCTCCACATCTTCAAGGCATGCACTATGGCTTCCAATTCCAAATCATGAGTAGAATAATGCCTTTCATGCTCTTTTAATTTCATCGATTTGTAGCATACCACATGCCCATTCTGACTAAACTCCATTGATCCCTTCCTTGCATGCATCCATGCACACATTGAAGTCTTCATTAGGATCAACAATTCTCAAAATTGGCTCACTTGTCAACAAACTCTTCAAGTGTTGAAAACTCCTTACACAATTTGGAGTCCATTCAAATCACACAACTTTCTTTTTTCAAGGATGTAATTGGGTAAGCAATCTTTGAGAAGCCTTCAATAAACCTTTTGTAGTACCCTGCAAGTCCAATGAAGGACCTCACCTCTGCGACATTCCTTGGTGTTGGACATACTTCAATGGCTTTATCTTATTTGGGTCCACATATATCCATTCCTCTGAAATGATATGACCCAAGTAATGAATCTGCCTCTGGTAGAATGAGCACTTGCTCAACTTTGCATACAACTGATGTTCTCTCAATACTTGTAGATCCATCCTCAAGTGTTGCTCATGTTCTTCTTCAGACTATTAGTAAATAAGTATGTCATCCATAAATACAATGAAAAAATTATCTAAGTATTCTTGGAAAAATCCTTTCATCAAACACATGAAGACAACTGGTGCATTCGACAACCCGAATGACACCATTGTGAACTTGTAATGTTTGTACCTCGTTCTGAAAGAAGTCTTGTTGATGTCTTCTTCTTTAATTCTCACTTGGTGATATCCAAATCTGAGATCAATCTTTGAAAATATCTGTGTGCCCCTCAGTTTATCAAAGAGGTCATCTATTCTTGGAAAATGATACTTGTTCTTTACTGTTACTTTGTTCAACTGCCTAAAGTCAATACAAAGCCTCAACATATCATCCTTCTTCTTCACAAATAATATTGGGGCACCCTAAGGCGACACACTTGGGTGTACATACCCCTTCTTCAGAAGATCTTCAAGTTGCATTTGTAGTTCCTTCATCTATGGTGTACTCATTCTATAAGGAGTCTTGGATACATGAGCTCCTCCAGGAATCAAATTTGTAGAGAAATAAATAACTCTTTTTGGTGGAAATGTCGATATCTCTTTAAATACATCCTCTAATTATTTCAGTAATGTGCAGTGTTCAACATGTATCACTTTATCCTTAGGTGCCTCCTCCATGTGCGTTGCAAATACTTGACATCCTTTCCTGTATATTTTCTTCAATTGCAAGGTTGAAACTTCTATGATAGCTATAGCCCTTGGAATGTCTTGAACTACTCTTAAGTTTCATTCCTCATCCAAGCAAGTAAATGCCTTATTGTAACAGTCTAGGACAACATGATGTTGATCCAACCAATCCATACCAATGAACCAATCATACAAGCCCAAATGTATGATATTCAAATCATCTTTTGTGCACAGTCCATTCATATCCATTGGAAATACCTTAACCATCTCATTAATTTTCCTTTTTTCTCTTGTAGCTAACTACACCAACCAAGGTTTTCCAAACTTTTTTCTTGGAAATTGGAACCTTTCCACCATCTTAGGATCTAGATAACTATGACTATCTCATGAATCGATTAAAATAACAATGGGTTAGTCATTAATCTTACCTTCCACTTCAATCATGTGCGATTGAAACTCAAATTTATTGTTATCTAGGACTGCATAGATCCTTGGTACATTTCTTCCCATTTCTTCCCATTTCTTCAACTGTTGAAGCTTGTTGTGCATTGTGAAAAATCCTCACCTTTTCACCTCTATGAGGGAAATATTTGTACATGTGGTCTTCCCCACAACCCCAACATTGAATAGGTGGTTGCCTTGGTATTTTCTCCATTGTCTCATTCATTATGGGCTCCTTGGGAGTTGGATTTCCTTGAGAAGTGTTTTTGAAAAAATGGTGGCTTAGTCCCCCTTTTCCTCTATTCCATCTTGCTTTAATATTTGTCTTCCCAATCCTTTTGGAAAGTCAGTCTTCCCCTTTGTTGATCATAGAGACATTTAGCTTTCCTTACGGTTTCCTCCAATGTCTTGGGTTCATCATATTATATTTTGTCGCTGATAAATGATGGAAACCCACTCAAGTGCCTCTAAATATTAACTTGCTCATCCTTGATGAATGCAACATATTTCATCAACTCTAAGAATCTTCTTTCATACTCATCTATTGTCATACTCCCAATCTTGAGTTCAAAGAACTCCTTCATTTTCTTGTCACGGTATTACTTGGTTAAGTATTTCTTTTGAAAATACCTTTTAAACTCCCTCTAAGTAACCTTATTCTTATCAATTTGTTGCACTTGCATGAACTAATGCGACCACATTGATGCTTTTCCCTTTAGTTGATAGATGGAAATTCTCCCTTCTTCCTGCAAAAAGTAATTTTGCAGTTGGAAGTAATTCCTCATTCCTAGCAGCTAGGTATCTGCATCTTCATCCTTCTTGTGCTCACTGTCAAAGGTAGGAGGCTTGATCTTATTCATTTATCCCTATAAATCATCCACCCCGATCCTCCTCTTATTCTTTTTTACAATAGGTGGGATTGAGTTATTGCACGCTTTCCTAAATGAATTCTTTGGTGGGTGGTGATGTTTCCTATCATAACTTCTTGTTTTTCTTCTCTCATCATGAGACCTGCAACTTCTTGACTTGCTTGAATCTATCTCCTTACCCATTTTAATTTCTATTCTATTCAAGCTTTGCATCAACTTGATATTGAAGTTATCTTGCTTCTCCTTGGCTTTCAGATGATTTTAATGTCCCAATTCAAAATTTCTAGGTGAATAATTAGACTCCTCTATCCAAAACTTTCCCATGAACCACTCCCTTGCGCAATTACGAGTCTTGCACAGTAATTTATGGTTATTTAGAATTCACCCAAATACCCTTTTACTCTTTCTTTCTTTCTTCTGAAGCTCGTGTGCACATTGGTATTCAACACGTACCAATGTTTGATGTAAATATTCAACATATACACCACACATCAATATTATGCATGCACCACACATTTTTCTCGACACAACTCCAAATTTTTAGTGTGCACACCTGTGCACCATTGTTTTCTGCACATTTACAGTGTCACACCCCACAATGTCAAAATTTAGTGCGCACACTTGTGAATTCTTATTTTATGTGCACCATGGAAACATGATAATTCCAAATTTAGTCACTTACCAGTCATATTTTATCCTAAAGTAGAAACTCAGCCCATGTAGTCTTAGTGTTGAAATCGAAGCTCTGATACTTGTTATCGCTCAGTTTGTAGGATAGGTTAAGCAGCTTGAAGGGCAAGAGTCAAACTGGCGTAACAGGAGCTTCCCCACCCGTTGTCACCTCGATGGGGAGCTCTTTCTATTCAGGGTGGCTAATCCCAAGGGAGACGTCCCTAGTAATCTGGGTTGCTGAAAGAGAAAAGATCAAGGGTTTAAGGTTCAAAAGGTCAAAGTAGGTTTTCCCCTTCACAGATTACTGCCAAGAGAGATAGTCAAAGAGAAGGTATTCCACTGAAAAAGGCACCTGTTTGCGAGACAAGGAAAATAAAACTAAAACGTGAGAACAATGGTTAGTACTTCAATTGCTAATGACTATATTTAATATATACATGAGCATAAATGAATGTAATTATTGACGAAGTCAATAATTGCAATAAAGGCTACGACTTATGATATTACTTCTTCAATAAATACAAAATGATAGAGCATTTAATGTACAATATAAATCTTTGAATTATCACAACGCATTAGATATCATAGCTATGCTCACATATAATGTTGTTGCGTCAAGCCTACTAAGGGTGACGTCAGCCCTAATCTAGGTTAGTTTTGGTAAATATTGAGGTGAACATTTTGCTAATTAGGTCAATGAAAATACTCAACACTTCAATATCTATCAATGGATGACTTAGACGCAACTTTAATACCAAGCAAAAGTTCACAAGAGGCAAGACGTCATCTTAGGGTTAGGGTTAGTAGGTCGCTAGGGTTAGTTAGGGTTTCAATTTAAGAGTTTTCAGAAGGTTGTTTTAACACTATAGACTCAATGTTGTAGTTTTAGACTAGTGCCTTAGGGTAAATGAAGTCAAGGAGTAAGGCTAAAGGCTTGTAAGGATCTAAATATAAGGACGGGAGAGTTAGGCTTAATGGTGCTGCAATGGTAGGGCCATGAAGTCAAAACCCTAAGGGGAGGAGGCTCATTCTGGTGTAGCTTAAGCTAGGCCTCATGCTCCTCCCTCTTTCCTTAAAACTCTTTGGAAAAAATGGCTAGCTTCAAAATATAAATCTAGGGTTGAAAAGTGTTGTGAGGCCAAGGCTCTTCAAACCCTAAAGGTCAAAACCCTAGGTGTAAACTTAATTAGGCCTAGGATGTCTTCCTTCTTCAATTTATATTCCAAATCTGACTCAGAAAAAGAAGAATTAGTGTAGCAATGGCTAGCCTATATTCTTCTAAATCAAATGGCTAAACAAGTTTTTATCATGGGGACATGAAGCAAGGACCTACTTGTGTGCTTGCTCCCTAGGGTTTCAATGATTAAGCATAATAATAACAATGTAAATATACATGTAAGATATTTAACCT
>ML788028.1:540360-554788 GCA_009831015.1 Picea engelmannii | reverse complement strand
ATTTTAAAAGGCTAGAAAATGGAAGCTATAATATCTTGCTATTGTATGTAGATGACATGCTTGTTGCAGGGTCTAATATGCAGGATATAAATGTGCTCAAGAAGAAATTAGCCAATTCATTTGCGATGAAGGATTTGGGTGCTACAAAGAAAATCTTTGGTATGAGAATAACAAGAGACAGGAAAAATCGCAAACTGATATTGTCTCAGGGTGAGTACACAGAGAAGGTGTTGGAGAGGTTTAGAATGCAGAATGAAAAACCAGTTAGTACACCTTTGGCCAGCCATTTCAAATTAACTAAGGAAATGTGTCCCAAGACACGGGAGGAGATAGAATACATGTTCAGGGTCCCATATTCATCAACAGTTGGTAGCTTGATGTATGCAATGGTTTGCACAAGACCAGATATTTCACATGCAGTGGGAGTTGTGAGTAGGTATATGAACAATCCAGGTAAAGAACATTGGGAGGTAGTAAAGTGGATTCTCAGGTATTTGAGAGGTACTACTACACATGCATTATGTTTTGAAGGTTCAGGCACTTTTCTACAGGGATATGTTGATTCAGATATGGCAGGTGATAAAGATAGCAGGAGGAGCACCACAGGGTATGTTTTTACTATAGGCGGAACAACAGTAAGTTGGATTTCGAAACTGCAAAAGGTTGTTTCACTTTCAACAACATAGGTAGAGTATGTTGCTACTACAGAGGCTAGTAAAGAGATGATTTGGTTACAAAGGTTTATGGAGGAATTGGGAAAGAAGCAGGAGAACAACAGGTTGTACTGTGACAGTTAGAGTGCCATTCACCTTGCAAAGAACTCAGTCTTCCATTCAAAGACTAAGCATATATAGTTGAGGTACCACTTCATACGATCTGCCTTGGAAGATGGACAATTGAAGCTAGAAAAGATACACACTAACCAGAATCCTGCAGACATGTTAACAAAGGGAGTAACCAGGGAGAAATTGAGTTCTTGCTCAGTTTCAGTTGATCTTCAAGAATGAAGATGAAGATGAGAAATTTGCCAGGTCCAAGAAGTTTCAGAGTCCAGCATATACAGCTAACGATAGAGATTATGTTAGGGTGTTTTTCCCTAGAAGGCAACCCTCTTTTATGAGGGAAATTTATTGCAGTTATGTATGTTGGTGAGTATTGTATTTTGAGAGAGGAGACTGTAAGAGAAAGAAGAGGAAGTTACAACGGGTTTTGCTGTAGGTTGTATCCCTTCATTTTGTTTGATAATAATAAAGAAAGGACCTGGAAATTTCTCTGGTGGACGTAGCCCACACTGGGTGAAACATGTAAATCTGTGTCTCTCTTGTATTGTGTATCTTCTGTGTTTTATTTCCTCATTTGTTTTATTTTATTGCTCCGCGGTCTTGTTTTTTCTAACATCTATTGCTCATATACTTTCAACAACAGGTCACCCCCAAGCTAGGGATTAAACTCCAACAGGGAAAAAGGATTCCTAATGCTAGGATAAGGTCTAATAAACAACATAAGTGTTCATTCCAAGGTGCCCACTGCTGCAACTAGACTACAGTCTCTCATTCCTCACATGCATGTCCCACTCCACGAAGTGTTCCCCTTCTCTTCTCAATAGTCCCTTGACTACCCCACTTCCCTTCCAGGGCTTCAACAACATGCCAGATAGGAAGTCTCAAAGCCCTGTAGTTAATTCCCAACGCATCAGGGAAAAATTCCTCACAAATATCTCATATAGGGAGAATACTCACAGGCCTGACAACCCACCTCTTCGGCAAAAAATGTCTCACCTGGAAATAATTCTCACGAGCATGACAACCCACTTCTGCAACAACAAATACTCCAATTACACATTGGAAAACCCATTTACAATCTTTTCTTTGCAGAAAAGGTAATGGTTGTTATGAAGTTCAAATAATCTAGATGATGAAGAAAATGAGAGAATCCCCAAAAGGAATGAGTTCTCCCCCAAAAATACTCTAAGCTTCGACCATATATTTGCATGGTCATAACTAGACACTTGTCACCTTCATAATTAGCTTTATCCACTTGGTGACTGTAATGTACCCCAAAATTACCAACTAAAAAAAAATTTGCTAGGTGCATTAAAACTCCTTTACTCTTTTATACCTGATCTATTTACACTTAAAACATTATTGTCGGAATACGACGTGTACTTAACAATGAATGAAAATGGGCGATTACCTTTTCCATGAACTCGTGCTTATTATTATTACTCAAAACATGTGTTAACGTTTGTCATAAAAAGTTAAAGTGTGGCCTCTTCATAACATTGTGGACTGGTTATGTCCATAAGGTCTAAAGTAACTCTAGCCTACAAAGTGCTTACCTTTATTAAGGGACTCACCCAAAGCATTTCACTACAGTACCACTTTCAAACAAGTCTTGGTACTCTCTTCTTCACATCTAATTGTAGGGGGTACTTCAGACTTTATTATGATAATCTCGTACAATCCATCTTCTTCTCTTTATTATAACCCCTTATAATTCTAAATAGCAAGAATTATTAAATCATTACTATTAGAAGCAAACTCATTAACATAAGGTTCTTATATCTATAGTTGTCCAAGGAAACACATGTTTTTGAGTTTAAAGAGTGCATCGTCATGTGTCTTTACTTGAAGGGGTTTACCCTTGGTTGCATACGACCTCCTTGCAATGACCAGAGCCTAATTAAATGCGTACCCTAATTGTCACGATAGTTGTTTTCAATACAATAGTTAGTGGGTTTTACATACACTAGTTGAACAACGACAGGGTCACCCAGATACACATGTTAACGTGGGGGTTAGGAACCTACTCGGTATGACAAGTCACCACCCTGCATCTCACTATCCATCATGGAAGCTATTCAATTTCATGAAAAGGATTAACACTAACAGGGTTAGTGGCTCGATTCAATGCCCAATTAATTCTGGTCCATAACTACATTGAATTCTTTGGTTGGGAGTTATGAGGTTTCCTGCACGGTATTGGTCCTAGGTCATTGTGACCAAAACGAATATGCCAAGTGTCCACAGTCACATGTCCCGAGGACTTGAGACATTCAATCGCCACTTCTCTATGATACGAGGGCACTTAAGTAACTAATGCTCCATTTCTCCTTTGGCTCGCTTGTGCATTTTCGTAAAAGATTGTCTGAGTTAGCCTCTACAACGCCACTCTACGTATAACTACCGACGACGAGGGTGTTCATGTTCTGTGTAAGTCAAGCTCAATTTTACACATATGCCCGACTTCCTTCATTATCGGGTAAGCTCATGAACTCTAACGCTTGAATTTAACCGTAGAACGGAAGTGTGGAAGGTAATTTGTATTAAGTCTGTCTCTGTAATAACTTCTTTACGGATTGTTGGTTGGGTAACCTTCCTTTCGTTGAAATCATCTTTCTAAATACTCCTACCCAAGATCTAGATATAATACGTAGTTTCCAATATTGTGGTGGTTTAAACCTTTCATTACTCAAGATTTTTCTTTAAACTGGTAATCCATTTTACGCAGTTCCTGTAAGGTTTTGTTAGGTTTTTGTCAACATAAGTTATCTTCGATCGCCTCTTTAATATGTAGCCCTGTATTTATTTGGAGTTATGCACGACATACCCATCGTCAAAACCCCATGGTTGATCCCTGTCATAGCGACCCTAAAACTCAACATGAGGCTTCCTGTAGAGTAACTGTACCCAATGATCTCTGTGTAATCCTGTCATAATCAATTTTTCCCTTCATGAGGGTTTTTCCATCAAGACCAAGCCTCGATCCTTGTTGCTTATTTCACACTTTTAATAACTTGTTTACTCACTGCATTCTCTATAGGTATGGTTTGCATTTTTAATACTCTGTTTGATTCAGTGCTAAGTCTTTGAGCTATCGGTTCTTGCCTCCGGCCTACTGTGGAAATTGCATCCTCGGATTACAAGTTGAGAAGTTGTGAACCAATTCCTGTAGTTGTGATAAAGACTCCCTTACTGTTATGTGAGGTTTTTAATGATATTAGCTCTGTTTACCTTGCTCGTATGTATAGTCATAGATACAATATTCAGACTCTCATTGTGTATAATCATTCCATAGTTTTGACTATATAAAAGATTTTCCCTTAATCTCTGTTTTGGGATTTAGATGTCTTATTCATTAAATTTCATTTTATTCGCGTCAAGGGAAAAGAAATTTAATTATATAGAATCCTATCCAAGAATCTGTTTTGCTTTAAATTGAAGTTGTAGGTTTAGTTCCTTTATAAGAACAAGATTGTAATCCTATCTGTGATCTGAATCGGGTAATATTATAGATCAGGGTTTATGTTGTGCGTTCTTTAAAATCCCAGTTATGTTAAATATATGCTACCTGTTTAATAATGTTTTAATTGTTGATACATTCTAAGCAATTGGTTATTCTATTTGTTTACAAGACTAATGATGGGACCCATGTTTATATTATGAGGGTACCCATCAGTCATTTCAAAGTCCACTCCTCCCCTTCGGCTATGGACCATTCACTCGGCATTGCTGATGGAGAAAGAGACACACCATGCCAACCTTAAGCTAAGTATTTCACTCGTGTATTAAATCCGTATTATTTAATTTCATGAATTCGGCCTGGACATTAATCTGTCTTTAAATTTCATGGATTTGTTTCATAACTCTGTTACTGATAATCTCGATCTTTCGCTTGAAGAACTTAATCTCTGTGAGGATGTGGATGGACGTGGTCCCCTCACTTGAAAGGTATTCGAGCTCCAACTTACGACATTAAAGAGAAATAACCACCTAGTTATTGTTTAGAGTGATACAGGTCCCACCTTAGGATACTATTATCACTGTAGTTTTATATCAGACTCCTAAAGATAGTTGTTTACTTGTATCTTCAACTCTTAAACAAAAGACAAAAAGAGGGAAACCCTAGATTGAATATGATTTCACCATTTAATGGTTATGATCACATGCGTTATGTAAAAATTGAAGATTTGTTTTTGTCCAACTCTGTAATAGGTAGTATGGTTATGAATATATATATCGTTGAACATTCGCTTCTGATTTAGTTTGGAAATAAAAGGGTATTGTAACTATCTACTCCATTAATATCGTCGGATTCAGTGCTAATTACTTGAAATTGCAGTTATACAAAGTCAAGAAACAACTTACTATGTTATTGTTTATATAGTTCTGTACTCTTATTTATATTGCGATGAATATATACTAAATGTCTCCAGAACTTCACTTGACAATGTAAAGATCCATTTTCCATCAAGCATGTATATACGTATATATCTTTTCATGTCTAGTACCAGTTAATAATTGATACCACAATTATTTTTGCGGTCTAAAGCTAGACTGTATATATATATATATATATATATGAAACTAACTTCGCAGTAGCTTCCTTCAATTTACTGGTTCAACAAAACTAAATTGTAAGGTTTATTCTGAATCCATTTCATTCTACCAACGATTTTATCTTGCAAAAACCTTCTACCAAAATAAGTAGATGTATTCTATCAACAAATAATCAACAGAACATTCAAATAGAATCAAGAAAGTGTATTCTACCAATTATTAATCAACAAAACATTCAACCAGGAAGTGAGTAGGTGAACATATCTGAACAAGGTGTTGAAACAAAAAATGGAACAACCAAGTTCCACCCAACCTTAGAACAGAACAACCAATTTACTTGCTTTGTTCACCCCCTAGATTGACCATGAATCCATGAGGGTGAACCCCGAAGCTCCTCTTTCGCTATAGTCCTCTTTCAGATTAGAAAATTATCCTTGTCTCACACTCAGAAAACATTGATCATAACAACAAGTGATATTCTTTTCCCCTCAGCATACTAGGCAACATCTTACCTCCTCCCATATGCTATATATGCAAAAGCACTTTGTGCCTAGGTCGTTTCCCCTTGGGAATTTTTTCATCTTTACACATCCATGATTTTTAGGGGCTACCAATGGCCAAATTCTTGATTTTCCACTTGTAAAATTCAACCCTGAGGTAGTTCAAGCATGTTCCCCACACATGGAATCATGGTCAACTGATTTCAACCTGGTTGTTCCATTTGTCTCTCAGCAATAAATATTAAAAATATTTGTTTCTTACAAGTGTCATAGTCAAAGAGTTGGTTGGGAAAATCAAATATTTTCCCAACGGTCACAATAATAAATTACATTTAATTAAATTCCAAATTTGGAATTGCCATAAATGGCAATAATTTTCCAAATTTGGAATTGCCATAAATGGCAATAATTTTCCAAATTCGAATTTTCCAAAAATGGAAATAAATTCCTAAGTGTGTTCAAACTTTAATAATAATTTATTTTTGGGGATATTACATCCATCCCCCTTCAGTACAACACTATCCTCAGTGTTCGTTCCTTTCTCAGAACAGGGTTGGATAAGATTTTTGCAAATCTTCCTTCAATTCCCAAGTGGCCTCCTCAGGACTAAAGTGCTTCCATTGCACTTTTACCTGGGTGACGACTCTGTTTCGTAGTGCTATTTCTCTCATGTCCAGAATGCACAAGGGTTCCACTTGGAACTTGCCTTCTGGTTCCACCTACACCATGTTCCAGTCGATCATGTTAGTAGGATCATGAACATAATTTTTTAACAAAGAAACATGAAATACATTGTGAATTTTTAGATTTGCAGGAAGTGCAAGTTGGTATGTCGTGGGTCCAATTCGAGCTAAGATCTCAAAAGGGCCACAAAACCTGGGTGCCAACTTGGAACAGTTTCCTAGATTTAATTAACTTCTTCTTTCTTTGACTTTTAAATACACGTGGTCTCCAACTTGAAATTCTTGGTGTCTTCTTTTCAGGTCAGAGTAACTTTTATGTCTGTCCTATGCCTCTTTTAAATTATGTTGTACTTTTCGTACCATATTCTCCATTTCCCGGAGCATTTCTGGTCCCACCATGATTCTGTCAATTGGGTTATCCCAGCTAATCAGAGTTGTACACTTTCTGTCGTACAGTACTTCGAAGGGTCTCATCTTAGTCGATGTCTGGTAACCATTATTGTATGCAAATTCCACCAAGTGTAGGTAGTCTTCCCACTTACTTGGTTTCATCCTTACGTACATTCGTAGCATATCTTCCACTATTTGGTTTGTTTGTTTAGTTTGCCCATCCATTTGTGGATGGTAGCTTGTGCTGAAATTCAAGTTAGTATTCAACCCTGCAAACAATTCTTTCCAAAACGTAGATGTAAATTTTACGTCTCTATCCGAAATCACCATTTTAGGAATACCATGCAGTCTAAAAATTTCCTTCGTGAATATTTCAATGATGTTAATAGCTTTATAAGTAGATTTTATAGGAATAAAATGTGTAGACTTGCTAAGATTATCAATTACTACCATAATTGAATCATTATGTTTTTTATTTCTAGGCAAACCTGTGATAAAATCCAGTGATATGGTATCCCATTTCCATTCTGGTACAGGTAGAGGCTGCAACAGGACGGATGGATGCTAGTGCTCAGCCTTCACCTGTTGACAATCTTGGCATTTAGACAAGTATTTTGATGTCTCGCCTTTCATATTAGGCCAATAAAATAACTTCCTTAGTGATGTTACCATTTTCTGGTATCTCGGATGACCACAATATGGTTTCTTGTGTACTTCGTCCAAAAATGATAGCTTTAATTCAGTAGAATTTGGTATGTATAGCATGTTTTTGAATCTTAGTAGACCATTTATGTCCAAACTCAGATATGTTCTGTCTAAAGTTTCTACGTTATTTTGTAAATCTGCCATTGTTTTAATGTATTTTTCATCATTATTACTTGCAACCTTTATCCTTTGCTCAATATCACTTTCTACCCTAATAATGTTTATCTCAAACAACCCATGAATTCTTCTACTTAAAGCATCTACACTTTGTTTTCTTTGCCCTTGATGTGTCTTACCTTGAAATCGAATTCACTCAAGAAGGCCAGCCATCTTGCTTGCCTTGCGTTAAGGTCTGGTTGACTAAACAAGAATTTCGCACCACTGTTATCCGTTAGTAATAGAAATTTTATGCCCATTATATAGTGTTGCCAAATTTTTAATGCATGGATTACTGCTGCTAATTCCAATTCATGAGTGACGTAGTTTTGTTCGTTCTCTTTTAGTTTTCGGGACTCGTAACAAATAACGTGCCCTTATTGAGTTAGGACACCTCTTAAACCTTCTTTACTCTCATCCATGGAGACTATGAAGTCTTTATCCAGGTCTGCTACCCTTAAAATGGGTGTGATTGTTAACAATTCCTTTAACTTATTAAAATTGTCCTGACATTTCTGTGACCAATTAAACTTGGTTCCCTTCTTCTGTAGGGATGTGATAGGGTATACAATCTTAGAGAATCCCTCTATAAATCTGCGGTAGTACCCGGTGATTCTCATGAATGATCAGTTGTCCGCTACATCCTTAGGGATAGGCCATTCCATGATGTCTCTTATCTTCTCTGGGTCAACTGCAATACCCTCTTCAGATATTACATGTTCTAGGTACTGTATTTTCTTTTGATAAAAGTCACATTTGTCGAATTTAGCATGCAGTTTGTGTTTTCTTAAAGTTTGCAATACTATCCTTAGATGTTCCTTGTGTTATTCTTATGTTTTTGAATACACTAGGATATCGTCAATAAATACCAAAACAAACTTATCCAAGTATTGACTGAAAATGATGTTCATTAAACACATAAATGTTGATGGTGTGTTAGTGATACCAAACAATATAACAACAAATTCATAATGTCCATATCTCATCCTGAATGTTGTTTTACTTATGTCTTCATACTTTATTCTAACCCGGTGATAACGAGATCTTAAATCCAACTTAGAAAAAATCTTTGCCCCACCTACTTGATCAAACAAATCATTGATTCTAGGTAGGGGGTATTTGTTCTTAACAATCACTTTGTTTAACAGTCTGTAATCAATGCATAATCTTAGAGTTTGGTATTTCTTTTTAACAAAAAGGATTGGTGCTCCCCATGGCGAGACACTTGGCTTGATGTATTCCTTGTCCAATAGTTCTTGTAGTTGAATCTTTAACTCTGTTAATTTGGGTAAACTCATTCGATAGGGCGCCTTAGATATAGGGGCTGAACCAGGCAGCAGATCGATAGAGAAGTATATCTCTCTTCTTGGGGGCAGTTCTGGTATTTCTTCAACAAACACATCTCTAAAATCATGTAAGAGGACAAAATCTTCTAGGCTAGGTTTATTTTCTTTTTCCAACAGATTTGTCACTTGGATAGCATAAATCTGACAACCTTTTCTCATGCACTTCTTAAATTGCATTGTTGAAATATGCCTAACTGAGATTGGTTTTTGTATGCCTTGTATTGTCCTAATAGTGTTGTTTTCATCTTTGTAAGTGATTAAATTTTCATAACAATCCAAAACTGCTTTATGCCTCTCTAACCAGTCCATTCCAATAATTATATCATAAGACCCTAATAGTAGAATATTCAGATTTATCTTTGTGTTTTGACCACCTAAACTGAACTCACAGTCAGAAATGACATTGGTTACTTTTATTTTTGTTCCTGTTGCTAGTTTAGCCAAGACTTTGCATGTCTTATTTTCTTAAGTTTATTTGAATCCACTACACCAGGAGAAACATAACTCAAGGTAGCTCCTGGCTCAATTAAAAGAGAAACACGATTATTGTTAACTTTACCTTCAACTTCCACTATAGTGGACTGGTGGTCAGCTTGTCGGACATCCACGATTGCGTTAATCCTGTGTATGCTTCTGCCCACTTCTCCCACTGTAGAGGCCTCTTGCAGGTTGTGAACTGTGGTCCTTGCTGCAGAACTTAGACATGGACAGTTCCTCCTTAAATGAGGTTCTCCACATTCCCAACATTTTAACGGTTCTCTGGGGTTGTCCCCAACTTCTTGGTTCTCAGATTAACCGGTTTACCTCCTCCTTGGGTGTTCTGGTTATTGGAGTGAAAATATTTCCTTGGAAATCTCTTTACTTCATTCCAGAAAGGGGTTGGTTGATATCCCTTCTTCTGTTGGTTCATTCTGTCTTGTTTCTTGTCTTTCCAAGCCTTGGGAAATTAAGACCGTTGTTTGTATTGGTTGTAACACATTCAGGCCTTCCTAAAAAATTCACTTAAGGTATTGGGATTATCGAATTTGATCCTGTCCTTATAGGACTATGGTAATAAGCGTACGAATCACTGGATTTTTACTTTGTCTTCACGGATATAAGGCACGAACCTTAATAATTCCATGAATTTGTTTATCAAGTCATCCATAGTCATTTGACCGAGTCGTAGCTCATAAAACTCTTTGGTCTTTCTTTCATAGTAAATTTCAGACAAATACTGTTTCTTAAAGTATTTCTTAAAATCTGACCACTCCATCCATTTTTCCTTTAGGCCCTTGGCCAACTTCAGGTCCTGCCACCATATACTTGCTTTCCCTTTCAAGTTATAGATGGTCATTCTGACCTTCATGTTGTTGGAATAATTGTAGATATGGAAATACTTTTTTATGTCTAGTAACCATGCTTCAGCCTCCTCCCCTGTCCTGGATTCCCTGTCAAATGTGGACAGTTTGATTTTATTAAACTCTCCCTCCAGATGGTCCACCTGTTTCCTCTTTCTTCCTATGGTTTGTTTATCTTCTGCTGATGGTGTACCTTCAGAAGAGTTGTCCCCTTTTTCTGCTTTAGGACCAAAAATCTTGGAGGCCCTTTTACTGACCTCTTCTTCTTGGTTATTCTCTTTTGGGCTCTTCTTTGTTACTATGCTTCGTAGCAGTACTTCATTTATTTCATGTCGTTCTTGTTGTGCCTTTTTTAGTTTCTCATTGTCTACCTTGAAAACTTGCAGTTCGACAAAGAGGTTTTTCATGGTTTCCAGAACCTGGGTGGAGGAACTTCCTTCATTATTCTGTCCAGGTTCTCTAGTAAGTCCTTGCTTAAGATTATCCTCAAGCCTAACCTCCTCTTCATTATGTGCTTCCATTATCACAACAGAAATAAAGTTTTTCGGTTTGCAACAATAAATGTTTTGTTATTTTTTTTTCATTAAACATAAAGCATATGTTAAGCAAACTTTTTTGGCCCTGTTTAAGGTCCAAGTGTTGTAACCTTTGCTCTGATACCATATGTAATGTACCCCAAAATTACCAACTAAAAAAAAAAATTGCTAGGTGCATTAAAACTCCTTTACTCTATTATACCTGATTTGTTTACACTTAAAACATTATTGTTGGAATACGACGTGTACTTAATGGTGAATGAAAAGGGGAAATTACCTTTTCCATGAACTCGTGCTTATTATTATTACTCAAAAAATGTGTTAACGTTTGTCATAACAAGTTAAAGTGTGGCCTCTTCATAACATTATGGAATAGTTATGTCCATAAGGTCTAAAGTAAATCTAGCCTACAAAGTTCTTACCTTTATTAAGGGACTCACCCAAAGAATTTCACTACGATCCCACTTTCAAACAAGTCCTAGTACTCTCTTATTCACATCTAATTGTAGGGGGTACTTCAGAATTCATTATGATAATCTCATACAATCCATCTTCTTCTCTTTATTATAACCCCTTATAATTCTAAATAATAAGAATTATTAAATCATTACTATTAGAAGCAAACTCATTAACATAAGGTTCTTATATCTATAGTTGTCCAAGGCAACGCATGTTTTTGAGTTTAAAGAGTACATTGTCGCGTGTCTTTACTTGAAGGGGTTTACCCTTGGTCGCATACGACCTCCTTGCAATGACCAGAACCTAATTAAGCATGTACCCTAACGGTCATGGTAGTGGTTTTCAATACAGTAGTTAGTGGGTTTTACATACACCATTTGAACAATGACAAGGTCACCCGGATACACATGTTAATGTCAGGGTTAGGAACCTAACTGGCACGACAAGTCACCACCCTGCAGCTCACTATCCATCATGGAATCTATTTGATTTCATGACAAGGATTAGCACTAACAGGGTTAGTGGCTCGATTCAATGCGTAGTTAATTCTGGTCTGGAACTACATTGAATTCTCTAGTTGGGAGTTATGAGGTTTCCTGTACAGTATTGGTCCTAGGTCATTGTGACCAAAATGAATATGCCAGGTGTCCACAGTCACATGGACCGAGGACCCGAGGCATTCAGTCGTCATTTCTCTACAATATGAGGGCACTTGGGTAACTAATGCTCCATTTCTCCTTCGGCTCACTTGTGCATTTTCGTAAAAGATTGTCTAAGTTAGCCTCTGCAACGTCGCTCTGCGTATAACTATCGATGATGAGGGTGTTCCTGTTCTGCGTAAGGAAAGAAAAATGTTACACATATGCTCGTATTTCTCCATTACCAGGTAAGCTCACGAACTCTAACGCTTGAATTTAACCGTAGAAAGGAAGTGCAAAAGGTCAGTTGTATTAAGTTTGTCTCTGTAATAACTTCTTTATGATTTGTTGGTTGGGTAAAATTCCTTTTGTTGAACTCATTTTTCTGAATACTCCTACCCAAGATCCAGATATAATACGTAGTTTCCAATATTGTGGTGATTTATGACCTTTCATTACTCAAGATTTTTCTTTAAACTGGTAATCCATTTTACACAGTTCCTGTAAGGTTTTGTTAGGTTTTTGTCAACAGAAGTTATCTTCGATCGCCTCTTTAATATGTAGCCCTGTATTTATTTGGAGTTATGCACGACATACCCATCATCAAAACCCCATGGTTGATCCCTGTCATAGCGACCCTAAAACTCAACATGAGGCTTCCTGTAGAGTAACTGTACCCAATGATCTCTGTGTAATCCTGTCATAATTAATTTTTCCCTTCATGAGGGTTTTTCCATCAAGACCAAGCCTCGATCCTTGTTGCTTATTTCACACTTTTAATAACTTGTTTACTCACTGCATTCTCTATAGGTATGGTTTGCATTTTTAATACTCTGTTTGATTCAGTGCTAAGTCTTTGAGCTATCGGTTCTTGCCTCCGGCCTACTGTGGAAATTGCATCCTCGGATTACAAGTTGAGAAGTTGTGAACCAGTTCCTGTAGTTGTGATAAAGACTCCCTTACTGTTATGTGAGGTTTTTAACGATATTAGCTCTGTTTACCTTGCTCGTATGTATAGGCATAGATACAATCTTCAGACTCTCATTGTGTATAATGATTCCAGAGTTTTGATTTATAAAATATTTTCCCTTACTCTCTGTTATGGGATTTAGATGTCTTATTCGTTAAATTTCATTTTATTCGCGTCAAGGGAAAATAACTTTAATTATCCAAAATCCTATCCAATAATGGGTTTTGCTTTAACTTGAAGTTGTAGGTTTAGTTACTTTATAAGAACAAGATCGTAACCCTATCTGTGACATGAATTGAGTAATCTTGTAGATCAAGGTTTATGTTGTGCGTTCTTTAAAATCCCAGTTATGTTAAATATATGCTACAAGTTTAATAATGTTTTAATTGTTGATGCATTCTGAGCAACTAGTTATTCTATTTGGTTACAATACTAATGATGGGACCCTTGTTTCTATTGCGAGAGTACCCATCAATTGTTTCAAATTCCACTCCTCCCCTTCGACTATGGACCATTCACTCGACGTTGTTGATGGAGAAAGAGACACACCATGCCAACCTTAAGCTAAGTATTGTACTCGTGTATTAAATGCGTATTGCTTAATTTCATGAATTCGGCCTGGAAATTAACCTGTCTTTAAATTTTGTGGATTAGTTTCATAACTATGTTAGTGATAATATTGATCTTTCACTTGCAAGACTTAATCACTCTGAGGATGTGGATGGGCGCGGTCCCCTCACTCGAAAGGTATTCGAGTTCCAACTTACGACATTAAAGGGAAATAACCACCCAGATATTGTTTAGAGTGATACAGGTCCCACCTTAAGATACTATTATCACTGTAGTTTTATATCAGACTCCTAAAGATGGATGGTTACTTGTATCTTCAACTCTTAAACAAAATACAAAAAGGGGGAAACCCTAGATTGAATACGATTTCACCATTTAATGGTTATGATCTCATGTGTTATGTAAAAATTGAAGATTTGGTTTTGTCTGATTCTGTAATAGGTAGTATGGTTATGAATATATATACCGTTGAACATTCACTTGTGGTTTATTTTGAAAAGAAAAGGGTACTGTAACTATCTTTTCCATTAATATTGTCAGATTCAATGGTAATTACTTGAAATTGCAATTATACAAAGTCAATAAACAACTTATTGTGTTATTGTTTATATAGTTCTGCACTCTTATTTATATTGCAACGAATATATACTAAACGTCTCCAGAACTTCACTTGACAATGTAAAGATCCATTTTCCATCAAGAATGTATATACGTATATATCTTTTCATATCTGGTACCAGTTAAGAATTCATACCACAATTATTTCTACGGTCTAAAGCTAGACTGTATCTCCTGT
>ML788028.1:417816-434481 GCA_009831015.1 Picea engelmannii | reverse complement strand
CAAGTCTGCTCTACATCAACTTTTTCTGTCATTCTGCTTTGCTTCAACTTGCTCTGTTATTCTGCTCTGCGTTTCATCTCACTCTGCACATATGCTGGATCTCATACTACACATCCTCTCCTTTTCCCTTTCTTACTGTTTCATTCATTTTCATCCAGAACAGCCAAAAACACCCAGTCTGTCTCATTTTCTTTTATACACACTCTCACGACGGTTCCACTTCTCATCTCCTTAGGCACAAGAAAGACAACCGTCCAAGCAACTGAAACGCCAACTGATTCACCATCATGAGTTCGTTTTGCTAACAGATTTGTAACTGAGGAGTTAACTATTAGAGAGAACAATAACCTTCCGATCATATTCCAATTTATCTGCTCCGTTGGATGAACTTTATTGACATTGCCTTTAAATCGGGTTTCGGCATTTCGGAAATCCTGTACTGAGTGTCTCGACACTTCATTTCGCGATCTCCGAAGTTCCGATACAGAACTTTTCTGCACTAGCTCCTTCCCCAATATGACTATAGTCATAACCAAGCGCCTATGCAAAAAGCGCTTTCGCGATTTCTCATTTCATGAATTTCAACACTATGCTCCGTTGACCCCAAGTCAGCGAAATTTCGATCGCTTGCAGCATGTCCTATGATTCCATGGTCCAGATCTGATCTTGATTCAACGACTAAGATTGAATCGCGATTTCGAACATCGTGATTTCGTCATTCTTGAAGTTCAGTGTTTTTGTCACTTCAAAGTCCCGATCCACAAGACTTCGTAAAGGAGTCGGATCAATGGTCCAGATTCCATCTTGATCTGACGGCTCGGATTACATATCGCGATATCGAGATTCCTAATGTTAATAATCTTTGACATCTCCAACACTCGATCCCCGAAACTCCGACATGAACTGGAATCAGCGGTCCAGATTTGATCTTGATTCAACGGCTGCGATTTAATCGTGATTTCGCATATCACGATTTCAACATTCTTGTTGCATTTTTCTCCATGTTGCAATTCGCGAAACTCCGATATGGAGTTAGATCAACAATCCAGATCTGATCTTGATTTAACAGTTGCGATTGAATCGCAATTTTGCATATCGCGATTTCATAATTTTGTACGCCCACTTCTCCTTATACTTTAAAGAATGTGTAGGTTCTCCTTGATCCAACGATGGTCGGGTCCTGCGCTTGGATCTAACGTCTTAGATCTGTCCTCCTCTTCAGTGCTCTTCTTGTCTACATTCATATCTAACGACCCTCGTTCTTTCGAGAATTTTGAATGGGATCCAAGGATCAGAAATGCTTCTCAAACTTTGCGAGCCTTCGATCATTCGATCAATGTTGCGTTGCCTTCGATCATTTGATCTTCTTGAACTTATCTTCTGTTTTCCTATCTATTACAAACTTCCTGTACTCATGCTACTTGCCATCAATGACAAGCATTCGATGTCTATTAAATATTTGCCATTCGTTGTTTGTTAAATATTTTCCTACAATCTTTGCTCTTCCCCGATTATCACTGCACCACTGATCATCGCTGCTGTACTCAAGCCATCATCACTACTGTACTTGACATCAATGAAAAGTATACACTGCCTGTTAAATATTTGTCAACACATGGTTGATTCCAAATTGAAACAACATCCTGAAGTTCTCTTCCTTTCAGAGACACTTCCAGCCCAATTTGAATCAGTGTACCCACTCAGTATGAAATTATGATCTCCATCATAACTGAGACCATAATCTAATGTACCCTTAAGGTACCTCATCACATGTTTTGCAACAACTAGGTGAACATGTCTGGGTTCTACCAGAAACTGACTCAAAGTGTTCACAAAAAAACAAATATCTGGTCTGGTGTTCGTCAGATACATCAGCAATCCAATGATCTGTCTATATAGTGTGACATCAATTAATTTTGACGAAGTGTCAACCAAAAGCTTCAGCTTCATTTCCATGGGTGTATTCATGGACTTGCGCTCCAACATATCAAATCTCTTCAGGATTTCAAATGCATACTTCCCTTGGTTAAGGAAGATTCTCTATGGGCTTTGCCATACCTCAAGACCTAATAAATAATGCATTAGGCGAAGGTCTTTCATCTCAAATTCTAAGGGGAGCTTCTTATTACATTCGGTGATGATATTTTCTTCTCCAGTTAAGAATAATTCATCCACATACAAAAACAATATCACCAGCTCATCATTCATAACCTTGAAGTAGAGGTTAGAATCAACTTTTACTCTTGGTAAAGCCTAAGCTCATTAGAAAACTGTTTATCTTTCCATACCAAGTTCTAGGAGCTTTCTTCAACCCATACTGAGCCTTCTTCAACTTCCAGACATGAGTCTTCTTGTATTCAACTTCAAATCCTTGAGGTTGTTCTATATACACTTCTTCTTCGATGACACCATTTAGGAAGGCTGTCTTTACGTCCATCTGGTGTAACTTCCACTTCATATTAGCTGCAAGGGATATGATGGTTCTGATCAAAATGTATCTGGCTACATGAGCACATGTCTGTTCATAGTCAATGCCTTCCTTTTGAGAAAAATCCATGAGCGATAAATCCTTCTTTGTACTTCTCAATACTTCCATCAGTAGCATGTTTTATTTCGAAAAAGCCATTTGGAAGATACCACATCCTTGCTCTTCGATCTGGGAACTATTTCCCATACATCATTATTTATTATGGATTGATATTCTTCTGTCATGGCATCTGCCCATTCTTTTTTCTGAATGGCTTCTTCAAATCAGGTAGGCTCCTTCTCTAGGAGATCACACATCAAAGCCATATAACTGGAGAATGGCTTAGGTCTCCTCACCTGTCTTGTGGTTCCTTCGAGAACACCATACTTATATCTATCTTGAATACGATCCCTAGCCCAAGAAGGCTTTCTCTTATGGGATATCGTCATATAAGGGGGTTCTTAAAATTATACTATGTCATGATCTTCTAGAATTTACTCGTCAGGGGAAGTTATGACTTCCCTTATTGGTTCTGCAATTCTAGGAACTTCCCTCACTGCAACTCTGGGAGCTACAGGTTCCTCTTCATATACCTCTTCAAGATGGCATCTTCTGGATTTATTAAGTGCTGCATATTCATCAAAGGTCACACCCTTTCTGATCTGAATATGATGGTGACCTGGTATATAAACCTTGAAGGCCTTGGAGACCTCACAGTATCCAACAAATATTCCCTTATTTCCTGAAGGGTCCAACTTGTTTCTCTTCTCTTTTGGAATATGTACAAATAATGGGCAACCAAATATTTTGAGATGGCTTACTTCTGGGTTCTTTCTGAAGAACATCTCTTTAGGGGTATTGAACCCAAGTGCACTATGGGACAATCGGTTTTGTACATATATTGTTGTTTTTGTTGGTTCTGCCCATAAGCACATTGGAATATCTTGATCATGGATCATGGTATTCACTACTTCCATTATCGTTTTGTTCTTACTTTCTGCCACACCGTTTTGTTGAGGATTGTAAGGAGTACTGAGCTCCGTCGGTGAATGAGTAAAATTCGTGTCCCCCTACATTCTCCAACACTTCATCCGTAAAAGGTGTAGGGAATGGGTCATGTAGGCATGCATCGTTTAACTTCCTCAAGTCGATGCATATTCTTATGTCACCTTGTTTTTTCTCCTAAACTGCCATCGAGCTTATCCACTCTGATTCTTCCATAGGTTCTATGATTCCGACTTCGAGCATCCTATCGATCTCAGCGTTAAATGTTTTCTTATAGATCAGATTTAATCTATATGGTCGTTGTTTGATCGGTCTTGCCTAAGCTCTGAGTGGTATCTTCATTTTTCCTAGCTCTCTTTCTCTATGCCCTTCATTTCTGTAAACGTTGTAGGAAACAGGTCATTGTACTCATGCAATAACTCTGTTATGCTTTATATTGTTTGCTCATCGCAGTAGTCTCCAATGTTGGCCATTTTAGGATTCTCAACTATCCCAATGTTGACTTTCTTCACCTTGATCGGTGCAACAATTACTTATGATTCTATAGGTGAAACTCCCACTTCTCTTTCGCCTTCATCTTCCTCAATATGGATATCATGCAGATCGTCTTCATCTGGCACGTCTTCTTGCACATGGTAGCATGACAACAGTTCTTTCATTGTTTGTCTGTTCTGTTGTTATTCCTCTGTGATGGGTTCAACTTCAGGTTCCTGAATGAATATCACCCCTCTTATTTGTTTAAGTGCTGCATCTATGTTGGGGTTCTCATGCTCGAATGAGAAAGTAGCTGTGAAATTTTGTTGTAGTATTGTCCAGGTCGTAGTCCCTCTACGCAATTCCTGGTCTATATACCAGATTGTTGGTATTCCCTCTAAGGTATGTATGAAATGATGAGGCTATTCCTCTAGGGGTGTCATTTTCCACAATGCTCTACACTTCTCCAAGTGTTCCGTTGGTGCCCCCTGTCCATCATACTTCTACTACTGGTTGCTTTTATGTTCTGTGCCAAACCTTATGCTTAGTAACCGCTTACATTGGTACCAATCCTTGATTGTTTCCTTGTGTGCACCCCACCATCTTGCAGGTGTGGCATTGAGTGTTATATCAAGTGCTAAGATTCTCTGATTTTCTAATACTTCTTCCTCGTACTGTGCCAAGAATACTTCTAGATCATTTACTCCATGGAAACTGCGTGGTTCCCTTATCTCCGTACCTACCCATCTTACTGCGCGGTCTATTCTTGCGCATCTTCTTGTGGAAACTTTGTGTAGCCTTTGTTTCCAGTTCTCTAAACCTGTATATGAGTCTGACACACATGAAGTAATGCTACGCTAATTGAGTATCCCATCTGTAGTTGGGTTTACGTAATACTCATTGTAGGCAGTTGTCCTATTAAGGTTTAAGATATTATTAATTTTCTTATCATTTCATTAGATAACAATAGCATAGATAGGATCACTGAGAAATACACAATCACAAGAGACACATCATTTATTTTTGGAAACCCTCATGGGGGAGAAAACCCAACAAAACTTCCTTAATATAGATAACCAATACAATGCCAAGAGATAACTCAAACAAATACAAAAAGTCCTCTCCAAATAATGCACCTCTCTCTCTCTTCTTTCTTCTCCAACTGCAGCTCCGAACTTGTGCTTTGATGAACAAGTGAGTGTATGTCCAAATGAGGCACTAGCCTCTTTATTTATACAATCTGGCAGGTGGCTTTTCATTGGCATGGCCGACTTCTCAATCTGGGTGGTTATAACCACCTTTAATTAATCTGGGGGATGACTTCTCATTATGCCTATTACAATTAGGGTTTTACCAATCCGCAAAAGGGGATTTTGTTATTTACAATACCCGACATGATCAATCCACAAAAGGGGATTGATATAATAAATAATATATCAATAAAAAATAGAATACTCTTTGAAGTTACATTATTTCAACACCCCCCCTTAACAACAAGGGTATTCTACAACAACATCAGGTGTGAGAGAGGACAACATCATTAATGACATCTTGGAACACTGATTGGCATATCTATAAATCATCAGAATTTTTTCTCATTAACAACATCGTCATTCACAATGGAATGAAATCATCATCTGCATCAATATGGATTAGTATAAAACTAATACATCATCATCACAACACGAGACTGGCCACATCATCAAAACATGAGGCTGGAACACAACACAACAATTAAGCTGGAATCACAACACAACAATCAAGCTGGAATCACAACACAACAATTAAGCTGGAATCTCAGTGCAACAATTAAGCTGGAATCTCGACACAACAATTAAGATGGAATCTCAACATAACAATTAATCTGGAATCACAACACAACAATTAAGCTGGAATCTCAACAAAATAATTAAGTTGGAATCACAACACAACAATTAAGCTGGAAGCACAACACTACGCTGGCATCACCACACAACAATTAAGCTGGAAGCACAGCACTAGGTTGGCGTCACCACACAACAATTAAGATGGAAGCGTAGCACTAGGCTGGCAACACTACTCCCCCTATCGAGGGAGGTCCTTTTGGACTATACCAATCTTATCTCGAAAGTGCTCAAACTTTACACGAGATAGAGGCTTGGTCAACACATCGACAACCTATTCATTCGTGCTAACATATTGGAGATTTATGGCTCCTCTCTGCATCATGTCACAGATGTAATGGTATCGAATCTCTATGTGTTTCAACTTGTCATGAAATACAGGATTCTCTGTCATCTTTATGTAGCTCTGGTTATCACATAGGATCGTGGTTTCTTCCATATCTAGGTAGAATAGACCAGTCAACAACTTATGAAGCCATATGGCTTCATAACTGGAAGAACACACAACAATGTATTCTTCTTCCACTGTACTGAGAGAAATGATTGATTGCTTCCTACTCTACCATGAGGTCATGGTTGATTCCAAACTGAAACAACATCCTGAAGTGCTCTTCCTGTCAGAGACACTTCCAGCCCAATCTGAATCAATGTACCCACTCAGTGTGAATATGATCTCCATCATAATTGAGACCATAATCTAATGTACCCTTAAGGTACCTCATCACATGTTTTGCAGAAACTAGGTGAACATGTTTGGGTTCTACCAGAAACTGACTCAAAGTGTTCACGGAAAAACAAATATCTGGTCTGGTGTTCGTCAGATACATCAACGATCCAATGATCTGTCTATATAGCGTGGCATCAATCAATTCTGACAAAGTGTCGACCAAAAGCTTCAGCTTCATTTCCATGGGTGTATTCATGGACTTTCACTCCAACATATCAAATCTCTTCAGGATTTCAACTGCATACTTCCCTTGGTTAAGAAAGATTCTCTTTGGGCTCTGCCATACCTCAAGACCTAAGAAATAATGCATTAGGCCAAGGTATTTCATATCAAATTCTGAGGCGAGCTTCTTCTTACATTCGGTGATGATATTTTCTTCGCCAATTAAGAATAAGTCATCCACATACAACAACAATATCACCAGCTCATCATTCATAACCTTGAAGTAGAGGTTAGAATCATGTTTTACTCTTGGTAAAGCCTAAGCTCATCAGAAAGYTGTCTATCCTTCCATACCAAGCTCTAGGAGCTTGCTTCAACCCRTACTGAGCCTTYTTCAACTTGCAGACATGAGTCTTCCTGTCTTCAACTTCAAATCCTTGAGGTTKTTCTATATACACTTCTTCTTCGATGACACCATTTATGAAGGCTGTCTTTACGTCCATCTGGTGTAACTTCCACTTCATCTTAGCTGCAAGGGATATGATGGTTCTGATCAAAATGTATCTGGCTATAAGAGTGAATGTCTCTTCATATTCAATGCCTTCCTTTTGAGAAAAATCCACGAGCGACAAACCCTTATTTGTACTTCTTAATACTTCCATCAGTAGCATGTTTTATTTTGAAAAATCCATTTGGAGGATACCACATCCTTTCTCTTCGGTCTGGGAACTATTTCCCATACATCATTCTTTATTATGGATTGATATTCTTCTGTCATGGCATCTGCCCATTCTTTCTTTTGAATGACTTCTTCAAAGCAGGTAGGCTCCTTCTCTAGGAGATCACACGTCAAAGCCATATAACTGGAGAATGGCTTAGGTCTCTTCACCTGTATCGTGGTTCCTTCAGGAACACCATACTTCTCTCCATCTTGAATAAGATCCCTAGCCCAAGAAGGCTTTCTCTTATGGGAGATCGTCATCTGAGGGGGTTCTTGAAATTATACTATGTCATGATATTCTATAATTTACTCATCAGGGGAAGTTATGACTTCCCTTACTGGTTCTGCAATTCTAGGAACTTCCCTCACTGCAACTCTGGGAGCTACAAGTTCCTCTTCATATACTTCTTCAAGATGGCATCTTCTGGATTTCTTGAGTGCTGCGTCTTCATCAAAGGTCACACCTCTGCTGATCTCAATATGATGTTGACTTGGTATATAAACCCTGAAGGCCTTGGAGACTTCACAGTATCCAACAAATATTCCCTTATTTCCTGAAGGGTCCAACTTGTTTCTCTTCTCTTTTGGAATATGTACAAATATTGGGCAGCCAAATATTTTGAGATGGCTTACTTCTAGCTTATTTCTAGAGAACATCTCTTCAGGGGTCTTGAACCCAAGTGCACTATGGGACAATCAGTTTTGTACATATACTGTTGTTTTTTTTGCTTCTGCCCATAAGCACATTGGAAGATCTTGATCATGGATCATGGTCTTCACTGCTTCCATTATCGTTTTGTTCTTACTTTCTACCACACCGTTTTGTTGAGGATTGTAAGGAGTGGTGAGCTCCCTCTTAATCCAAACATATTTGCAATAGTTTACAAACTCTTTTGAGGTGTATTATCCTCCATTATCTAACTTGAGTATCTTGATCTTTCTTTCAGAAAGATTCTCTATCAAGGCTTTGAATTCCTTGATTTTATTGAACACTTCATCTTTTGATTTCAATAAGTAAACCCAGGTTTTACGAGAATAATCATCAATAAAAGATACATAGTATACATACCCACTGATGGAGGATGATGGCATTGGGCCACACACATCTGAGTGAACGAGTTCTATTACTCCTTCTACTTTGTTGTCTCTCTTTGGAAAAGGGTTCTTGATGTTCTTCCCTTGTGCACATCCATCGCACACACCTTCATGGTCAACCTTGAGCTCTAGTATACCTGTGACTGCCTTGCATACATATGATAATGCCTTGTAGTTGATGTGTGCTAATATTCTATGCCAAAGTTCACATGGATTCTCAATGGCATGGGTCATGGCTGCTTCTGAGTGACCCTTTAGTTTATACAAGTCACCTTCTTCTTTTCCAATGACGATTGCTTCTTTCATGGTTTATCCTTTAGCCCACATAAGAATTTCTCCATCTATAAAGGCAATTCTGAAGCCTTTCTTTTCTAAAGATGATATGGAGAATAGGTTCTTTGTCAAACCTGGTACATAGAGTACGTCCTTCATCTTCATTGGAGTCCCTAAATTAAGCTTGTAGTTTGATTCTCCCACTCCCTTGATAGGGTATTGATAATCATCTCCAAGTGTAACTTTATGAGACAAATTATTTTCTGAAAGTCAAGAGAGAACATCTCTTTGACCTGTCATGTGCTTGTAAGCACCACTATCAATGAGCCAAGTGTCGTCTCCAGGTGTTACTGATCCTAAGAGGGCCGAGATTAAGACATAGTCTTTAATTTGTTCTCTTAACATCTTTGCAGATGCCTCTTCATCTTCGCCTGCATGGGCATGATGTCTCTTATTTTTCCTCTTGTATTCTTCTCATCTAGCTGCACAATGTCTCACAATATGTCCCATCTTGTCACAATGGTAGCACTGGATAGATGAGTAATCTCTTTCCTTTCTTTGTCCTTTCTTTTGGAATCTCTTTGGTTGGGATTCTTTATGACTGAATTTTTTTGGGGGGCTTAGAATCTTTATGGGTTTCTTTCTAGAAATAAGACTTCTTTCTTCCTCCTTTAGTGTGAGTAGCTAGGGCTTTATCTTCATCTCTTGATAGTAAAGCTTCTCAGTTAGCTACTCTTGTTTCTTCATGAATACAATCTTCCCAAAGACTATAAAATTTTAGTTTCTTCGTCTAGCACAAATAGTTTGGATGAATGCATCCCAAGGTCTTGTGAGACCATTAAGGGTCGTCATTATAAGTTTGTCTTCATCTATAGAATCTTCGATCGCTTCTATTTGTTCTTTGAATTGAGATATTCTGGAGAAATATTCTTGGATTGATTCTCCTCTCTGCATCCTTGTATTCTTAAGCTGAGTTCTTAGATTCATCTTCCAGTTTATGTTCTTTCCTTCATATAGTCTGGTTAGGGCATCATAAATTTCTTTTGGAGTCTTCTTTTATGACACTTGAGGAATCACGTGATATTTGATCGAATCTGCAATGATTCTTTTGGCCCTAATTATGTCCTTGTGGTGTTTTGCTTTATCTACAACATCGAAGGGTTTTGGAACTTCTTCTTTGACGAATCTTGCTAGGTCATTCTCTTCAAGAATGAGACCAATCCTATACTTCCAGGCACGAAAGTTTTCCACACCTTCCAGCTTGTCAACAAGCCTAGGGCTTGCAAACATATTTTACCTGGGGCTAGGAAAATAACCAAAAATGAAAATGCTCAAAATTAAATGATGAACTTACCATGAGGTGCGCTTGGCTGAGGCGAGTAGCCTGGTGTGGTTAGATTTCAGAAAATCCAACTTTTACCCTTCCAAACTTGATCTGTGGATTTATGGACTCTTTCTTCTGGTTTTCTTGTACTTCTGGTACTCTGGTTTTTTGGTACTTCTGGTACTTTGTGAAAACTAGGGTTTCACTTTCCAGGATATCTAGCCATTGAAAAATTGCGCTGATGATGTCAAAGTGATCCTTGAGGAAGGACACACCTTTCTAGATGGTTTTGGGGTTGAAATACTTCTCCAACAAAAAGCCCTAATTTGCATGTACGGCAACAATGATGGTTTTCACTTTCTCTTGTGAAAGATGCTCTCTTCAACTTAGCTCGGATACCATGTTAAGGTTTAAGGTATTATTGATTTTCTTTTCATTTCATTATATAACAATAGAATAGATAGGATCACTGAGAAATACACAATCACAAGAGACACATCATTTATCCTGGGAAACCCTCATGGGGGAGAAAACCCAACAAAAATTCCTTAATATAGATAGCCAATACAATGCCAAGAGATAACTCAAACAAATACAGAAAGTCCTCTTCCAAGAATGTGCCTCTCTCTTTCTCTTCTTTCTTCTCCAACTTCATCTCCGAATTTATGCTCTGATGAACAAGTCAGTGTATGTCCAAATGAGGTGCTAGCCTCTTTATTTATACAATCTGGCAAGTGACTTTTCATTGGTAGCGCTGACTTCTCAATCTCGGTGGTTATAACCACCTTTAATTAATCTGGGGGCTGACTTATCATTCTTTCTATTACAATTAGGGTTTTACCAATCCGCAAAAGGGGATTTGGTTATTTACAATACCTGACATGATCAATCCGCAAAAGGGGATTGATCTAATGAATAATATATCAATAATAAATAGAATACTCTTTGCAGTTACATTATTTCAACATGTCATGTACAACTGGCTGATTTCCTCCAAGTCTAAACAAGTAGGCTCTACAAACCTCTCCCCTTTTGATGGGTCTAATGGCACAATGACCCTGTATTCTCCTAACTCAAATGTCATTTTTCGTGTCTTCAAATTGATTATAGCTCGGTTATCAAATGCCCAATCCAGTCCCAGTAATGTTGCATATGGTGTTGTGTAATCCACTATTTCAATCACTTCGAATTCTGCTTTAGTGCGCACTCCATCCAAATATACTATCACTCCTTTCAGTCTTCCAATTGGTAGAACTATGTGTTGGTTTGCTAGCTTCAGTTGAATGGGTGAATATCCTAGTGTGGGATCTCCCATAAATTTCCATGTCTTCTTGGGTAATACATTGACTTTAGATCCTAGATCCAGTATAATATCTCCCATGTTGAAATTCTCGATGTTGGCATTCAACCTGAACTCCCTACTTGTTCTTCTCCTTGTATGTAGGTGATTGACTGTTTTTTGTTCTAGTTTTTCGTTTGTCTCTATGCTACATCTTTCTAATATATTTTGCAATATTTTGACAGAGGATGGATCATTTAATATTTTTAAGCATGATTGCAAAAAACCTTTGATTGTACTTACTTGTCCCAGGGGCTGCATTTCTTTGGTATGATCCAACGATGGAGGCATATTGTACTCTGGTACTTCCTTGCTATGCTGCGTAGTTGAATTCGACGTGGTGTCTTGCTTCATAATTTAGTGTCTGTCTTGCTTAAATGTTTCCTTTTCATTATGTGCATCGCAATTCTTCTTCACCCTTTGTTGTTGTACTGGCTCTTGTCAGACTGCGTCATTTCCTGTTTTACCTCCTCCACGCGTAACTATGTTGATGTTCCTTCCTTCATCCCTTGCTTCGGCTGAAATCCATTGAACATTTTGGTTGTTATTATTCCTCTTTTCCTGAATTTTCCCTAGTAACGTAGGACATTATTCCGTGTCATGATCCGATGCACGACAGTACAAACAAGTCGCTGGTGGAAGTGGACATTCTCTTTCATAGTGTTCTGGTTGTTGACAGTTATGACATACCACTTATCCTCTACCTCTTCCGAAGCATTCTCTTGCTCGTCCTCCACCTCTGTATCCAACTCAATCTCCTCTCGGTGCGTTATACTGAGGTGCCTGATTGTACTGCACGGTATTGTACTGAGGTTGCGTTGTGTTTTACTGTGATTGCGCATTATTATATGGTTGTTGCGTAGTATTGTATGGGGTTGGTACTTGGTTAAAATGAGGTGTGTCTTGCCCGATCATCATTTATAAATGTGCCCTATATGCATCTGATGTTCTCTCTCTCATCAAGTCCATAGTTCTGTAGTCTTTGTGTTCGTGGCCCACTAACTTGCAAAATTTGCAATATGAACTCTTTGGGGTTGTCTCGTATTTCTGCATCATTTGGCAGTGATATGGATCGTGGCCTGATTTCTTACAGATTTTGCACCATAGTCCTCATGTTGGTAACATATTTGACATTCCTGCTGCCATATACTACACGAATGTTAGACATGTGCTCTTATGGTGTCCTTCCATCCTGCATGTGGTACACCAAACGACTTCTCTTTTGTCCTTACTTTTGTTCTGGTTTAACTGGAACGTTAAGTTCTTCAAATTTTTCTTCAACTCTTCGATGACTGGATCCGTCTTTTGATATTGGTTTTCTTCCAGTTGTAGGGATGCCTGCAGAGCCTCTGCCTATGTCTGAAACTTATGTTGTCGCAATGGATATTTAAAGTGTGGTAGTAGTGAATTGAAGAACATGTGCCTGTAATGCATACTTGTCATGAGATATTTCAATTTCCCTTTCAGTCGTTTGAATCTCTGGTCAATCTCCCATATGAATTCTCCTATTTTTTGTCTAATTTCTATCATCTCGTTCATGTACTGGTCCTTTGAACTTGGCTTCTGAAACTCATTTATCAGCAACTTCTTGATGTCCGTAATTGTTTGGTTGTCCCTGGTGGATTATTTGTAGCTAAACTCATATACCAATCCAGTGCGCGATCCCATAGTGTAATCACTAGTTGTGCAAGTTTAGTGTCCTCTTTTGTGATCTGTTTTTCTTCCCAGATATTCTCACATATAAACAAGTGTTTTTTCAGGTCCTCCGACGCTTCTCCTTTGAATTCTGGTAATCTGATGGTGGGATCGTGTCTTGCCATCCTGAATGATGAACTACTACCTCTGCATGGTGTAGATACTTGATTAGTGATTCCTAAACTGGATCCTCCAATTGTTTTTCCATGTGTAGATGTACTTCCTGATGTCTTCCTTTTCCCGAAATTCGGTTGTCTAAACAATGGTGTTATTTTTGGTGTGTTAGTCGTACATGGGTTGATGAGTTCCACACTGACATTAATATGGATAGGATTGTTGCCTTCTATTCTTGCCCTTGGATCTCTTGTCTTCCTCTCATATGTTGCGCACAGGATTTCCTCAATCTGCTCCACATCCCGAAGATCCTCTACCTCTTCTTCATCACTTTCCAAGCCTTCCCTCGCAACTACGACTCTCTTCTTTCTGCTTACCTTGTATTGGTAGGGTACCCCACTGTGTGTCTTTCTATTTGTCGCCATGATCTTCTTGTTCTGGTCGTCATCCATCGTGATTGGGTCCAATGGTTCCTCCTTCTTTCCTTTATCCATTTCTCCTTTTTCTGTCAATGCTTCCCCCCTTCCCCCATGCACACAGGGAAGTTTAGTTGTCTAACTCCATTGCCATTACACCTTTTTTATATAGTAGTTTCTTAATAGATGTATACAACGATCGAATATACCTTCCTTGAGGGCTGCGCAGAAACTCTTGCTCTGCTACATTGTATGACTTCGTGGTATCTACTACATTTTTTTTTATAAAGCCTACTACAATACTGTCGAGCCAAAAATCTACTGCATAGGTGAATTTTTTATTCACCTGTTGTAACTGCTCAACCTAAACTGAGGCCCAATCTGACTGTTGGATACAGTTTTTTGTGTGGTTATCCTTCAACCTCAATATCCACTCCTCCAATAAGTGTGGAAAATCATAGAAAATACGTCGTGCAGATCAATAAACACATACTTCTTAAGGTGTTTGTGTGGTGTTACTCTAGGGTTTATGTTATCTTTCTGCACAAACTCTAGCTCCTTTGTCTTCAGTTAGATTTCAATCTCTGCTTTTGTGGGATTCTACAATCTCAACATCCCCTTCTAGCAGTGCATTCTCACCTTCTTTTTTCTCGATTCAGTATTCTCTTAACCCACCTTCCGTAGATCTTACCCTTTTTTAACAGATCCTATCTATTCAATCCTATACTGTTCCAACCGGCAACAGAACCATTTGTTGGTTTAGATATCTGATTTTATACCTTTAACTTGATTGACCCAGGGTTAAAGTCTACTGGGGTTCCAAAAAAGCCTCTAAAACTATCATCCCTCCTGGTAGACCAGAAGACAACACAACGCACAGAGTGCACTATGCAATCTCACCTGAGATAGTCTTAATGGGTGACTACAATACTCAGGTGTTTGCAGTCCAGGATTGAGTGGATATATGAGAAGTGTGTATTGAGGGTTCTATTTAACTTATTAAAAAAATATACTGTCATTCTCGATTATGTGTTAGAAAAATAGGACCGTGGAGAAATAAAATAAAACAAATGCGGAAAAAAAAACACAGAAGATACACAATACAATAGAGACACAGATTTATGTGGTTCACCCAGTGTGGGTTACTTCCACCAGAGAATTTTCCAGGTCCTTCCTTTATTATTATCTAACATATGAAGGGATATAACCTACAACAAACCCGCTGTAACTTCCTCTTCTTTCTCTCACATTCTCTTGTCTCAGAATACAACATTCGCTATGATACACAACCACAATACATTTCCCTCAAAAGAGAGGTTTTCCTTCTAGGGAAAAAAACCATGTTAGATTTCAATCTCTGGAAAAAAACCAAACCCCCCAGCCGGGGGGATAGCCCCATCAGACCCCGTAGAGGGGGTAACCCCCCTCTTCACTCCCCCGCGTGGAAGAGTGTACATACTTATGGGGTGTAAATACTCCATGTGGTATAAACACGACTAAAAACTAAAGACCTCTGAATCAGGGAGATAATCAGGCTCCACAACCAACAATCTTCCACTTGGAGACTGATCTCAACAACTCCATTGCTCCTGTATATGATGGACTTTGAACCTTCTTGGACTTGGAAAATTTCTCATCTTCATCTTCATTCTTGAAGACCAACTGAAACTGAGCAAGAACTCTGTTTCTCCCCGGTTACTCCCTTTGTTAACATGTCTGCAAGATTTTATCTAGTGTGTATCTTTTCCAACTTCAAATTTCCATATTCCAAGATGGATTGTATGAAATGGTAACTTAGTTGTAGTTTCTTAGTATTCGAATGGAAGGCTGAGTTCTTTGCAAGATGAATAGAAATCTGACTGTCATAGTACAACCTGTTCTTCTCCTGCTTCTTTCCCAATTCCTCCATAAACCTCTGTAACCAAATCATTTCTTTACTAGCCTCTGTAGCAGCAACATACTCTGCTTCTGTTGTTGAAAGTGAAACAACCTTTTGTAGTTTCGAAATACAACTTACTGTTGTTCCAGTTATAGTAAAAACATACCCTGTGGTGCTCCTCCTGCTATATTTATCACCTGCCATATCTGAATCAACATATCCCTGTAGAAAAGTGTCTGATCCTCCAAAACATAATGCATGAGAAGTAGTACTTCGCAAATACCTGAGAATCCACTTTAGTGCCTCCCAATGTTCTTTACCTGGATTGTTGATATACCTGCTCACAACTCCCACTGCATGTGCAATATTTGGTCTTGTACAAACCATTGCATACATCAAGCTGCCAACTGTTGATGAATAAGGGACCCTGGACATGTATTTTATCTCCTCCTGTGTCTTGGGACACATTTCCCTAGTTAATTTGAAATGGCTGGCCAAAGGTGTACTAACTGGTTTTGCATTCTGCATTCTGAACCTCTCCAACACCTTCTCTATGTACTCACCCTGAGACAATGTCAATTTGCGATTTTTCTTGTCTTTTGTTTTTCTCATACCAAGGATTTTCTTTGCAGCACCAATCCTTCATCGTAAATCAATTAGATAATTTCTTCTTGAGAAAATTTATATCCTGCATATTAGACCCTGCAACAAGGATGTCATCTACATACAATAGCAATATAATATAGCTTCCATTTTCTAGCCTTTTGAAATAAACACAGTGATCAGAATGACATCTATTATAACCCTCTTCTGTCATAAACCTGTCAAACTTCAAATACCACTTCCTTGGAGCTTTCTTTAGGCCATATAAGCTCTTCGTCAACCTGCATACCAAATTCTCCTTCCCTTTGACCTCATACCCCTATGGTTTCTGCATATAAATCTCTTCCTCCAAATCCCCATGGGAGAAAAGTTGTTTTTACATCTAACTGTTCAAGATGCAAATATTCTACTGCCACAAGACTTAAAATAGTCATAATTGAAGTCATTTTAACAACAGGAGAAAATATTTCATCAAAATCTATACCTTT
>ML788028.1:374824-398083 GCA_009831015.1 Picea engelmannii | reverse complement strand
AACCGAAGTGAGATATTTCATGGGATTGGATGGGTATTACATAAGGTTTATGAGGGGATTTTCCAAGATAGGTTGTAATACCCCAGTTTTGAGTCCCCATATGAAATAATGTATTTTGTTTATTTGATGAAAGGTCGGAGTGCCCAAACAATTAAATAGGCCAACGTGCCTAGGAAATGTAATGTTGTGATCATTATTAATAATAAAATCATCGTTGGTTGCAAGATAGACAAGGACAAGAGTTATAGGGGGCTATGATTCCACGAGAGAGGGGGCTTAAGAGAATAAGTCATTTTATCATATTTTATTTACCCATATTTTCTTAATTGAGAGAAGGGGTTACATGATCTTCTTGGGGGGGGGAGAGGCATGTGGTTCTTGATTCCCAAGTAAATACATAAACCTATATTTGGGTTGTTTGGGGGGTTGATTGATCACTCATTGTTCACACTCTTCATTATTTTCACTCAATCATTCTTGTTCTTGGAATAAGACAATGGGGTGAATTGCTAAGGAAGATGCCATTGTTTGTTGGCTGTAGTAGTGACTGGTGTGTTCCAACCATGAATTTTTGCCTGCATGTATGAGATGAATTGGTATATGTTGAATTGTATTCACAACTGTGAATCCTGAGAGTCCCAGCATGGAGATTCTTGACCAAATGCACTGGAGCCCTAGAAGGAGGTGGACAATATGAGGAACTTTGTGGCAGAGAAGGGGGTGCATTCTCTTGGGTTGTGCAGGCTAGAGAGAAGAGATTTGGTGTACTTTGGATAGTTGTGTGTTGAGGAACCTGTGAGAGCTTGAGTCCTTACTGGTTTGGAGAAATTGAGTGACACCCTGGAACCGTCCTTGTGGATTCATAGCCTTGGCTCGAGGGTTACTTTGTTGTTGATACTTGGAAAAAAAGTTTCTACGTTTGGGTGGAACGTCCTTGGTCTGCAGCCAGTTGGTGAACCATTTTTATTAAGATAAGTTCTCTCTGTCATGTGTTTATTTGATGTATATTTATTTCATTGTGTATGAATTATTGTCTCTTAGATTCGTATGTTATAATATGCATACTTGTTGGTTATTTCTATGCATGACATGTTTAGACATTCTTTATACTATAGAATGTATCTTTATTAATTGCATGTGATGTTATCATGCTTATTTAATAATGAAATGGTATTAGAATTCGAAATTTGTTTTGAACAAAGTTTATGAGGTAGCGTGCTCAACCTTTTTGTGGCTTGGTACGTTACAGATAACATGCCCGCACTGTTGGTGGGTGGGTACATTATAAATTGGTATTAGAGCTGCTAGTTGAAACACCAGACTGGTATGGGTCAGAACTATTGGACATGGTATTGTCATTAAGAAATAAAAGCTCAGGATAAAGAGCGTTGCAGAAATCACGTAGAATGCAAGGTGCAATGCGGACAAAGATCCTTTGTAAAGGATCATGGAATCATGACCGTTATATTGGGAGCGAAATCCATTCAAAACTGTAGAAGTTAACAAGTTATAGTCGAAGAAGAATCCCAGCTGTTGATTTTCCTCTTGAAAATGAATCAGAATCGTTGATCGACAACAAACTCTCTTTATAAAGGGGTCTTTAATTACAAATATTCGATTATTATTTCGGGAAGAATATCAACCATTGGATCAAGTAGTGGAAGGATAGCATAAGTTTCAGGACTCCATAACTTCACCACTTCGGAGATTATTGAAAACAAGGAAACCCCATGAAACCAAAATACACTGAAGTCCCAGAGTGACAAAACCAAATAATCCCACCAACTGTCATATCAAGGAAGAAATTAGGGTGAATTCTCAACCGTCCGATCAAGTATAGTGGAAGGACAGGATAAGACACAATATCCCAAAGTCTTGGAGTGAAGAAAGCCAGAAATCCCACCAATCGTTAGATCAAGGAAGAAATTTAGGTGAATTC
Source organism: Picea engelmannii (assembly GCA_009831015.1). Classification (NCBI taxonomy): domain Eukaryota; kingdom Viridiplantae; phylum Streptophyta; class Pinopsida; order Pinales; family Pinaceae; genus Picea; species Picea engelmannii. The sequence continues at coordinate 396,144 of ML788028.1, read as the reverse complement.
TCGACATTCTGATCAAGTATAGTAGAACGACAGGATAAGCCACAATATCTCGAAGTCCTTGAGTGTCAAAACCCCAAAATCCCACCAACTGTTAGATTGAAGGAAGAACTTTGAGAGTAATGCTAATCGTCGTATCTAGAATTAGTGGAAGGATAAAGTAAGCGGAGGTGTTAACCGACAGTAAGCGGTCATCATCTCTTTATGACCACTTCAGCATGTATAAATCTGGGGTAAACTGAATTACCTGTGATTCGTGGTATCCCGGAGTCCCAGAGTGTCGAAGCCCCAAAATCTCACCAATTTTTATATCGAAGGAATAATTTGGGAGCAATTCCAGCTGTTAGATCAAGTAGTCTACAACCATGATCTAATAGGGAGACATGTGGTAGAAGAAAAAGATGACATGTGGCCCAATCAACTGGTGACAAGGGTCAAGTTCCATTTGTAAAATAAGGTTTGTGAAATTCATGAAACAGGGTGACATGGCACACATACTATGGGTCCATGTCAACCTAGGTGACGTCAGCATGCAATGTCACTTCGAGATTAGAGCCTTTGGGGATGTCCAACTTCTCTTACCAACAAAAATTCCCAAAGCACTGAAGGTTGGAGTAACTAAATCATGCAGACCGTCGATCTAATATCCCTTTGGGAATTTTCTTAGTTGTTGGATTAAGCTAGTGGAAGGATAGCATAAGTGGGGGTGTTAACCGACAGTAAGCGATTATCGTCACTTTATGACCACTTCGACAGGTATAAATCTGGGGGAGTTGAAAATTTCTAGAGCAATAGTATCCCAAAGTCCCTAAGTGTTGAAGTCCTAAAATAAATATGGACCATCCATCTCAACACCTAATTAAGTCGTAATCATTGATCTAGTTGAATCCTCTAGCGAAGCCAAGATCATCTAATCAACGGGAGGTTAAATCTCAATCGTATGATCTAGTAGTGGAGATGATATAGGTACTTAGGCGAAGTTTACTTTAGGAGAGTTGGAAGATAGAAAAGGGATAATATTTGAAGGCTGAAGTCCGAAGGACTTGGTTCTAATGTCGGTCTCATGATAAGGTAAAGGGGTTGATTAAAGGCCCAACAAGTCACCCAATGAAAAGGACGATCTGACGGTTGTGTTTTAATCAACCATTGAAATCAATGGTCTGTGCATCTCAACATGGTGGCATGTTAGCAGCTTGTCCACTGTGCGCGTTAATCCTGGGATGACACATCACCAAATCAACTGAAGGTCCAGATCTAAAGCACGTAACCTCCAGAAAATTAACAATCAAGCAATTTCAATTTGTGTTATGGATCTCCACCATTGGATATTATATTGATCACGATCAATGGTGCTCGTTTCATTTTATTCTCCTGCATCAGTGGGAGAATAAAGAGGAAATCACTAAAGGAACATCACTTAGAGTGGATAAGCTAGTGGTTTTGAGCCCACGATCACAAGGAAAGTGGATTGAAGGAAGTACCTGTGCAAAATTCAAATTATGTACCAGTTTAAAGAGCCTCTGGAATGAGCCTATGGAATAATCTGACAATATTGGCACACAACCATTCCATTCCCGCTATAAGATCTCGTTTCCACAAAAAGGGTGACAGTAACTTTCTCAGTAAGCCATAACTTTCAGATCAAATATTAGATTGGGGCATGGGAATTGTCATTAGAAATATGCAAAGGAGAATAACATTGAATTGTTATAATTTGGAGAATGATGATATATTTCTTCATGAATTGAGTAGAAAAAGGACATGTAACATTGTTTGGCAAATTTTTTATAATATGCATAATTCTAACAAAATGGTTGTTTGCGCATTTTGCAGAATTACGGAGTATAACCATATCATTTCAAGATAAGAATGCATATTCAAGAAGTAGAGGAAGGAGAGGGAGCCCTCAATCATGATAAAGAATCCAAAGGTTAAAATAATAGTGTTGGTAATGTAGAGACATAATGAAATGGGCACAGGAGCAAAGGGGAACAAGAAACCTTAATAGAGACTATGGGAAGCATAAAAATAGAAGTGCAGAGTTACAAAGAAAACGATGAGAGGTTAATGAGAGAACAAAACTAGATAAATGCTCAAGTAACACAAAGCCTAAATCAGTTTCATAGGCAAGAAAGGAATGGATCAGACTTAAGGCAGGAGGAATAAGAAATATATCATGAAAGAAGAGGTAACTAAGGAAGAGATGTTCATTCAAGAAGTGCCAACAGAACTCATAGACATCACTCATAAGGATATTTTATGCATCTGAAGACTCCATAAGCAGTCTATAAGTGTCTCATGTTAGGCACCAAAGAAGAAGGCAAGAATTGGAGAATTTGCAAAGAGAGTTGAGGAAGCTTAATCCACCATCCTTTGATGGTGAAAAAGAAAGGGAAGATGATGTTGAATCATGGTTTCTTGGAATCAGGAGGTATTTTCAATTGCATAATACTCCTCAAACCTAGAAGCAAGAATTTCTACATACCATTTACATGAGAAATATGTTATGTGGTGGGATCAACTGAAGCAAGTTGAGCACATTAATGAGAGCAGGATCACTTGCAAGCAATTCAAGAAATATTTTCATAAGGAGTACCTTTCTGAGCAATTCTATGATAAGAAGATGCAATAGTTCTTTGAGATAAGCTTGGGAAGCATGACCATGGAATAATATGAGAAGAGGTTCTTTGGATTGTTGAATTATGTAGGATTTATCAAAGATGAAAAAGTGAAGATACAAGTGTTTTTAAGTGGAATTCTATCCTTTTATAAAGAGAAGATTCAATATGATGAGCCCAAGACATTGATTGAGACCATCAGGAAGGCTAAGTATCTGTATGAGAAAGATAATAGAAGAGAACCCATGCGAAAATATGGGAAGGATAAGAAGAAGGATAAATATTATCATAGGAGGAAGGGGTTCAAACCTGCTTTCAATAGAAACAACTGTAATAAAAATAACAAGATCAGTCTGCTAAGGATGAATCCAAGAAAGAGGATTCCTTGGGGAAAAGACGAAGACCACCAATCCAATGTTGGGGGTGTAAGGAAAATCACCTATAAAATGATTTCCCTCACAGAGGAGATAAAGTGAATACCATGCACAACATCCTAGAGGCTACAACAGTGGAGGACATGGGCAAGATATATGCAGCCTCATAAGATCGACAAACACAATATCAATCCAATATGATCGAAGTGGAAGGTAAGATCATTAATCAACCTGTTGCTATTTTAATTGATTTAGGATCAAGTCATTATTGCATTGATCCTAAAATAGTGGATAGATTACATTTGGAGAAAATTAATATAGGGAAGTCAAGTTTGGTTCAACTAGCCATTGGAACCAAAATAAGGATCAATTAGGCTATCATAAGTTGTCCAATAAATATTAATGGAGTAAATATAGTTGTTGATATGAATATCATCCCATTAGTATCTTAAGACATCCTAATTGGAATGGACTAGTTGGACCAACACCATGTTGTCCTATATTGTCATAACAAGACATTTACATCTCTTGATGAAGAAGGAAAACATAGCATTGTGAAAGGAATTCCAAGACCCATTTCTATAAGGGAGATTTCATTATTCTAGCTAAAGAAATGTTTCAGGAAATGATGTCAATTGTATGTAGCTCATGTGGAATATCCAAAAAAGACAAAAGGGCCAAGCCTTGAAGATTTTCCAGTATTGCAAGAGTTTGAATATGTATTCGAAGAAATACCAATATTGCCACCAAACAGGGAGATGTATTTCTCTATTGATTTAGTACCAGGAGATGCCTCAGTATCAAAAAAACCTTATAGAATGAGTACACCTGAATTGAAAGAATTACAAATGCAGTTGGAACAGTTTTTGAAAAAAGGATACATACATCCAAGTGTTTCACCTTGGGGAGCACTAATACTCTTTGTCAAAAATAAGAATGGAACATTGAGGTTGTGTATAGATTTTATACAAATGAATAAAGACTCTGTGAAGAACAAATACCCTCTACCCAGAATTGATGACTTTTACACCTCAAATTACTCACTTCAATAGTGTCGCAAGTGTCGTCATTTCAAGTGTTGTAAGTGTCACATCTTGTCTGCAAGTGTCACATCTTGACCACAAGTGTCGCAAATGTCGCAAACATCATACTTCCATATTTCCTATGTCATGACTTTAATGACATCATAAGAACACTTAAGACACCTCAAAGACTGGTTTTGAAGAAGAGAAATCACTTGACAATGAGTACAAGCCTTTTTCCACTGAAAAAACCACTCAAAAATGGATTTTGGAGGGCAACGCTTCCCTACCCACTGTCAGGGAGTGCTAGCAATCCCTGGGCCTTTTTGGGGGAGAGATACCTTTTCTGAGAGAATTTTTGGTTTGTTGAGCTAAAACAAGGAAGAATCCCCTCAATCTCTGAGATTGGTTGGATTCGAATATGAGTTCAAGGCATGATCTTAGGGAAGATCCACAACTAAAGGAGAGGAATCCTCAACTTATCTCAAATATATCTCAAGTGGTTGGGCCTCTCAAAGCTTATATAAGGAGGCTTTCTCATGGTGAAAGGAACATGAAAAGAGACAAAGATACCAAACTTATGATCCTATAAGTGGTATTGAGGGATGAAAAGATTGTAGGTATGAAACCTATGATCTCATAAGAAACATACAGAGAGAGAGAGAAATAGAGAAGCACCTAAATTATGATCTCATAAGGAAGGACATTGAAGCATAATCAGTGTAGATTACTTGAGCAAATGGGTTGGACAAGGAGAGATGGAAGAAGTTGTTGCACCTTCATCAGAGGATTGTAAGTACTCTTCATTTGTTCTCATTAATATATATACATGCTTGGCCAATTTCTTTCAATTTTATGTTCGTTCCGTATGAAATTGTCTTCAGTAGATAGATATGTATTTGAGCTGATCTCAGTAGAATATGAATCCCATTGCATCTTTGTTTGTTCTACAGGACCTATCGAGGAGCTCATTATTGAAGCTCAACTTGGACTTTGCAAGGACAAACGTCATTAACAAGGTACACATCTTTCTCCTTCCTCTTCGTATATTAGATTGATTAGATCTAAAAGAATGTCAGTGACCAATGATAGCACCCATTCTGTCTTGGTTTAGGGGTCTAGATACCAAGAGGGAATCCGCTTGTCTGCAGGAGGATTCACCTGTAACAGAAATTGGCGACTCCACTGGGGAGGAGCTTTGATTTTTGTTTCCTTTCCTAGATCTTGTTTTGGATCTTTGCCCACTCTTTTATATTCTCCATGATGTGTCTCTGATCCTTAGATGTGATTGTTGGCTCTTAGATTCATCTTACACAATGAATTTTTGCATTTTTCCTGAGTTTTTTGGATTTCTAGGAAAAAGTTTGAGTTCTGAGAGGCCAACGCTCCCCTGCCTTTACCACCAGGGCGTTGGCACTCCCTTGCAGGCTTCCACAGAGAGTTGCAATGCTCTGGTACTCTTGACACCAGAGCGTTGCCCCTTTTTCTGCAAAAATCTTCTTGGGAGTAGTTTTTCTCAGTATTTATTTTGCTGATTCATCTGCTCAGGGTCTATGCTATCTTAGTGTGTCCTTGTTTAGCCTCCAATTATTTGATTTCTAAGGATTAATCATCTTGTGTTTTTTTGTTTTTTTACATTTGTCCTTACTTTGCAATAACTCTTTGTCCTTGACTATTTAGAGTCAATTTGTCATTTTCTTCTCATTTATCTGATTGAGTGAAAACTTTGTAAGGAGATTCAAAGGTCTTTTGTACCTTTCCTTCTAATCTTTGAGGTCTTTTCTCCAAGCATTTCCTCCTGTCTAGATTTGGTTTTCTTTTTTCTTGTTTGATCACAACGAGGGTGTGTTTTTTGATTATGTGAAATTTGCTTCCGAGTTGCTTAAATCTCATAGATCTTGAAGTTTAATTAACATAGGAATCTTTACATCAAACTGATTATCAGTCACATATAAACATTTTAGCATTGTATCATATTTTTGATTGAGGACTATTGCATGAGGTCATTGCATCTTAGTGTTTGATAGTGAAAAGAAAATCCTTCTCCTCCCCTTACATAGACATTCATTGAAAGAAAATACTGCTTATCATTTCTTATGCATGTTTTGGGAATCGAGTCATGATATCATCATTTTTCACTCTCATACACCTATGAGTAAACAACAGCCCTAAAATCAAGCACTTAACTAAAATTCATTAGACTTTTTTTTCATTTTCTGGTAGCAAACCTAAATTATATTAGTTGTAGGGATTTGGAATAGGTGTGAAATATAACTTTCCAAAGCTACAAACAAACATAGGATCTTGTGTTAGGGAGTGGAGAAATCCACTTGCTACATTTTGTCCTGGGAAGCCCTTCTCACACAAGAGTCAATCACGAGGTCGCATTGAGACTAGCAAATTTACTCACCGTGCTTTGTTGGTCTTGGTGTAGAGATTACGTGTATTATGGGGATCGCTTGAAGGTATACCCACAATGATGAGTGGAAGCCTTTCAAGTTGATTTCAGGCTAGATACCCTACCCTTGTGTGTGGATCGGACTACCGACTGTTTCCACAGGCATCACTATTGTAGTTGGTAACCTTAGTGGCCTATATATTTAGGGTCTTTACACAATGTGACTCTGGAGGGGCAAGTCTTCACGGTACCTGGAATCGACATTGGCCAAACTCACTCGGGCTCCTTGGAGGGTATACCCACGATTATGTGTGGGATCTTGCACCAGGGTGTAAGTCTGTTAAGCAGGTCGCCAACGTAACTTTTCCACCCACTCTATCTCATCCCCTTCTTACTTTGTACCCATGATGTTGGATTTCATCACCAACTAGTGTGCTCATTGTGAGAAGGTTTTGTTTACTTGCTTGCTTACTAGATTTTTAGCGTGTGTTGTTTGTTCTCCCTAGAAGAATCTAGGTTGGATATTTATTTTTATGGCGTCAATTCCCGGAATGACCAATGAAGGAACCCCTTTTCCAGGGGAACCCTTTGTTTTTCCTTCTTACGGAAACATTGGTCCTCCTTACATCGCTACTTTGAGCCTTCCAAGTCTCACAATTGGGTTACCGATATGGTTGTTTTCCACTCCGGTGATATTGAATGAAGGTGCTTCAGATGTAAGCACACCACCCACACATCAACCTCATGTCAACCTTTCTCCTTCTTCGCCCATCAGGTCTCCTTCCATTTCTTCTTCTTCACCTAGTGAAATATCTAAAGCGAGTAGCCAAATTGATAAGAATAAGAGGAAACATAAAGAGAAGAAGAAGAACCAGAAAGGGACCAAGCCTCCAACTACGTCAGATGTTGGATCCAAGCAACCAGCTACTGTTAATAGTATTGGGAGTGTTGATGAGGTCAATAAGACTAAAAGGAAGAATCTGAAACCCAAATTCCCTTGCAGGCTTTGTAAGGGTGACCATTTTCTAAGGGATTGCCTTGGTATTCCCAAGGTCTTAGAAATGTGGTCTTCCACATCATCGGACCCTACTAGACATGTTGATGATACCTCATCAACTACTGACGTTAAGGTTGGTCAGAAGAAGACAACTGCCAAATTTCCTTGCATATTATGCAAAGGTGATCATTATTCTCACCTTTGTCCTCGTATGGACGAGGCTTCTTCTCTTTTGGAAAAGATTCAACTTCCAAAAGGTTATTGTAAGATTTCCCCCAACCCATCGTTAGTTGAGGAACTGGTCAATCAAGTTCCATCCTCGGTCAGTTCGGTTGATCAGGTGGTCAATTTAGTTTCCTCCTCGATTGAACCACAAACCCAAGTAGTTGATCTAGTTCCGTCATCGATCAACCCCACTCTTCATCAAAAGAGTGAAACCAAAGAGGTCGATCTGGTTCCTCCATCAGCTGATCCCACTCATCCATTGAGAAGTGCCAAAGTGGTTGCTCCGGTTACTTCATCGGTCAATCCCAATCCTCCTTTGACAAGTGCCAAAGTGACTGATCCAGTCCCTTCCTCAGTCAGTCCCACATTTCATCTGAAGAGTGCCAAAGTGGTTTCTCTGGTTACATCATCGGTCAATCCCACTCTTCCTCTAAAGAGTGCCAAGGTGGTTGATCCGATCCCATCTTCGGTCAATCCCACTCTCCCGTTAGAGAGTGCAACCCAAGCGGTCAATATGTTTCCACTTGTCGACCCCATTATCCCCTTGGAGAATGAAACCCAAGTGGTCAATCTGATCTCATCATCAGTTGATCATACTCTCCCTCTAGAGAGTAAACCTGATACTGCCAAATTTTTTCTCATTAATAAAGAATATATCGTGCCAGGGGGCATTCCTCCTTCTCCTGTGAAACCCCCACCACGTAATGAGGCCATCCTTTTTTATTGGAGTGTGCTAACTGGACATCGTCTTCCCTCTCACATTCATTTCAATATTACAGTAAAATTTTGTGGTTGGGATGTTCCTTAGACGTTGATACATGAAGGTTCGTCCGTTATTATTTTGTCCTCTATTGCTTGGCAAGCTTTGAGTTATCCTCAACTTGTGCCAGTTACCCAGATTTTGTTTTCTTTTAATAGAAGAACCAATCACCCTTTAGGGATCCTTCCTCATTTTCCTGTAACTTTGGGAGGGAAAACTGTCTTTATTGACATTATGGTAGTCTAGGACCCCATGGATTTTGATTTACTCCTTGGGCGAGATTATGTCTATGCCATGAAAGCTATTGTGTCAACTCTTTTTCGTGTGATATCTTTCCCGCACGATGGAACAATGGTGACTATTGATCAAATTTCATTTGTTGACCTTGACTTAACCATCAACCCAATGACCTCCCTAAACGGTTCTTATATGCAGTCGGTATCACCCCTACCACAGGTCAATTATGCGGCGTTGTCTCCCATGCCTTCAGTTGCTGATGAAGATGACTTAGATCTGACAATTGACATGGTAATCTCTTCGGTAGGGTTATTGGAGCCTGATCTCCTTACCCCTGTCGCGATTCTCGACATGTGTTCCTTCCAGAGTATTATTCTTCCATCCAGTGAAGATCTCTTGAAAGCCATGACCGATATTTTTCCCTTGACATGGTGTCCTTCCAGAGGGTTATCCTCTTGGAAGCCATGATCAAGAAGAGTCCATGAGCATAGTTTCGCTTCTTTGTGGAAAGCTCCTTAAAAAAAATGAAGCAGAGGCCATGAGCATAGTTTTCCTCTCCGTGGAAAGCTCGTTTAAAAATAAAACAGAAATCTGGAGATTGAACGCGGAGCCTTGAGCATAGTTCTTTACCTATGTCAAGCTCATTAAAAAATGAAACAATCACCTCTCTTGTCAGGTCGAGCCTAATGCCAGGCCTCATAGATGTCAAGTCAATTCTTTCATTAGGTCTCATATTTGAACCTTCATTTCATCCACCTATATCATTTTTCTCCATCTAGTACAGAAATTGGTGACAACCTCAAAGTCGGTGAATGAATCGAAGCTTGGGGGGCAAGTCTCCAGCCTTTTATGATCATTATGGAGTAATGCCACTTGCTTTTCAAGCTAGGGGCAGAGTACCGAGCTTAGTCTTTGTTCTTTATCGCGCTTGTAAAAACATGAGAATGTAACCGGGTAAAATTTTATCTCTTTTTCGAGATCACATGGATATACAAAAAAGGAACCCCCTGGAGTCGCCTTTAAGCTCTTTTCAGACTCTCTAAACATGAAAATATTTTCGAGTGATGTTGCTTCCTTTCCCACTCGTTAAAAGGTTTGAAAGGGCATCTTTCGAGTGATAATTTCTCTTTTTCGGCCTCGCGAGACTAATATTACGAAAAAGGACCACATGGGAGTCATCTTTAAGTCATTTTCAGACTCTCTAAATATGAAAAACAACCGATTTTACCTTCTCTGGACTCATTACATGATCATACATTGAAGGGCCCATATGGGATTGAACCCTTACTTATTTCAGTTCGTTAAACAAAGGAAGAGGAACTTACCAAAGGTCAGTTATATCGAGTATGTGTTACCCTCCTCAAACTCGTTAAACTAAAAAGAGGTACTCGTTTATCTGGATGGGGGGGGAATTGAAAGAAGTAGGCTGAGCAGTTTCTGAGAAATTCACTAGTACCCTTATAGTCACCCTTGAACATGGAATTTTATCTTTGCACGCATTTCAATCCACTGAACCTCTGCACTGAACCAATCCTTTGAGTTTCCTTACTCCTTTGGGTCACCCGATGTAAGTCACAGTATCCATTGCATTATCAAGTTTTGGTCCATGTCAAGTTTCTGATGTCATGCCTCAGTGTTCAAGGGAAGTATCTTCCCCAAGATTCAGCCATCACAAATATCATGTTTCAATACCTGTGTCAGTCCATGTTCACTTGATCCACCAATTACATCTCTTTGTCTGTTTTGTGTCATTGATGAGGGATACATCAAGGCCCTCCTTTGATGAGTCTATTCCTGTCGACTTCAACACATTATCCAGGAGATAGACTTATAAACCAATTAGTACTTTGGGACCTACATGCCTCAATGGTAGGCCTCCTAATGTTCGACAGTAGGTTTACATCATTGATCTCTGATTGGATGATTCCACAGATTTTCAACTTCATCTCATCCATTCACATTTGTTGGAATGTACTAGAGTACCTTGGGAATCATTGACATCAATGGTGATCTCCCTCGCGCTTGTTAACGGTTTACCTCATTGACCGGTAATCAAGTGGTTTATGCCATGTTCTACATCATGACATCTATTCACATGGTTAGATTCGTACTACATTGGGATTGGTAAGAAGACCCTGGGTTGAGTCATCACTCTGATATATACTTTGCCCAAGTTGCGACAGAGTTTCTTTGAACATTGACACATATACTGTAGCATAGATCCACTTTGTATTGGTCGTGGCTATGTCTTTTCGTCTCGTAGATCCACTATGTATTCTTCGTGGCTATGATCAGTTCAGGTAATAGGAGTATATATCCACATTGTATCTTTGGTGGCTATACCTTTTTGTCAATATAATTATGGATCTGTAGTGTATTCTATGGCGTCCATCCCTGAAAAAGTCTTTATCACTCAAGCATAGGTATGCCTGCCTTGGGTTTGAAACATGTCATAATATTTGTTTGATGGTTGTGTGAAGATTTTTCTAGCCTCTCTGTGTCCATACCCTTGCTCGAAAAAGTCTAAAAATTACTTCATTCATCATCGTCTTCTGACTTCTCACTTTGGGGGGCAATCTGTTACACCTCAAAATTAGTCACTTGAATAGTGTCGCAAGTGTCGTCATTTCAAGTGTTGTAAGTGTCACATCTTGTCCAGAAGTGTCTCATCTTGACCACAAGTGTCGCAAGTGTCGCAAACATCATAATTCCATATTTCCTATGTCGTGCCTCTAACAACATCAGAAGAACACTTAAGACACCTCAAAGACTGGTTTTGAAGAAGAGAAATCACTTGACAAGGCGTACAAGCCTTTTGCCACTGAAAAAACCACTCAAAAATGGATTTTGGAGGGCAACGCTCCCCTACCCATTGTCAGGGAGTGATAGCGCTCTCTGGGCCTCTTTGGGGGAGCGTTGGAACGCTTTGTGCACCCTTTTGGGGGAGCGCTACCTTTTCTGAGTTAATTTTTGGTTTTTTGAGCTAAAACGGGGAAAAATCCCCTCAATCTATGAGGTTGGTTGGATTCGAATATGAGTTCAAGGCATGATCTTAAGGAAGATCCACAACTGAAGGAGAGGAATCCTCAACTTATCCCAAAGATATCTCAAGTGGTTGGGCCTCTCAAAGCTTATATAAGGAGTCCTTCTCATGGTGAAAGGGACATGAAAAGAGACAAAGATACCAAACTTATGATCCTATAAGTGGTATTGGGGGATGAAAAGATTGGAGGTATGAAACCTATGATCTCATAGGAAACATACAGAGAGAGAGAGAGAAATAGAGAAGAACCTAACTTATGATCTCATAAGGAAGGACATTGAAGCATAATTAGTGTAGATTACTTGAGAAGAGGGGTTGGACAAGGAGAGTTGGAAGAAGTTGTTGCACTTTCATCAGAGGATTGTAAGTACTCTTCATTTGTTCTCATTAATATACATACATGCTTGGCCTATTTCTTTCAAGTTTATGTTCGTTCCACATGAACTTGTCTTCAATAAATAGATCTGTATTTAAGATGATCTCAGTAGAATATGAATCCCATTGTATCTTTGTTTGTTCTACAGGACCTATCGAGGAGCTCAGGATTGAAGCTCAACTTGGAATTTGCAAGGACAAACATTGTTAACAAGGTACACATATTTCTCCTTCTTCTTCGTATATTAGCTTGATTAGATCTAAAAGAATGTCAATGACCAATGATAGCACCCTTTCTGTCTTGGTTTAGGGGTCTAGATACCAAGAGGGAATCCGCTTGTCCGCGGGAGGATTCAATTGTAACAATGACCTCTTTTATCAACTAAGAGGAGAAAACATATTTTCAAAGATAGACTTGAGATCTAGATACCATCGGGTAAGAATCAAGGAAGAAAACATCAATAAGACAACCTTCAAAACTAGGTATGGACATTATGAGTTTATAGTGGTGCCATTTGGACGGACCAATGCACCAACTATCTTTATGTGCTTAATGAATGGCATATTCAAAAATTATTTGGATAATTTTGTCATTGTGTTCTTGGATGACATACTTATTTATTCTAAGTCTAAGGAAGAGAATGAAAATCACTTGAAGTTGGTGTTACAAGTGTTGAGGGAACATCATATTTATGCCAAGCTTAGTAAGTGTTATTTTTACCAAGAACAAATCCATTATTTGGGTCATATTATTTCAGAACAAGGTATAGCAGTAGATCAAAAAAAGATTGAAGCTATTAGAGGATGACCATCAACCATGAATGTTTTAGAAATCAGATATTTTATGGGATTACCTGGATACTACATGAGGTTTGTAATGGGTTTCTCTAAGATTTCTCATCCCATAACTTATTTACAAAATAAGGGAATCAAGTTTGAATGGAAAACATAGTGTGAAGAGAATTTTAATTTGTTTAAGGAATTTCCTACTAGTGCACTTGTTTTAAACATTTCTAACCCAAATGAGAATTTTGTGGTATGTATAAATGCATGCAAGGAAGGACTTAGTGGAGTGCTCACTCAAAATGCACATGTCATTGGTTATGAGTCCAGAAAAATCAAAGAACATGAGAGGAATTATGCCACACATGATTTGGATTTTGCTGCCATAATTCACGCATTGAATATGTGGAAGCATTATCTCATGAGAAAATGATTTGAATTAAGGACATACCATAGTGGTATGAAATAACTTTTTGAACAACCAACTTTGAATGCTAGGAAAATAAGATGGTTGGAATTTTCAAGTGAGTATGACTTTGACATCAAGCACATCAAGGGAAAATAAAATAAAGTTGTTGATGCACTCAACAGAAGAGTACATCTCATGCATGCTACAATTGTTGGTATGCATCAATCAGATTTAAAGAGTAAAATTTTGGATGTTGTTGTTATAGAACAACATTACCTCCAGGTAAAAGAAAGCTTACAGCAAGAAAAAGTACAACATAAAATTAAAGAGTATGAGATTAAGGAAGATGTATTACTCATGCATACGAATAGAATTTATGTTCCTAGTTCCGGAGAACTTAGGAATTTGGTATTAAAAGAAATGCATAATGTTCCATATGTTGGGCATACTAGTTACCAAAAAACAGTTCTAGCAGTAAGAATCCAATTCTTTTGTCCAGGAATGAAGAAGTGTATTGTTGATTACATTCCCAGATGTATGGAATGTCAAAGAGTAAAATTTGAGCATAGACACCCAATGGGTTTGCTTCATCCATTTCCAATTCTAGAGAAGAAATGGGAAGTGGTAACCATGTTTTATAACTAAAGTTTCCAAGACATAAATGCAACATGATTCCATAATGGTAGTCGTGGATAAATTGACAAAGGCTACTCATTTTATTCCTATGAAAATGACGTATGCAACAACTACTATCACAAAAAATTACATGAAGGAAATTGCTAGGTTGCATGGATTACCTAAGGCAACTGTTTCATACATAGATACAAAGTTTACTTCAAATTTATGGAGGGGATTATTTAAATGATTTGGTACAAATATGAATTTTAGCACAACATACCATCCACAGTCAGATGGGAAGACAAAGAGGTTCAACCAAGTGATTGAAGACATGTTGAGAATGTATGTGATGGATAAACCATCTAAGTGGGAAGACTACTTGCATTTGGTTGAGTTCGCCTATAATAATGGGTATGAAGATTCATTGAAGATGAACCCATTTGAGGCTTTGTATGGTAGAAAATGCAATACTCCATTGAGTTGCGAAAACCCGATAGGAAGAGTAGTACTTGGGCCATAATTGCTCAAGGAATTGGAAGACTAGATGGTTAGAATTAATCAGAATTTAAAGGAAACTCAAGATAGAAAAAAATGTTATGTAGATAAGAACATGATAGCTAGAAAATTTAAAGTGGGGGATCATGTTCTTTTAAAAGTGAATCCCAAGAAGAGATCAGTGAAGTTGGGTAGTTGTACAAAGCTAGCAGCCAGATTATGTGGTCCATTTGAGATCTTGGACATAATAGGGCCAGTTGCATACATGCATGCATTTCCTTCTTCCATGAATGTGCATATTGTATTCCATGTGTCTTTGCTGAAAAAGTATAAACATGATTCTAACCATGTTATTGATTGTAATTTGATTCAGGTAGAACTAGAGAGAGTCTTTCATATCAAGCCAGTACGCATGTTGGACATAAAATTCAAAATTATCTGGAATCAATTTATAGAGCTGTTAAAAGTTAAGTGGACCTATTACTGTCCTGAAGATGCTACTTGGGAGAATGAAGATTCCATGTGAGCACAATTCCCGCAAATTTTTGAAAAAAAAATGAAATTTTGATTTATTTTTTGTATATGCACTGAGGTCAGTGCCAAAATAAGGGGGAGGGGAATGTAATACCCTGATTTTGAGTCCCCATATGAAATAATGTATTTTGTTTATTTGATGAAAGGTCGAAATGCCCAAACAATTAAAGAGGCCAACGTGCCAAGGAAATGCAATGTTATGATCATTATTAATAATAAAATACATCACTATTTGTAAGACAGAAAAGGACAAGAGTTATAGGGGGCTATGATTCCGCGAGAGAGGGGGCTTTAGGGGATAAGTCATTTTATCATATTCTATTTACCCATATTTTATTAATTGAGAGAAGGGTTTACATGAGCTTCTTGGGGGGGAGGCCATGTGGTTCTTAATTCTCAAGTAAATACATAAACCCATATTTTGAATGTTTAGGGGGCTGATTGATTACTCGTTGTTCACACTCTTCATTATGTTCACTCATTCATTCTTGTTCTTGTAATAATACCATGGGGAAAAGTTTTGAGGAAGAAGCCATTGTTTTTTGGTTGTAGAAGTGACTAATGTGTTCCAACCATGAAGTTTTGCCTACATGTCTAAGATGCATTGGAATATGTTGATTTGTATTCACAACTGTGAATCCTGAGAGTCTCGGCATGGATATTCTTGACCAACCTAATGCACTGGAGCCCTAGAAGGGGGTGGGAAGCCTGAGGTACTGAGTGGCAGGGAAGGGGGGCCATTCTCTTGGGTTACACATGCTAGAGAGAATAGAGCTAGTGTACTTTGGATTGTTGTGTGTTGAGGAATCTGTGAGAGCTTGAGTGTTGACTGGTTTGGGGAAACTGAGTGACGCCCTGGAACCGTCCTTGTTGAGTCATATCCCTAGCTCGGGGGTGACATTGTTGTTGAGACTTGGAACAACAATTTCTATGGTTGGGTGGAACTACCTTGGTCTACAACCAATCGGTGAACCATTTTGATTAAGATAAGTGCTCTTTGTCATGTGTTTCTTTGCTGTATATTTATTTTTGTCGTGTATGAATTATTGTCTCTTAGATTTGTATGTTATAACATGCATACTTGTTGGTTAATGCTATGCATGACATGTTTAGACATTCTTTATACTGTAGCATGAATCTTTATTACTTTCATGTGTTATTATCATGTTTCTTTCATGCTTCTTTAATAATGAAATGGTATAATAATTCGAAATTAGTTTCGAATAGAGTTTATGAGGTAGTGTGCCCGACCTTTTGGTGGTTGGGTACATTACAGATAGCGTGCCTAGCCTATTGGTGGTTGGGTACATTACATAGGTAATATCATTACCTCATCACAAATAAAAGGGAAGAAATTTGTGTGGTCACCATAGAGTGAAGATAACTTCCATCAACTGAAGCATCTTTTGACTAACGCCCCTATTTTGAAGATTGCAGACCATGAAAAGGATTTCTTGGTTTTCACTGACGCCTATAAAGAAGGGATATGTGGAGTACTTATGCAAGAAGGGGAAAGTGATTTGTTATGAATTACGAAATCTAAATGAGCATGAATAGAAATATGTCACTCATGATCTAGAGCTCGCAGTGATTGTGCATGTGTTGAAGATGTGAAGATATTAATTGCTTGGAAAAAGATATGTTTTGATGAAAGACCACTATGGACTAAAGTATTTGTTCAGCCATCTAAGGTTGAATGCTAGACATGCCAGTTAGATGGTGTTGATGAGAAAGTTTGATTTTGAAATCAAACATATTAAAGGGAAAGATAATAAAGTGGCAGATTCACTCGGTTGAAGTGTCCAGAATATAAACTTAGCAGTAGAAAGTCCAAGAGAATCTTACATCAAGAAGAGGATTAAAACCCTATTTCAAGGATATGATTTCTTCAATCAAGAGAAGCAAGGGTTACATCAAGAACCAAGGGAGAGAAAATCTAAGGGATATCAAATTCTAGTTGATGAGTTGTTAATGTATAACAACAAGATGTATGTGTCAAATTTAGCAGAATTGAGGCATCTGGTTATGGATGAGTTCCATAGGAGACCTTATGTAGGTCACCCTAGTTATCGAAAGATGGAAACAATAGTAAGGCATTTTTATTTGTAATATCCCTAGGCCAAACCCAATTGTAATGTAAATACAAATGTACTTAAGYTGGTGAGTTGTTTGATACCATTTTGTATGCACCTTTCATGGCATAGTGCGTGCATGTACTGCRCAGTAAAATGAYGAAGTGTKCACATTYTAGGATACCACACACAACAACTTAAGTGTGCGTGATTTTGAGGCCAGGGAGCCTTTGTGTATATGTTGTGTTTTATAGGCCAGTGAGCCGTTTTGTGATTATTAGGCCRAAGAGCCTAGATGTTAAAGGCCAGTGTGCCTACTTTTGTATATGTCTCAACATTAATATAAAATATTGACCATGATAAAAGAGTATGGGGGACTAAAATAMACTAGTTAGGGAAAGGGTGGGGGCTAAAAGTTAAGGAAAATGGCTAAGCTAGGGAGCTTAAGCCAAAAAAGAATATTATATTAATATTCCTTAAAACATAAAGCATGGATAATTATTTTATCCTAAGTTCTAAAGATSGGGATAAGGGGMCAAAGTAGCTCCCAACATGACAAGTGTCAAGTTGGGGACATGCATACATATCGTTTGGACTTAGTTTATTTCCCATCATTCTTTCTGTTGGAGCCGCCTTTCTCAACTGGTTTAAATGTAATTCTTAAAATCAAAGGTTGGCCTTTAAGTTGTCTTTTACTTCGTGACCTTTACYCACTGAAAATATTAGTAGTCCTGATATGCGAAGTGGTGATGKTCGTTGTACTCCCAAGCCATTGCCATTTAATCGTTAAATGAGATTTTTCACTTTTTTATACCTCGGGATATTGCGTTTCGGGAGTTACAAGTCACACGGTTTCCAAGCCCCGATGCACGAAGTCGCGAAACAACCTTGAAAACTAACCCAGGTCAGCGCCGAGAGTAAAGTTCCTTAAACCTTAGTTAAGTGCTGTCAGGATTTCGCGTCTCGGCGATCGCTCTCCCCAAAAGTCTTACCGTCATAACTCTGATAAGCGAAGTTGCGAAATAGTTTCAAAAGTCACCCGAGTTAGTGTCAAGGGTAAGTCGTTTTAAACCGCAGTTAAAAAATTTTGGGGTTTCGCGACTCGGCATTCACTCTTCCAAGAAACTATACCTTCGTAGCCCCGAGTCAAGAAATCACGATATTAATTAAACACTTAATCTGGATCATGTTTTTGCTTAACTAGATCGCGTCATCAAGATCTCGAGTTTTAGGGGCTCTAAGAATAGGAGTGAAATCTCCCGATACGGTGAACGCCGAAAAAGGTGATTAAAGTTTAAAGAAAACCTAATTAAAGAAGCTAAGCCAGATTAATCAGTGCATTAATACAAATATTAACACGCACCGTCTACGGGTTAAATTTAAATGTTTTTTGCGCTAACTTGTGTCACGACCTGTCAAAATTTATGGCATTTATTTGAAATAAGGTGAAGTGATAGGTAAAGATATTGTTTTTATTGCTAAATCTTTCTCAAAAAATGATTTGACCGTTCTGTTCATAAGGACGTCGGAGTTTTAAATGGTCGAGATATAGAGTTCTTTCTCTCATTGTTTCGAAGTTCATTTCTATCTTGCGCAAATAAGATTTTCTCACCAGGATAATTTATGTATGTATACACATTTTTACTACAGGAGAGCTAAGTCAAAATCCTCTATCATGGCTCCACGAAAAGCATCCAAGGCGATTGCTGAGAATTCAGGGCAAGGCTCAGATAATGTTTCTGATACTTCACCCCGAAGTATTGATTCTGTCAGAACCTGGTCATACGTCTCCGAGGTTCTTCAGTCTGAATTGGTGAACTGTTCAGATTATTCCAGCGATAATGAGAAGGACGATTTGGCCACCAAATACAAAATCGTCGTTCAAGAAAAGATGCATAAGATAGCGTCCAGGCCACGACTCCTTCCCTACTATGATATGATCTGATGGGAATTAGATCATGTGGACATCCCAACTAGAACTATTATCAGTGAGCAGAAGGTGACCACTGGGACCTTCAGACCAGAACATTTGTAGGCGATGTACCAATTGTCACCCACACCAAACTTCTCACACAATGTCGAGTTTCTGGAAGGTTTTAAGCAGAAAGAATGCGAGAAATACAGCAGAAAATTGTCTGATCTAATGAAGGATTGGGTCTCACACCCTGCAAATTTCAGGGCGAACGGTAATGGAGTTTATTCAATCTCTTCCTTGGAACCGCAATTCAAATATATAGCAATGATGACCTGTATGTTGTATGGGAAGGAGGACACCACACATTTTTTTCTCTCATGGCTGCCTCTCATTCATACAGTCACTGAAGGTTGTTCCTTCGACTGGGCCAAATTGTTGTCAGACAGTTTAACTAGCCGGATTACTGAATATCGGATGCAGAGGGAGAATGGAAAGGTCGCTTCATTTTTTATGTCCGCCTATATCATGGATGTTGTTTGTTTCATGACGCCTTTCACTCTAATGAGCTGGAGCTGGACTCCATTTGAGGCTGAGCCTCTCCATGTCTACCACTCAAAACTTTGGGAAGATAAGGCCACGGAATTTATATACGAAATTTTCAATTGGGTAATGGTACCAATGTATATCTCCATCTTCGGAAACCCACCACCCAGAATTTCAGATAGCATCACCACCAACTTGAGCAACGTGGTCGACTGGTACGTAGAGGCAAAATTTTCATACATCAGGGTTTTCGACACCTCTGTTCCCCCCTACCATTATTCATATTGGATAGGCTGGTTTGTCGCGAAATCGCTAGGCAAACTATGATTGGTGGCATAAGAAAAGAGATTAAAGGATTTTCGAAGAAAGTATGGCCTCCCTTCCCCATTCATTTGAATACATATTCTTTATTAGATTTCAGACACTCAAAAGCCGAGGCAACGACTTTGGAGGATATTAAATTGGTCCACATTGAGTTTAAGAAGCACGACCCACACAAGATCGTGGGTAATCACATGGTGAGTTGTGGCCTTAAAAGGTATGAACATGAGCATTCTCCTCATGACGACATCTTCCGAGGGGCGAGATCCTATGCCGAGGTCCTAAGTCGGATTCAAACCCTATCGCCCGTGGAGATGGTTGATTTCTTCAAATTTCAGGAACACCGGCGGAGCTGCCTTCCCCCAGTCTTACAGGGTAAGAACTCGTCGATTGTAGATGTACAACAAACAGAAGCCAAGGGCTCCAAAGATTCAGGACCTGACCAAGAGGAACACCAGGAAAAGAAGAAGAAAACTGGGGGCCCGAAATAGGAAGCTAAGATCCCCAACACTCCAAGCAAGCCAGCTTCGGTTGTTACCCCAGGAAAATCATCCAAGAAGATCGGCAGCCCCATCGTTTATGTTACTCTCCTATAGTCCACAAAGGGGATCCCAGACGCAGGATGGATTTTCGACGAAGAACTAACGCCCATAACTATGGAAGAGTTGCCTCCGAATGATTTTTTCTTCGATAAGAAGAGAAAGGCATTTGTGAAACAAGAACTTTATCAAGAAGCAGGCGCGACAACCAAGAAATTTAAAATCCTTGTTGATGGGAGAGCCATGAAAAAAGAGGAATTTGCAACTCATATAGCAGGGACGTTGGGGGATTTTGCTACAACCAACCAATATTCTGTCGAGTCCCTAAAAGAAAAGTTGAAGCGGAAAAACCGCTTGAAGAAAAATTTGGAGGATAAGCTAGCTACAACAGAAGCAGTCGCCAGAGATCAGGCAAACATAGGTATAGAGCTAGCTAGGGAAACCGATCAAAAGGAAATCGAGCGGCTCAAATCTAATCTTGAACAGACACAGCAGATGGCTCAGACCAGCCAATCACAGATAAGCCAGCAAGGAGAATTGATAGGGAAGTTACAGGCCAAATTAAATTTCGTCGAAAGCCAGATGATAGATATTGGGATATTCCAATCCCAAGCCATAGAAATCCGAAAAAGAGTGTCGGCAGCTCAGCAAGATTTACTTGCTAAAGTGGAAAGTATTCAAAACCACTGCCAACTCATTGATCAAGTACTGGAAAACATCTCCTTCAGAGAAAAATAAGCTGGGGCGGCTCGGGTCATTTTCCAAGAGGTTGTTATAGCCACGACAAAAAAGGAAACGTGCAGTAGTTCCAGGCTTTCCATCCTAGAGAAGACCCGAGGTAACATCTTGTTGAAGGCATGGGAGCATAACATATCAGAAGCCAGACAATGAGCTAAAGAGGTAAGAAACTCTTGTGAAGAAACTTTCGGCTTCATAGATGGGAGTTTGTTGGATCTCGATAGTGAAAACAACACCGAGACACTGGGCCATATTAATATAGCCAAGCACCTGTTCAATATCAAGGAGAATGAGGAAAGACAGATGG
>ML788028.1:355363-374252 GCA_009831015.1 Picea engelmannii | reverse complement strand
AGGTACAAAACCTGTGAACTCTTTAGATCTTCATATTTTATGCTTTGTCATATTTCTTCTTATCTTTTTCTTCTTCTGTTTACAGGGTGAGATTCTCCCTTGATAGGAGCCTCGCATTATAGACAACTTAATGTTTTTCTCACATTTCACACACCATTTATTTAAAAGATAACTGAGTTACGGGAAAAGGCCTTTGGTTTGCACTTTGTCTTCAAATATCGTACTCAAAGTTCTCGTTTATACGATCAAATTGATATAGAATCAAAAACCTCGAACTCTCCTTTAATTTTCATGTTCCTCTATGACTGTCCTCGTTGCAAGACAACCTAATATTGAACCCAGCTTGTCGAACCAAACCCATATCACTTTGAACCTTTTTGATACCATAATTAAAACAACCACCACCCGGGTCGAACTTGAACATTCATGGGCCGCGATTGAACGAGATATAAGCATCCAAGAATAGTTGGAAGCGAGACAACGACAACCTGGAAATCATCCTTAGCTTCCTTTCCTGAAGGTTGATTCTTCCCCCTTTTTATCCTTTACTCATTTTCGGATGCCTAGACACTGTAATTTCTAAGCCTTAAGTACAGACTCTGGAACAACACTTTCCATCATTCCTTCCATCATCCAGTCATCCAGCCAATCATCCATGAGCATTCACACACTCATGGAGCTATCCTTCATACCTTCCTGTCACTGTACCTAAACTTGTATCCATATCCATACTTGTTTGTGTAGTTGGTTATGTTGGGAGCGGGATTGAAGAAGCGGGTTGTCAGGCCCATGGGATATTGAAGAAGCGGGTTGTCAGGCCCATGAGAAACTTCTCTATGGGTGAGAGAATTGTTGGGAATCTATTTTCTGAAGGTGTTAAATTGCAGCTACAGTGCTCTGAGACTTCTTGTCCATCCTGTTCCTAAAGCCTGAAAAGGGAGTGGGGCAGTGTTGGCAGCAATAATATAATTTCTATTGTTTGTAAGCTGCCTACACAGGGTCTCTAAATTTTCATTACTCGTCATGAGCATTATCACTAAACGACACTTGTCACTTGTCGCTTTTACATATCTTCTTTTCAATTTGTGTTTTCATGACTGTAAGCATGAAAACTCACGGCTGGAATTGACATTTTTGTTTTGATTTGTGATTAAAGGAAGACTGCTCATGTGGTTTATTATAGAATCGTCATATTTATGCTATGAACATTATTGTTCTCCCTGTTTATGACCCCTTGGTTCTAAACATGCCTTGGTTGCATCCCCCATATTTTTGAAACAGATTTGATATTATCAACAGGAAACAATTTTGTTTCCTGGAACCTATATAAGCATGTTATTTTGTACACATTGGATCATCTCAGCCTGGGGCAAGACTATGGATTTTTCATTTACAGACTTGAATGGAATATAATACTCATCATAGCTTTAGCTTTTCCGTATTGTGGTTTTATTCAAGTCATGTTTATTTCAATTTGTAAATAGAGTATGATTGCTTTCGCTGTCATGGTTTACTACAAGATGGTATGATAAAAGTTTATATATTATCCATGTTTCATGTTCCAGATTTAACACATAGTAATCATTCGTTCAAACTTGAATTAAGAGATTTATCTTTATCTTTGATTGAACGTTTATACGCAAGTTCCCACAGAAAGATTTATCTTAATGTGGTTGCTTGTAAAATTATGAGATTGTTGTGATCGTATCTCTTATGTGTTCTATCATTCGAATTCCATCACTATTGCTTCACATTTATTAGCAGCAATTTTAGGATCTGTCGCAGGTTTACCTCGTCAGAAAAGGTGACTGGATGCTACACATCGAACAGATATTAGACACGACAACAGGTCAGCCTGTTATTTGATTTCATTAGCATAATAAATATAGAAGTTCTCTGTAGTTAAAACACTTTTTACCATCTGTTATTTCTTTTGTTTAATTAGACAGTTTGATATTCGATTTATTTTATATAAACATTATAAGAAAACAAATCAAAAAGATTAGATAATAGCTTTACCGTTATTTAAAAAATCAATTTACATTCAATTTTCACAGATTTAGATTAAAATTCGTATTTTGTACATATTATATATATTAGAAATAGAATTATTTGTATATATTGTGCATATGATAAGTAGAGTTATTTTATAAGTATTAATTAGTTAAACTACATATGTATATTAGATGTATGTATATTTGTTAGTGATTGTCATTTATTAGATCCTTGTTTTCCTTTAGTTATTTTTTTTTCGCTTTCTTTAGGACTTAGATTGGCCAACGAAGCTGCTAAATCCGTCGGAGTGAATTAATCCAAACGACTTGGGTTAATTAGACAACCCCAGACCGGATTCACTCCTCTTGTTGACGAGCGGAGAAATTTCGCCCATCAACAAATGGCGCTAGAAGGAGGGCCTGAAAACTATTAATGGCACGAGGAGGTCGTAAGACTCCTCCCCCACCTACCCGCTCACCTATAGTAACTAGAACTCGTTCAGATGACAACATTGCCCCTCAAACAACAACCACATCAAATGACAATCTACAGATCATTGTTGAACCAGTAACTCCAAATCCTTCAGGTGGTGATATACAAGAGATTGTTCGACAATCTCTCATAAGAACACACAGTGCCTTAGCCCATATAAGACAACCAAACCGACCTTTGAATCAACCATTAGACTTCTCTGATATCAGAGAACAACTCAGAGGTACTGACCTTACCTTAAACCCTACAAATCCAATCCTCACTCCTGCAGCAGGAGGATCTGGTATTCCACCGTCACCACCTCCTTCATCTCCTTCTTCTTCTAGAGAAGAATCCTCTGACAAAGGCAGTTCCTCATCCCAGCCTTTGACACCACCCACACCTATGGCCAATGTGAACAATCATGCCAGACCCTGGCTTGACCAAGATGCAGTGGCCATACCTAGGCCTCAGCATCCTTTACCCAAACACCCGGAGAAATGGCTCCCTAAGTTTGACCTGGACTCCAAACAGATCGCTGAAGATCACATCAAAAAGTTTATGTTATCCATTAGACTTTGTATTGTTGAGAACGAAGACGTAGTCTGTAGATTTTTTCCCTACACCTTTGAAGGCAATGCCTCTACCTGGTACTTTGCCTAACAGCCCCACACCATCGTGTCATGGAAGAAATTTGAATCCTGTTTCCTTGAGAAGTTCGGAGACAAATCTCCTGAAGTTCTAGTCATGGAGCTTTCTAGTTTAAAAATGAACCCCAAAGAAAATATCAAAGACTTTAATCAAAGGTTTCTCACACTAAAGAACCGAATCCCTACGGATTCGATGCCTATTGAGAATCTTATAGTCGCATACTACACGAAAGCCTTACATCAAAACATAGCCATTTGGGTAAAGAGATCCAAGAAATCCACGTTGATAGAAGCCTTCGAAGAGGCAAGTCAGATCGAGAAAGACATTATCAGTTTAAAAGACACTACCAGTAACGAGATTGAGACTAGTTCATCCTCCAAGAAGAAAATCAAAATCCTTCCTAGAACTTTCCAAAACAAAGCTCAACCTGAGAGTTCGGATTTAGAAAACTTACAGAAAGTCGTTCATAAATTATCCAACCAAGTTATAGATTTGAAAAGATCGGTTGAAGAAGCTTCTTCGAGAAAAGGGCCTTACAAACCCCCTTTCAGGAAGCCTTTTCCCACCAACCGACCTAATTCAAATACTGAAGGCCTAAATCTAGAAAGCCTGCAATTTGCTATTCAAACGATCCTAGAAGCACACGATAACTTGATTCCTCCCAAGATTCTTGAAGAAGTAGTTGAACAAGAGACGGTAGAAGAAGATGAATCATCTCCGAAAATCTTCGGACATTTTTTGGATAGCATCTTTCAAGCTAATTTCGAAACAGTGCACCCTTACAATACTAGGAGCAAGACAACAAATAAGCCTTCTTCTGAAATCACTACGACTTTGCCTCCAAAATAGTCTAAATCGATTGAGACTAAACAGAATTCAGTAAACCCAAGTTTAGATTATGATTTGGTTGAAGATTTAAAAAATCTTGGGGCTAACATTTCTGTTTACGAATTATTAAAATTCCCTTTTCTTCTACAAAAACTGCTGCAGAATATTGCAGAGAACAACAAAAATAACAATCTGAACAGCAACAAAGGTGTTCAAAACAACCCCAAAATTTCTCAGAAGGCCTCCGCCAAAACTACATCCGAGCCTCATGATAAAAGAGACCTTCCTGTAAATAATGTAACAAATGTGGATAAACTAGTTTCAGAGGCTGTGAGTAAAAAACAACAAACTTCCACCGTTAATACTCGCAGAAATGTCCCTCCATTTTTGTTGACTTTTGAAATTTTCAATAGGAATGTACATAACTGTATGGTAGATTCAGGTGCATCATCTAACGTAATTCCTTGGTCTGTCTGTCAAAAGATTAATTCCGAAGTTCAACCATCCAGCTTGAAAATTATCCAGCTTGATCGAACTAGTGTTAAAGTGATAAGTGAATTAAAAAATGTGCTTATAAGATTGTCATCTAATCCTAAAGTTCATCAAGTGATTGATATTATCGTTGTAGATATCCCAAACGTTTATGGTTTGTTTTTAAGTAGAGATTGGTCAGAACAATTACATGGCTATTTTGCAACGAATTGGTCTCATTTGTGGCTTCCCGAGAATGGAAAGCCTAACATAATCAACGTAATTCGTGAATGTTATCTGAAGTTCACGGTAACCAATTTAAATGATCCCAATGAACCATTCACTCCTTCTGCCAATTCGCTTGAAATACAGGGGATGGACACTTTTTTCGGCAATTTCATGGCCGAAACTTCTACCTTCACTAATCCTGAACGACAATCTGAAATTATGGCATGCACACAGTCAAAATCCGTCTCCCAGTGGTCACATGCACCCAACGAAATCAAATATGGTCTCTTTACTTTGATGGGTCAAAATCTAAAGAAGGAGCTGGTGGAGGGTGCATGCTCATCGATCCAACAGGTAATAAGACTCTGATTGCTTGCCAGTTAAAATTTGAATGTACGAACAACACGGCCGAATATGAGGCACTCCTGCAAGGCCTCATAAAAACATTAGATTTGAACATTCAAAATTTGATTGTCTTTGGTGATTCAGAAATCGTGGTTAGACAGGTAAAAAATTCTATCTATTGTTTATCTCCACAACTTAAAATCTATCAAACTGAGGTATGGAATTTGATGAACAAGTTTTTTTCATTTAACATAAATTTTATTCCTAGATTGAATAATTTGGAAGTTGATTTGTTAGCTAACGTCGCTTCAAATTTTTTTCCTGCAGAAGGCTTATCTCTGAATGCATTTTCCGTTGAACTGTTGTTCAGACTGTCCGTCCCAGACAACATCATGAATTGGAGAGTCTTCGATGACGATCAATAGATTATAAGTTTTCTGCATATGGAAGAAACTTTCTAGGGTGCGGTGATCGACGAAGGTACCCATGACGAAAATCTTTGTGACTTTATGGTAATACCAGATCCGAGATCTCCAGAATCTTCATCACACATGGTAAACTCTATCCCAAAATCTGTGGTTAGATTAGAAAAATTTTATGATCTTCACGACAAGTTCAGAAAATCTGTGAACTGTAAAACAAATAGTTCCTCCTTGACGCATGAAAAAGTAAATTTGGGAACTAAAGACAATCCACAGTGCATTAATTTAGGGTTGGGGTGTTCTGAGCAAGAAAAGGTAGCATTTATTAAGTTGTTTAATGAATTCAAAGATGTTTTTGCCTGGACGTACGATGACCTAAAAACCTTTGATCCTAACATCATACAAAACGTTATTCCCATGAAACCCCAAACCCAACCTTTTCAACAAAAGTTAAGGAAAATGCGCCCAAAACTCGAACCAACGGTCAAGAATGAATTAAACAAACTCCTGAATGCTAAGATAATTTTCCCAGTTAGACACACACAATGGGTCTCTAATCTTGTCCCTTTCAGAAAGAAGAGTGTTGAAATTTGACTATGTGTCGATTTCCAAAATCTTAACTGAGCATCTGATAAAGACAACTACCCTGTCCCTCCCATGGAACAGATCCTTCAACAGGTATCTAGTTCTGAAATATTATCCTTGCTAGATGGTTTTTCAGGGTATAACCAAGTCCTTATGTCTCCTCCAAACTAACTCAAAACCACCTTCCGCACTCCATGGGGCACCTACGCTTATAGAAAGATGCCCTTTGGACTCATAAACGCTGGTGTCACTTTTCAGAGAGCGATAGACATCGCTTTCCGCGGCTTAATCAATCAATCTGTAGTAGTTTACCTAGATGACGTCACTGTCTTCTCAAAAAATAAACAAGATCATCTAGCCCATTTAAGATCTGTTCTACAACGATGTCGTAAGTACGACATTTCTTTAAATCCTAAAAAATATATCTTCACAATAGAATAAGGTAAGCTCCTTGGATTCATTGTATCGAGCAAAGGGATGATTATCGACTCTAAAAGAACTCAAGTCATTTCAAAACTACCCCCTCCCTCGTAAAAAAAGTCTATGCAGTCTTTCTTAGGTCAGATAAACTTTGTTAGGAGATTTGTCCCCAGCTTTTCAGAAATGGTGAGACCATTACAAAACCTAATAAAAAATGATGTACAGTACCATTGGGGACCTTTAGAAAGCCAGGATTTTGATTCAATAAAAAAGGCCATAATAGACACTCCTTCTCTAATGAGCCCCGACTTTTCGCAAGACTTCACCCTCTACACATTTGCCTCTGACCGATCTTACGTTGTTGTCCTAACTTAAAAGAACGCTGAAAACAACGAGGTCCCAATCGCCTTTATGAGTTCAGCCTTCAAGGGGGTGGAACTTAATTACCCAGCAGTAGATCAGCAAGCCTATGCTGTTTTCAAACCAGTAAAGCATTTCCGATCTTATCTGTTGAAATCTAGGACGAAAATCATTGTCCCTTACCCGACTGTCAGAAATTTGTTAGTACAGAAAGAACTAGGCGAAAAAATGGAAAACTAGGTCACATCCTTGCAAGAATATGACATAGAAATTACCCCAGCACAAATAGTAAGAGGTCAAGGTTTATGCAAACTAGTAGTTGATTCAGTTGTAGGGTAGCAAGAGGAAAATGATATGTTAAATCCAGGACAACACTATCAAAATCAAATATGTTGTGCGCAAAACCCTGTTAGTTCCTGGTACGATGACATAAAATTTTGTCTTATACACGGATCGGCTCCCTGTCACCTTGATCCCACAAAAAAGAGAGCACTAAGATTAAAATCTTCTTCTTTTCAGCTGATTAATGGTATTTTGTTTCGTCAAAATTTTGATGGAGTACTTATGCGCTGCCTTGAAAAGGATGAAGCATAAAAAGTCTTATTGGAATTGCATGCAGGAGAAGTTGGTCGGAATTTCGGTGGGGACGCCACTACCCATAAAGTATTAAGAGCAGGTTATTACTGGCCTACCTTTTTTAAAGACGCTTATGATTTATGTCGCAAGTGTGTGATTTGTCAAAAAACATCCGGACGGATACAGAAACCAGCTTTCTCTTTGCAACCAGTTTCGGTAGACTCCCCTTTTCAGTAGTGGGGTCTGGATATTATAGGCCCAATCAATCTGCCATCCTCGCAGCAACATAAATATATCATAACAGCCACAGATTACTTCACCAGGTGGTCCAAGGCTTCCCCATTAAAAGATGTAAATACCAGCCAGGTAATATCCTTCTTGAATGCAAATATTATTACTCATTTTGGTATCCCTGAATGCCTGGTATTTGATAATGCTTCTTATTTTTTCGTCTCTTGAAATGAGTGATTTCGCTCTAGAAAAATGAATTAAATTAAAGTACTCTGCCAGCTATTACCCCCAAGGCAACGGTTTGGCAGAATCAACTAATAAAAATATGATCAAAATTATCAAGAGAACGGTCTCCGAAAACCATAAAAATTGGCATAACGCGTTGTTAAACGCAATCTGGGTTGATAGAGTAACTCCTAAAACTGTTGTGGGTAACTCACCTTACTTTCTCATTTACAGCAGGGAGGCGATTCTTCCACCACATGTCCTTCTTCCATCTGTGCAGTTATCGCAGAAAGTATAGGAAGAAGACTGTCCCCCTTTGGAGAGTCAAATTAACGCTTTGTTAAAATTAGAAGAAGTGAGGGCTTAAGCAAAACGGAAATTGGATCAACATCAACTCATTGTTAAAAACTGGTTTGATTCCAATTCTGCCTCTGACAGAAATTTTGAGGTAGGTGACCTTTTCCTAAAATGGGACAAACCTCATGAGGGAAAATGAGAGCATACTAAGTTTCAGAACTTGTGGTTGGGACCATTTTTAATTGCTGAGAAATTGGGTCCCAGTTCCTTCCGATTACAGAATTTAGAGGGACAACCAGAAACCTTTCCGGTGAATGGCCAAGCTCTAAAAAGGTACTTTGCTTGATGACGCTCCCATGCACATTGTGTAAATATTTTATGTTTTGTTTAATGTTTGTTTTTCTTTGCTGGTTTGTTTTTATTTTTCCTTTATGCTTATCGGTCTTTCTTTTTGAAACACGCATCCCTGCATCACGGGCTAGCTCAGACGAAGAGAACAGAAAAATTTCCCCTCCAAAATGACTGCTGAAAGTTGTTTAAACATCAATTGTGGTATTTCTCTGAGTTTGCAGCCATGTTGAAGATAACTTGTTGTTTGAAAAGCGTTTCTTGATTTCAATCTGCAACTGAAGGTATTCACGATTATCCATAAAAATTCTTTTTATGTTGTCCCTGTTCCTTAAGAGAACAACTCAAAGATGTCTCCCTGCTCTTGAAAGTCGGTTTTATTAGCAAACTATTTCTAAATCTTGATGAAGGATAGCTAAGAAATTTCTTCAAGGTCTGTGACATACTAAGATGTGTTAAAAAAAAAAAAAACTAGAATTTTCAGCGTCACCCCGCTCTATTAAATATCTTTAAAAAACTAAATAAATTTTCAGAGAGTTGTGGGAAGTGCTTGTAAGCCCGTCGGGATACTGAAAAGGTCTATTGGAAGTGGGTAAATGCATGCATGACGCCAATATAACTTCGTTGGGGTACTGAACAGGCCCGTTGGCAGCAAAGCAATGTCAGGTATAAGAAAATTCTCAGATATGGATTATGTTTTGACCTTAAATGTCCTTCGTTCTAATCTGGAACTTCTTGAAGGGATATAGATATCGGAGTGGGTTAACTGACATCCCTGTCGAGGCTATGGATGCCTGCTGGTAGTAGAGGCCCTTTCAACAGTATTGAAGATTTTAACTTTAATATCGTGACTCTCTTCTGTTAAGATTGCTTTCAGTTTTCGTTTCTTTAAAAATAACAGTTGTCTGAAACTGGAATGCACTATAATTATTTACGATGTCCAGACAACTTTTCGGTTGTTTTCGATTCGAAGTTTTTTCTGATTATCCTAATCTGAAATCATCATTTGACAGAGATAACTGCTTCTCCCAGCGTGTCTCCATTGTTGGCAACAATAATATAATTTCTATTGTTTGTAAGCTGCCTACACAGGGTCTCTAAATTTTCATTACTCATCATGAGCATTGTCACTAAACGACACTTGTCACTTGTCACTTTTTACATATCTTCTTTTCAATTTTTGTTTTCATGACTGTAAGCATGAAAACTCGCAGCTGGAATTAACATTTTTGTTTTGATTTGTGATTAAAGGAAGACTTCTCATGTGGTTTATTATAGAATCGTCATATTTCTGCTATGAACATTATTGTTCTCCCTATTTATGACCCCTTGGTTCTAAACATGCCTTGGTGGCATCCCCCATATTTTTGAAACAGATTTGATATTATCAACAGGAAACAGTTTTGTTTCCTGGAACCTATATAAGCATGTTATTTTGTACACATTGGATCATCTCAGCCTGGGGCAAGACTATGGATTTTTCATTTACAGACTTGAATGGAATATAATACTCATCACAGCTTTAGCTTTTCCGTATTGTGGTTTTATTCAAGTCATGTTTATTTCAATTTGTAAATAGATTTTTCGCTGTCATGGTTTACTACAAGCTGGTATGATAAAAGTTTATATATTATCCATGTTTCATGTTCCAGATTTAACACACAGTAATCATTCATTCAAACTTGAATTAAAATATTTATCTTTATCTTTGATTGAATGTTTATAAGCAAGTTCTCATAGCAAGATTTATCTTAATGTGGTTGCTTGTAAAATTATGAGATTGTTGTGATCATATCTCTTATGTGTTCTATCATTCGAATTCCATCACTATTGCTTCACATTTATTAGCAGCAATTTTAGGATCTGTCGTAGGTTTACCTCGTCAGAAAAGGTGACTGGATGCTACACATTGAACAGATATTAGACGCGACAACAGGTCAGCCTGTTATTTGATTTCATTAGCATAATAAATATAGAAGTTCCCTGTAGTTAAAACACTTTTTACCATCTGTTATTTCTTTTGTTTAATTAGACAGTTTGATATTCGATTTCTTTTATATAAACATTCTAAGAAAACAAATCAAAAAGATTAGATAATAGCTTTACCGTTATTTAAAAAATCAATTTACATTCGATTTTCACGGATTTAGATTAAAATTCATATTTTGTACATATTATATATATTAGAAATAGAATTATTTGTATATATTGTACATATGATAAGTAGAGTTATTTTATAAGTATTAATTAGTTAAACTACAGATGTATATTAGATGTATGTATATTTGTTAGTGATTGTCATTTATTAGATCCTTGTTTTTCCTTTAGTTATTTTTTTCGCTTTCTTTAGGACTTAGATCGGCCAACGGAGCTGCTAAACCCGTCGGAATGAATTAATCCAAACGGATTGGGTTAATTAGACAACCTCAGACCGGATTCACTCCTCCTGTTGATGAGCGGTCAATTTCGCCCGTCAACAGGAAGTCGAAGGACTGTTGAGCATAAACGGGGCACACTTCCTGGGGTGGGACATGCATGTGGGGAATGAGGGACTGTAGGTTGTTAGTTTGAGTTGGCACCTGTGACAGAGTCTTTCCTGTTGTCTATGAACCATTAGCCTGGTTAGGAATCCATTTACCAGGGTGGAGTTTAGTCCTAGCTCGGGGGTGACCCACTATTGAGAGTGATGAGCAGTGTGGTATAAGGTTGGGAGGTTCGTGGAAGGTCTGCACACAATTGGTGATATTCTTACCAAGATAAGTGTCGATTGTGTGATAAATTTATATGTTCCATTATTATTTACGTGCTTATTTTTACGGGTTATCATATGTGTATTTCCTATATATGTTGTATGTATGTGTTTATTGTTATTTCAGTATGAATCCGTGCATTTACAGAATGTATTTGTCTATTTACATTTTATATATGAATTTTTGCAAGAGTTATGTGTGTATATGTTTTAGCTGCATGCAGTTCGAAAATTTTATGTGGCATAACTAAGTTGGATGCTGGGTATGTTACAGTATGTTCCATTGAGAGAATGAAATCATTCTCTCGTGTAGCATGCCCCAGCATGGGTGGTCGGGGATGTTACAATTTGGTATCAGAGCCTCAATTTTCAACACTGAGCCTGGATGGGTCAAGCAAGTTGAGTTGAAGCGATATTTCATAGAGGATTTATTTTGAAGTGGCCAAATTTCAGTTTATAGAGCGTCGATGGTCAAATTTAGAAGAAATTACATGGAATTGGGAAAAGCCCCAATTTATGTATTTACATTCATGGGAAAATTGAGAAATCTGGCCATGTGGTGAGATATTATTTATTTAATATATGTTCTAGCAAATTCAGACCTGGAATTGGTCGAACTTGAAGTTACAGTGAATCCATGACATTTGGAGCGAGATTAGTAATTAAAATTCTCAATTCGTGAATTGAGTTTGGGAAAATTTTGTTCCAGAAATGTCAACCCACAATGATTTGTTGTTGCAGAGGTTGAATTGGTGTTATCGGGGTGAAATTTAGCAAATTTAATAGTTGCAAAATGCCTATGGTAAATTGGGGAAAAAGTTAGAAAAAAAGCCCCAATTTCTACAGCGGAATTCACAACGAATTAATGCACATAAAAATGAATGTGCGCACTAAATTTTGGCACCACGCAGAAAAATATTGGCGTGGGGGCGTGCACGCTGAAATTTGGTGCTACACGGAAAAATATTGGCATGATGGTGCGCACGGTAAATTTTGGCGCTGCGCGGAAAAATGTTGGTGTGCGGGTGCACGCACTAAATTTTGGTGCCACATGGAAAAATGTTGGTGTGTGGGTGCACGCACTAAATTTTGGCACCGCACGGAAAAATGTTGGTGTGCGGGTGCGCGCACTAAACTTTGGTACCACGCGGAAAAATGTTGGTGTGTGGGTGCGCGCACTAAATTTTGGCACCATGCGGAAAAACGTTGGTGTGCACTCTAAATTTAGCATTGCGCGATGTGCACACACATAATAATGGCGTTCATGGTGTGCATAGTATTGACAGAGCGCAAAGAAACTTTGCTGGTGCTCGCACAATGTGGGTATATGTTGTCGCACGACAGTTTAGTTAATGGTGCGCACAGAGCATTGATGCACAGTGGGGGTGTACTAAACTTTGTCATGGTGCAATGCGTAGGCTGAAATGCACACAGAATATCAGTACACAATAGAGAAATTGCGCGCAATAGGTAATAGTGCAAGAACCAAAACTATGCGCGGTGGATATTGGCACACGATAGAAAAGTAGTGCGCCCCAGTTATTAACGCAACATAGAAGTGATGCACAATGGTTATAGATGTGCAGAGCACAATATAACTAGTGGTGTCATTGTGCATGATAAATATGGGTGTACAGGTTGGAATTTGTGTGCGTGAAGTCGTTTGGATGGTGAACAACAACAAAAAACTAGTGATTTTCAGCGACATTTTATACCGTTTGAACGTCACATTTTTGCAGCACATTTTTTAGGCCCTTAAGAGTGTTTTTAGCAACGCAAAAACCATGAGAATAGATTCTACCAAGGTACACTATGTCTCTTCATCTCAAATAAAAGAGCTCGGAGAGATCTTTCTGATGGTGTAAACCGTTCGTCAAACAGAGCTTTTATGAGAAAGTTACAGCACAAACAATGGAGGGTAAGTTTTACGACCCAACTAACTTCAAAGAGCCATAACGTTTTGCTCCGGAATCAGATTGAGGTGCAGAAGTAGTCAATGGAAATATATTGAACCATAGAAGACATTCCCAAAGCTGAATTAAAATTATGGGCATGTTAAAAATGCTTAGTATGGAAAATAAGGTACCTGTAGCATGCCAGACCAAAAACATGAATTGGTCTAGAACTTCAGCACACTGTAACTAGCATCCCGGAACCCCAAAAAAGGTGAAACTTGGATAGAGTGTTCAAAATATTTATATGAGGAAACCCAATTGAGCTCCTGCGAAAACTCCAATGGAGTAGGTGCAAAAATGAACATTTACAACACAGAGTTGTGCCAAGTCGAAGTGTGAATAGAAAAATTAATGGTCAATTTTCAAATAACCATAACTTTTCGCTCAAGACTCGGAATTGAGCATGGAAGTAGGCGTTGAAAATGTCTCGGACAATGAAATATAATTATCCACCCAAAAAATTGATCTAGACATTCAATTTTCCAAGAAATCAGAAGAAAGAGTTATGTATATTATTGAACCAGATTGGTTCAAATTTCCATGAAATTGTTGAAACAGTTAGCCTGACAAAGTTTTGATGGCTGAACATTTTGAAGAGTTAACAAAAACTAGATCAGATCAGAATCAACACAAATTCCAGAGGAATGGAAGTGGCACATGGGAATTACATCCAAGAAGATGAGATTAGAGGGATGGATGTCCATTTGGGCATTGAAGAAACAAACTCCAATGGACATGAATAAGGAAGGGATGAAAACATGAATATGGTAGAGACCATTAAAATTTTGTAGAAGGATGTATAAAGCGATAAAGCTGATAATGAAAGGCTTATGAGAAACAAGGAGCAATAGGATGACTTTGACATGAAGTTAATGCAGAGCTTGAACAAAATAGAAAAGAAATTGGATAGGAGAGTGGCTCAAGCAAATCAGGAAGTCACAGGTCTCCTAATGACAAAAGAAGAACCAAAATTGCTAGAAGACATCACCATCACTCCCTTAGGCATTCCAATAAGAGGGAACACAACAAATCAAGTCCATCCCTTGTCAGGAAGCATAAGGGGTCTGGGGTGGATGAGCTACGGGGAGAAATGAATAAAATCAACCCTCCTACATTTGATGGTGAGCACAAGGATGAAGATGCAGAGACATGGGGTTTGGGCATGAGAAAGTATTTTCAATTGCATAATTATTTTTTTCATGCAGAAGGTAGAATTTCCATCTATCAACTCAAGGAAAAGACATCCTTGTGGTGGGATCAGCTTGTGGAGGTGCAACACATTAAAGAGAAAAATGTTACTTGGAGGGAATTCAAGAAGTATTTTGAGAAGAAATACTTGACTAAGAGATACTATGACAAGAAAATGAAAGAGTTATTTGAACTCAAGCTTGGGAGTATGACAATAGATGAATATGAAAGAAGGTTTTTAGAACTGTTGAAGTATGTCTCTTTCATTAAGGATGATATAGTTAAGATTCAAAGGTATTTGAGTGGATTGTCATCATTCATCAGTGACAAAATACAGTATGATGATCCCAAGACATTGGAGGATACCATAAGGCGAGCTAAATGCCTATATGATAAAAAACAATCAAGGCCAACTTTCCAAAAATCTTGGGAAGACAAAAATAAATTCAAGATGGATCAGAGGAAGAAGATAACTAATCCACCATTCTTCATAAATAACCCTCAGGGACAACCAAATTCTAAAGAACCCAGAACGATTGAGACGGGGGGTCAAAGGCGAAGGAAACCACCTATACAATGTTGGGATTGTAAAGTAGATCATATGTTTAGAGATTGTCCTCACAGAGGTGAAAAAGTGAGGACTATTCACAATGTACAACAAGTTGAAACAGTGGAGGACATGGGAAAAAATGTACCAAGGATCTATGTAGCCCTGGATAACAAGCAAGC
This sequence comes from Picea engelmannii, assembly GCA_009831015.1. Classification (NCBI taxonomy): domain Eukaryota; kingdom Viridiplantae; phylum Streptophyta; class Pinopsida; order Pinales; family Pinaceae; genus Picea; species Picea engelmannii. The sequence goes on along the minus strand of ML788028.1, from coordinate 359,178 downwards.
AGAGTATCAATCACATATGATTGAAGTGGAAGGTATGATCACCAACCAAACCATTGTTATTTTAATTGATTCAGGAGCTATTCATAGTTATGTAGATCCTAAGATGGTGGAAAGTTTGCATTTTCCAAGAAGAAAGCATGGAAAATATTGGTTAGTGCAATTGGCTACCAAAGCTAAAAGAAAAGTTAATGAGGTAGTTAACTCATGTCTTAAGGACATGAATGGAATGAACACTAGGGCAGATTTGAACATCTTTCCTTTAGGTTCCTATGATTGTTTAATTGGGATGGATTGGTTGGACCAACATCATGCTATCCTAGACTGTCATAACAAGGAATTTACTTGCTTGGATGAGGATGGGAACCTAAGGAAAGTGAAGGGAATTCCTAGGGAAATAACCATCAGAGAAATTCCAGCATTGCAACTGAAGAAATGTTACAAAAAAGGGTGTCAAATGTTTGCATCTCATATGGAAGAGACACCTAAATATAAGGTTCCAAATTTGCAAGATCATGCATTCCTGGAAGATTTTGAAGATGTGTTCAGGGAGGTACTAGGACTACCCCCAAAGGGAGATATTGATTTCTCTATAAATTTAATGCCTGGAGCAGCTCCGGTGTCAAAGACTCCTTACATAATGAGTACACAAGAGCTGAAGGAGTTTCAAATGCATCTTGAAGAAATTATGAAGAAGGTGTATATACTCCCAAGTGTGTCACCTTGGGGTGCCCCAATCTTGTTCATGAAGAAGAAAGATGGGACCTTAAAATTGTGCATTGATTTCAGACTGTTGAATAAAGTGACTGTAAAGAACAAGTATCCTCTGCCAAGGATTGATGATCTCTTTGATCAATTGAAGGATGCAAAGATATTTTCAAAGATAGATCTCAGGTAAGGATTAAAGAGAAAGATATCAGCAAGACTTCCTCCAGGACAAGCTATGGTCATTATGAGTTCACAGTGGTGCCATTTGGGTTGTCAAATGCACTAGCTATTTTCATGTTCTTAATGAATGGTGTTTTCCAAGAGTATTTAGACAAGTTTGTCATTGTCTTTTTGGATGAAATCCTTATATATTCCAATTCAAAAGAAGAACATGAGCATCATTTGAGGATGGTGTTGCAAGTATTAAGGGATCATCAGTTGTATGCCAAATTGAGAAAGTGCTCAATTTATTAAAAGAAAAAACATTATTTGGGGCATATCATTTCAGAGGATGGGATAGCAGTGGATCATGAGAAGATAAAATCCATTAGAGAATGGTCGGCGCCAAAGAATGTGGCACAAGTCAGATCATTCATGGGCCTTACAGGCTACTACAAGAGATTTATTGAAGGATTCTCAAAGATTGCACACCCAATCACTTCCTTGCAAAAGAAGGGTGTGAATTTTCAGTGGGCATTGGATTGTGAAAAGAGTTTCCAACACTTGAAACAATTATTAACAAGTGATCCAATACTAAGGATTGCAGACCCAAATGAAGATTTCATTATATGCACAGATGCATGTAAAGAAGGACTTGGTGGAGTCCTCAGTCAAAATGGATTTGTTATATGTTATGAATCAAGGAATTTGAAGGAGCATGAAAGACACTATACCACTCATGATTTGGAGTTGGCAGAAATAGTTCATGCCTTGAGGAAATGGAGACACTACCTCATGGGGAAAATGTTTGAGCTGAGGAAAGACCATAATGGTCTGAAATATTTATTTGATCAACCAACTCTAAATGCTAGGAAAAGAAGATGGTTAGAATTTCTAAGTGAATATGACTTTGATATAAATCATATCAAGGGGAAAGAGAAAAAAGTGGTTGATTCACTTAGCAGAAGAGTGCATGAATTGCATGCTACAACCATTATCATGTACCAATCAGATTTGAAATATAGAATTATAGAGGCTGCCAAATCAGATTTCCAATACAAGGAATTAGTGGCAAAATTACAGCAAGGTAATTTGCAACAGAAAATTGAAGAATATAAACTAGATATTGATGAAATTCTCATGTACAGGGGAATAATTTATGTACCAAATTCCCATGAATTGAAAAATATGATATTGAGGGAAATGCATAATGTGCCTTATGCTAGGCATCCAGGTTATCAAAGAACTATTGCAGCTATCAAGAGACAATATTATTGACTAGGCATGAAGAAATAAGTTGTTGATTTTATTTCCAAATGTTTGCAATGTCAAAAGGTAAAGGCTGAGCATAGACACCCAGCTGGTTTGATATAGCCTTTACCCATTCTTGAGTGGAAATGGGAAGTTGTAACAATGGATTTCATCACTAAACTATCCAGAATAAACAAACAACATGATTCTATCATGGTAGTGGTGGATAAGTTTACTAGATCTGCCCATTTTACTCTATTCAAGCTCACTCACAAGGAAACCAACATTGTTGATGTTTATATGAGAGAAATTGCTCGATTACATGGCATACCCAAGAAAATTGTGTCTGACAGAGATCCAAAATTTACCTCAAAATTTTGGAAGGGATTATTTAATAGATTTGGAACAAATTTGAATTTTAGTACAACTTATCATCCAGAATCAGATGGACAAACAGAGAGGGTGAATCAAGTGATTGAGGATATGTTGAGGATGTATGTGATGGATAAACCATCAAAATGGGAAGACTACCTACACTTGGTAGAGTTTGCTTATAACAATGGGTACCAAGCATCTCTAAAGATGAGCCCATTTGGGGCACTTTATGGTAGAAAGTGAAACACACGGATAAGTTGGGATAACCCAGTAGATAGAGTAGTGGTTGGGCCAGATTTACTCACGGAAATGGATGAGTAAATGTTGAAAATAAACCAAAATTTAAACGCTGCCCAGGATAGACAGAAAAGTTATGTTGATAAGGGCAAAACTCATAGGGAATTTAAAGTGGGAGACCATGTATTTTTGAAAGTGAAAGCCAACAAAAGTTCCTTGAAGTTGGGAAATTGTTCAAAGTTGGCATCTCGCTATTGTGGGCCATTTGAAATCCTAGAGAGGATTGGTCCAGTGGCTTATATGATTTCATTTCCTGCATTTATGTCTGTTCATAATGTATTCCATGTATCATTGCTCAAGAAATATATACCTGATGCTAATCATGTTATTGATTGGAATGTGATTTAGGTGGAGCAAGAAGGCGCTTTCCAAGTGCATCCGGTACGCATTTTCGATCGAAAAATCAAATAGCTCTGGAATCAAGCCATAGGGCTTGTAAAGGTTCAATGGACCTGGTACGGTCCCAAGGACACTAATTGGGAGCTTGAGGATGCAATGCGGGCAGAATACCCACATCTTTTTGAGGATTTTTGAAATTTTGTTGTATATGTGTACATAATGCACTGAGGACAGTGCACAAATAAGGGGCTAGGATTGTAATATCCCTAGGGCGAACGCATGTGTAATGTAGATACAAATGTACTTAAGATGGTGAGATGTGCGATATCATTTTGTATGCATCTTTCATGGCATAGTTGTTGGGTATCTGTATGCCATGAAAGATAATATGAAAGATTGTGTATGCACGAGACAGAGTGTATGAGCGCCTGTGCCGGGCGTGCAGGGGGGTTAGAGGGGGGACTACTAGGCCCCCCCTCGGGGGGTGCAGGGGGGCGGAGCCCCCCGCGCCGGGGTTCGAGGGCAGCGCCCCCGAAAATTGTTTTTCCGGGCCGACATATTTCTGGGACCACATGATATTAGGTGGTTTTTCGGCACATGGTTTTTTGCCGATGGTTTTCTATTTCCGGTTAAGGAATTAGGGTTTTGGACTAATCCAGGTCATTGGGTTAGGGTTTTGGATGCCGCTG
>ML788028.1:340654-351535 GCA_009831015.1 Picea engelmannii | reverse complement strand
GTATATGTCAAAACCAGGGAAGGAGCATTGGACAGCAGTAAAAAGGGTTTTCAGGTATTTGCGTGGCACTGCTAGCTATGGATTGTGCTACGAAGGAAGACCGGGATTGGACAGAGTGGTTGATATACATGGCTTTGTGGATGTAGACTGGTCTAGAGATTTGGATCGTAGGAGATCCACAAGAGGGTATGTGTTTAACCTGTTTGGAGGAGCAATAAGTTGGATGAGCAAAAGACAGGCTGTAGTGGCACTTTCAACTATAGAATTTGAATACATGGCATCCACTCATGCAAGTAAGGAAGCAGTATGGTTACAAAGATTGTGTTCAAGTATTGGATTGGTACAAGAAGCTGTAAGGATAGAGTGTGACAGTCAGAGTGCATTTTTCTTGGCAAAGAACCCTGCTTATCATTCAAAGACAAAGCACATTGATGTTCAATATCACTTTGTGAGAGACATGATTGAAGAAAACAAAGTATCACTGATGAAGGTAGACACTTTGAAGAATGTTGCAGATTCATTAACAAAATCTATGAGCACTGAGAAGTTCTCTTGGTGTAAAGGATCCATGGGCATTGTTGCCCTGGATTGTTGACTATGTAACTTTGTAACCCCCTGTGTGCAAAGAAAACAACAAGTGGGAGAATGTTGGGTATGTGTTGTATTCTTTGCACGAGACAGAGTGTCTGAGCGCCTGTGCCGGGCGCGCAAGGGGGTTAGAGGGGGGTGCAGGGGGTTCGGGGGCAGCGCCCCCGAAATTTTTTTTTCCGGGACCACTTGATATTAGGTGGTTTTTCGGCACATGGTTTTTTGCCGATGGTTTTCTATTTTCGGTTAAGGAATTAGGGTTTTGGACTAATCCAGGTCATTGGGTTAGGCTTTTGGATGCCGCTGGCTCCTATATGTATATTGTATTGTAAACAATGTAACACAATGTATGAATATAATATACGCTGGTTTTCCCGGTTTGGGTTTCCAGGTGAAAAATATCTGTGTAATGTTTGTATTTGCCATTGTATCTTTTCTGTTCTTTTCTAAATATCAGTTTGCAGTAGATATTGTACAAGGTTAGAATTTACAATAGTGTGCCCATGTAATGCACAGTAAAATGAAGAAGTGTGCACATTCCAGCATACCACGCACAACAAATTAAGTGCACGTGATTTTGAGGCCAAGGAGCCTTTGTGTATATGTTGTGTTTTATAGGTTGGTGAGTCGTTTTGTGATCATTAGGTCGGAGAGCCTAGATGTTAAAGGCCAGTGCGCCTACTTTTGTATATGTTTCAGCATTAATATAAAATACATAGCTGCGCGCAGAACAACCACAATAAAAGAGTATGGGGGACTAAACTCCACTAGTTAGGCAAAGGGTGGGGGATAAAAGTTAAGGAAAAGGGCTAAGCTAGGGAGATTAAGACAAAAAGGAATATTATATTAATATTCCTTAAAACATAAAGTATGGATAATTATTTTATCCTAAGTTCTAAAGATGGGGACAAGTGGGCCAAAGTAGCTCCCAACATGACAAGCGTCAAGTTGGCGACATGCATACATATTGTTTGGACTTAGTTCATTTCCCATCATTATTTCCATCATTCAGTCATCCAATCAATCATCCATGAGCATTCATAGACGCATGGAGCTATCCTTCGTACCTTCCTGTCACTGTACCAGAACTTATATCCGTAGCCATACTTGTTTGTGTAACTGGTTAGCTTGGGAGTAGGATTGAAGAAGTGGGTTGTCAGGACCATGTGATATTGAAGAGTCGGGTTGTCAGGCCCGTGAGAAACTTCTCTATGGGTGAGATAATTGTTGGGAATTGATTTCCTGAAGGTGTTAAACTGCAGCTACAGTGCTCTGAGACTTCCTGTTCGGCCTGTTGTTGAAGCCCGAAAAGGAAGTGGGGCAGCCGAAGGAATGTTGAGCAAAGAAAGGGAACACTTCCTGGGGTGGGATGGGCATGTGGGGAATGAGGGACTGTAGGCTATTAGTTTGATTTGGCACATGTGACATAGTCTTTCGTGTTGTCAATGAACCATTAGCCTGATTAGGAATCCCTTTACCCAAGTGGAGTTTAGTCCCAGCTCGGGGGTGACCCACTACTGAGAGTGATGAGTAGTGTGGTCTAAGGCTGGGAGGTTCATGGAACGTCTGAGTTGGTGATATTATTACCAAGACAAGTGTCAATTGTGTGATAAATTTACATGCTGCATTATTATTTACATGCTTATTTTTATAGTTTATCATATGTGTGGATATAACTGTGTTTATTTTTATGGGTATTTCCTATATATGCCTCATGTGTATGTTTAATGTTATTTCAGTATGAATCTATGCATTTACAAAATGTATTTTTCTGTTTACACTTTATATATAAATTTCCACAAGAGTTTTGTGTGTATATGTTTTAACTGCATGCAGTTCGAAAAATTTATGTGGCATAGCTCAGTTGGATGTTGGGTATGTTACAATATGTTCCGCTGAGAGAATGAAAGCATTATCTTGTGTAGCATGCCCTGGCATGGGTGGCCGGGGATGTTACAATATTACTGACCCAGAATGAAGCAAGACATTGCTAAATACATTGCTAAATGTTTAGAGTGCCAACAGGTGAATGTTGAGCACAAGCATTTTGGGATCCTAGAAGATTGGCAAATTTTGGGATCCTGGAAGATTCTTGAGTAACGATTATGCCTAAGTGTGAATGGATTTGATTCTAGAGTATTTTGGATATTGGATGTGCGAAATTTCCTTCCTCTACATCTACGAGCAATTGAGTTAAAGGAGTCCATTATGTGAGAGATTTGATCCTTGGTTGAAATAATATGCGTGCAGGATGACGTCGATTTTCTGTGAGTAAAGAATAGGGAGAGTTGGTATCTGATGTAATGAGAAGCAATATCTAGAAATGGGAACGAAGTTCCTATGAACTTCACCATGATCTAAATCCAGTGGGGAATCATGGATCTAGTCACCTCCCAAAACCTTAAAGGATCGTCCCTTCAAGTCACCGAAGGGATTGAATAAGGGGGTTTCATAAGATGGGTAGTCAATTTTTGGTTGCACTTCTTATACTACGAAAGGGTCTTGATTTAGTCAAGGTGGTGCTACCCTTTCTTTTGGAACTAGTTCCACTACATGGTAGAATGTCCATGACTATGAATTTAGAAGGATAATATATAATCATTGATCATCATAAGAGATCAATGATCGAAAACAAATGGTAATCATACAAGCCTTAAATCCCTCCAAAAGACCATCCTTAAATTTTTCGGTGGCTTATATTCCCAGTGTCTGGTGGTTGGTTAAATTGAACCAGAATCACGATCAACTAAGGATGTTTGAAGGAGGATTCTTGGTTCCCGATGGCTGGTTAAATTTGATCAAAGTAAATATTTAACGACGCATTGTTAAATTTTCTAGGGCCCGGTGGCTTGGTGGTCGGTGACAATGATTCTCCCTGGTGGTCTGGTGAAATGGTGGCTTTGTGGTTGGTTAACAAAGAAAAAGGAAGGTTTGAGAGTTTATTCTCTGATGTGAGGGTGTTTTGATGGTCCAAGTGGTTGGTTAACATTAGTTTTAAACGATGAGAATTCAAGCTAGTTAATGGAAGAGGTTTAAGAAAGGGATAAGGGGTTTAAATTTTACTCGATTGCACCATTTGAACTGGCCAAGTTGGGGGCTTAGACATAAATTATTAGTTATCCAATAAAACTTGGAACATTTTTTAAGTTGGAGACTAATAATCCCAAATAGGAAAAGAGTATGAATAACCTCCATGTACTTGTCATCATATGGAAAAGAACACCCTATTATTGGTCATGATAATCTACATGAGCCAAACCTGCAAAATCTAGGGAAAACAATATCGAAAAAGAAATAGAACACACAAATAAAAAAAATTATATTTCCTTCAAACTTGCACTACAATATATATTGATATCTATTTTTACTTTTTTGTCAACTAAATGTGTCCTGCAAGATAAGGATGCAATGTAATTGAAATTAGTTAGTTCCAAGATTTCTAATTTTGAACTGGCCAAGTTTAGCCAGCTCAAATATAACTTATTAGGCATCCAATAAAACATGGAACATTTTTTAAGTTGAAGACTAAATGACAAAAAACAATTACAATTAATTTTAAATCCAATCTTATAATAAAAAAATGTTTCGACTCAATATTAAAAAATATTCTCACGATAGCCAAATAGTGTTAGATAATTGCACATTTGAAATTATCTTCAATGATTTTTAATTTATCATGGGTTTCATGAGGAATCCTTTATTGAATTCCTCTCCTTGATCTACTTATTCATCTCATTAATATGGACTCAAGTTATATGAAACATGATGATCTATCTAATATTCAATCTCAACATCAAATCAATGTGGTTCATGATTCATAAATCTTCGTGAAGGTGATGCAGTTAGTGTTGTCACTCCTAAAAATAGTTTCTTGTGCAGATGGAAAACAAATCAAATGATTAGTGAATGTAAATATTTCCTCAACTAGAATACAAGTTCTCAACACAAAGCCCACAATTTACAAAGGAAGTTTATACAAGTTTCTAAATTCATGGATTTTGTTGCAAATGTAGATCCCTTCATTTTGATTCCTAATATAGTAATGAAGAAAAAAATTGTAGACCTTGAGGATCACATCCAATAGATGTTGTAAAATAAAAAGGAGATGATGTAGTTAGATAAATACCCCATGGGAACCAAATATTTTTTCTTCTACTCCACATTTGACCCATAGTGATTTTAGAAAATGAGGTTGAAGATAGACTCATATACTTTTGATGTCATCCATCAAATCTGGAACCACTAAGAATATCAACGATTTCAAACCCTCAATATTTATGGTCCTATGGAGGTTGACCGCACAAGTGACTTAGTAACCATAACTTATTCAAATGGTCTTAACTTTGATATTACCCCGAACATCACCAACTACATTATAATTTTTTAAATAGATGAAATTGTGGATGTTTCCACTAGGCTATTAGTATCTAGTGCTAGCCCATGAAAATCACTAACTACTATGTCTATGAGAAAAAAGTCTAGAAAATAAAAGCTACATCTTTGTAACTACAAATAATAATATAGTGTTACAAGTGCAAAATATAGGAACATATATCACTCACTTACTAGCTTTTAGTACTGTATGAACCTTGGTTTATTACATAATTTTCATCAAAATCAGGTCAGTAATCCATCTTATCCATTGATCGAGTTTGAATCAGTCAATAAAATTTTGACTTGTGTTTATGAGTATGACTTGGTGATCCATATTGGATCATTATATTGTTTGTCATCTATCTCTATGATTTCATAGTGGAAAAAATTGGAGGAATCAACTTGAAGGGTCATTTTAGTGGCAGGTCCCAGTTTGAAAAATTGAGGTTTAGAACCTTCTAGAGCCATTTTTGAGGCATTAAATGGTGCAAAAATTCCAACGGTACAAACCATTCATCAATGAGAGTTCGTATGCAAATTTTATGTCTCCCACAAGTTGACCTACCGTGTTGACCACCATGGTACGGGAGGATGTCACATTAGCCCCCGTTACTCATGCATATGGGGCTAGCCATTTATGTAATTTCAAGAAGATTCTAGAAGGTCCAAAACCCTATCACAATTGAGGGTTGAGGAAGTGAAAAACCTACCCCTAGATGGCTATAGGGATATGTTAAATACTGGGCCACTAGGAGGAGAAGAGGGTTCCATTATTTTGTATTGCATCTTGTTCCATAGTTGAGAAAAAAATCAGAGAGTGGTATTTTGTGAGAATAACAGAGGAGGATAGATTTTGTAGTAGCCATATAGGCCACAGGTCAAAGGAAACTCCACAGAGAGTGGCTCTTTCTTTGTACTGCATCATTTCTATACTAGAGAAAGGATAGCAGAGAAGACTCACCTTCTAGCTGGGTTTTCTCCCGTATTGGGTTTCCCAGGTCATATCTTTTGTTTATCTATGGATGGTGTGGTTGTATTTACTATTCTCTATTTTCCGGATGTTTTCTATTGCATGCATAAGCATAAAATCAGTAACTAAATATTCTAGAGATTTAAAGGAAAAATAACCTTAATAGTAAATATTTTCAGTATTTTATTAGATATGTTGTGATGAACTGTTCCAATGGAATATCCATGGAAGTTTACAAATCCTATTGGTATCAGAGCATGTTTTATTTTGGTATTTGTGGGAAGTTACATGATCTAGGAATCGACTTAAAGAGAAGTCGCATAAAACCTATCCATAGCAGATGAGTTTATTCATAATAACCCTCGAGATCCAACAAAAGATATATTTGAGTAGTTGGAAACAAAATTTGTCGACATTAGTCGAAATATGAACCTCCTCATGGAAGATATAACAAGCAAGCTCAAACCATTTGGATATGATGGAGGCTCTAACTTAGATAATTGATCAAAGGGGAAATCAGAAGATCAATAAGACTCATGAAAGGAGTCACAGAAAGAATCCAAGAAAGAGCGGTCGAGTTTGAGTGTTTTGAACCCTTCACAGTACCTATTCAAGATGGAAGAGAAAGTGGACATAAAGCCATACCAAGGTTAGATCAATGTATTAAAATTGAATCATTGGTTGCAACAACTAGAAGTTTATTTTTCCGTTAACCATATAGATGAAGAGAAGAATATTTGATTTGCTATATTGAAGTTAGAGGGCCATGCTTTAACCTAGTGGGAAAGCCACATAGAAACACTTAGGCTAGAGGGTGATCCTAGAGTAACTAGGTGGGATGAATTTAAAACCATCATCAAGTCTTAATTCTACCCTATCAGGTATGTAGAGGACCAACGGATCAGGTGGCACTACTTTAGGCAGAGGCAGGGGCAGAGTGTGCAAGAGTACACCACTGATTTCATAAAGATGGTCATCATGTTGGGTATCTCTCCTAAGAACCTAGATGTACTAATCAAGTATCTGGGGGTTTTACATAGTCATATACGAAACCAAGTGATGTTCTTCAAGCCAAGGACAATGTATGAGGTGTGTTTACAAGAACAATACCTAGAAAACATAGGAAAAAATAAGGGGAAACCAAGTGGTTCGAAGCATAAGGAGAACTAGGAAGATTCCAAGGAGGGGAAGAATAAGTGGAAAGGGTGAAAATATAATAATACAACAACCACTATACATCATCAACATGCATAAAGGAAAGTCAAATATCTCACTGATAAGTGCCAACCAAGCCAAGAAGTTGCTTAGCTACATTTATGAGACTAATGAATGGTGTTTTATGTCCTTATCTAAATTCATTTGTTATTGTTTATTTGGATGATATAGTAGTTTATAGTGATACATGGGAGGAGCACATATCAATGCATCTTATGCAAGTGTTATAGACTTTGAAAAAGCACCATCTGTTAGCCATTCTCAAGAAATGTGAATTTTCTCAGCAATCTTTGGTGTATTTGAAGTATGTGATCGGTGGAGGGGAGCTCAAGATAGATCCTGCAAAGATGGAGGCCATTATGAAATGGACAATTCCTACAAATGTCACTGAAGTTAGGAGTTTTTTGTGGCAACAAAATACTTGTGGAAGTTCATAGCTTTGTTTTCAGTGGTAGTTACACCACTCCACACCATAACAACTAGTGGTAAGAGTTTGCAGTGGGGGAAGAATCAACAAAAGGACTTTGATGAGATAAAAATAAATATCATTCAAGCACTCGCGCTTGCACTATCAAACTTGGAGAATCCCTTCAAAGTGGATACAGATGCAAGTGGGTATGCCATGGAAGAAGTATGTTATCATTTTGAAGTATTTCATGAGGTTGTTATACCACAAATTTCCACACCAATTAGAATTTGTGAGATGGCCTAGTCCATTCCCTAGCTTGGAAACCTAAATCTCATTCTCCTTCATCAAAATCATCTAAAAAAGAACAATTTTGTTGTCATACGCTATTCACCCATTTTCAAATCATGTATATACGTTATTTCCCAGTGTATAAACCTTGTATACCCTCAATTTTGTGAAAAAATAAAAATATTCCACATTTTCGAGTGGGGTTTTTGGTTGGGCTCATTCCCAAACCTCCCTTGGCATGTACAAAATGAAATACAACAACCCTAACCCCTTGAAGATGGTATATAAGCACATATTGGGGGTATGGATGAGGGAGACAACCTTGGTGCAAGATTATGCTAACGATTTGCAAGCTTCCCTATTTCTATGAACCTTTGATTAGCATCCCCTGATCTGGAAACTTGTTTTCCAGCATTTTGTCCTCTCTCATATGTGACTGTAGGGTGTGTTCCTATCCCTTTTGGGTCATTCGACGAAGAGCCATTTTATTGAGTTGATGCTTTAAGGGCTACTGGAGGAACCTGGGTGGTTGGATTCGAGAAAATGTCGACAATTAGAGTCAAGTGTAACTACCTAATTATATTATTTTAAATAAAAGATTTATCTTTCCCTCCATATATGTGTAATTTCATTCAATCTATTTATATATGTTAACTTGCTTTACATATTTGAATTTTCATATTACGTGTATAACTTGATTTTATAACTACCTTGTTGCAATCTAGACTTGATCTCCTTTTGCAGGTTGGTACCAGCAGAGATCAGGAGAGAGTCAAAGGTCGAGAGTGAGGAATGACACCAAACGTTAGGATATAAGGTGTGACATTTTTTCCTCTCTCTTCCAAAGTATCTATTTTATTGCAAGCTTGTATGTGTGAGGGTAGGGTTTGTATTTTAAAATACGGTCAGGATTTGTTGTGACACAGATCCAAAGTCATAGGGTAAAAATTCCATAACAAAATTAGTGACCATACTGGGATATTTTCTCCTAGTTTGGGTCGGTCTTAGGGTTTCTTTTGTTGTCCTGATTTCTGTAAGTTTCTTGTTTTCTGGGCTTTCTTTCAAGGAATTTTCTATCTCATATACTTTTACCAAGTTCCTCTAAGCTTCCCTTTGGATTGGAAATTTCTTTTTTCAATTGTTGTTGATCCACACATGATTGTCCCTGCTTGAATCATGTATATATGATATTTTCCTTTGTTTGAATAGTGTATGTACACTATTTGTTGTGTACACAGTCGTTTATCTATGTGAGAATTTGGTCTTTAGGCTTGTTTCTCAATTTTGGGAGGATCTAAGTTGGTTGTTTAGTATGATTTGAGCCTTATGGGTTTTCTTTTTCCTTTGATTACTATGTTACGTCTCTGAAAACTTTGAAATCATCCTAAAAGTTCTTGCTCTTTACTTTTCATTCCTTTGGCTTTCTTTTGGTCTCTCTACCGCATTTTGGGTTTTGGGATTTATAACCAAACTTTCCAAGTTTTTCTAATTGTATGTGCGCTTTTCTTTGACACAATTCACGTACATACACTACTTGTATATAGGAGTTAAGTGTGTATATAAGTGCTAAAAAACACGTAAGTGTTGGGTCATATACACACTTTGTAGAAGGCCAAATCGCATATATACACACTTTGTAGAAGGATAAATTGCATATAATATTCATATGCACTTCCTATAGTGATATATGGCACGTACATAATTTTATATATGTGATTTATAGTAGAGTGAACCATGTATACCTACAAAACGTGACTTTTTTGTTTTCTTTTAGCCTTTTTGGAGCCCTATTTCAGGTAGTTTAGGGGTATTTTTGGGGGAGTTTGGTCCTATAGGAGGTTTATAAGGCCTTAAATTTGAATGGAATTTTTTTTATCCATTTTTGTCTCCCTCTTATCCCTTGGATTGCATGACTATAAGACGAGTCATGCTCTCAAGATCTTGATTTTATGGTCGTTGTTGTGGTCATTTTGGAACTTGAGTTTGTATTTGAGTTTGAGACTTTTATTTTTTGTTTTCCTTAAGTTTTTAAAACATAAAACAACACAAATTTCTTTATTTTATCATCTTTTGTTAGTTTTGTTTTGGTAGAAAGAAAAAGAAAATGAAAAAAAAACTAGTTTTTTGCTAGTTCGGTCTCTTTCTTTCTTTGCATTGTTTTGCATAGTTATTTGAAAAAGAAAAATATGTTATCATAGGATTTTGTTTTCTTCTCATCTTGAAAGAATTTCAAAAGAAAAATAAGAAAGAAAATCCTTTTTTTTTCTTCTTTTGTTTCTCTTGAAAGTTTCATTGTACATTTTGCATCAAGGCACTACTACATATTCAAAAATTTGCGACGAAAGTAGCCTTTCGTCGCAAAAGTGAAGATAAAGATTTAAATTTATCTCTTTTTTTAATCAGCTCGTGTTCGTCACACATGCGATGAACTTTACCTTTTGTCACACGTGCAAGAGAGACGAAAGGCAGATTCCATTGCATGGGTGACGATACAGGGATTATCATTGCAACATTTGACAAATTCAACAATCAAACAACTATATGAAAAAAGAAACATTGACTTGGTCAACTTTCATCGGAATGGTGACGAAACAAAATATATAAATATTTAGCAAATTAGAGATGTTGCGACAACCTTTCTATAACAACGACAGTTCAAAAAGGGTATTTTTGTGCGAAAAAATGGCGAAAAATATTAGAGGTTGGAAAAAAAGTAAAGAGGGTGCAAAGGATGATGGTAGATGTTATTTGTTGAAAAACACACTCACATTGAGTAGGGGGGGCGAATCAGTGTCTGGACCTTTTGACTTTTTTTCACACTTTCATAAATTAACTTAATTAATTGAATAAGATATATGCAGCTCAATTAATTATTCATAAACATGTATAACACAAACTATATGAAGTAGACAAAATATATTTATTTTATTTATTTAACTTGAATGAATACAAATAAAATCAATCCTTTAATATCTTCAACTTCAACTGAATATGAAAGATCCAACTCTTTGATACAATACCCAGCTTGTAGTTCTCA
>ML788028.1:283553-307234 GCA_009831015.1 Picea engelmannii | reverse complement strand
TTTTGATTTTCTGGTACCTTTGGAATTTCTTTTTCAGTGATCTCATCAAGCAATGTGTATTATGGATTTTCTTTTTCCTTTTTCTTTCCTTGCAACTGATCTTTGTACATGACCTTCTCATTGAATATGGCATCTCTACTTCTAATGATTTTATGATTTTCATAATCCCATAAGCGATCACCAAAATCATTTACACTGTATCCAATGAAGGTACACTTCTTGGATTTTTCCTCAAGCTTTGTTCTATTTTCTTTATCAATATGAACAAATGCTTCACAACTGAAAGTCTTTAAAAAGGAATAGTTTACCATTTTACCTATCCATGCCTCCTCTGGAATTCCACCATCCAAAGAGATTGAAGGTCCTGTGTTTATTAATTAAACATCAATATTTACAGCATCTTCCCAAAATTGTAAGGACAACCCAGAATGCAATCTCATACTCCTTGCATAGTCCATGATTGTCCTACTCATGCTTTATGACACACCATTTTCTTGTGGTGTTCATGAAATTGTTTTCTCTCTATGAATCACATGGTATAAACAATTATCATCAAACTCCTTACTACAATATTCACCTCCATTTTATGATCTAAGACACTTCAACCTTTTTCATATCTCATTCTCAACCAAAGATTTCCATTTCATAAAAGTATAAAAAATAAATGATTTTTTTCGAATGCAATAAACCCAAGTTTTTCTAGTTGCATCATCAATAAAAGTAACATAATAACAAGAGCCACCAAGAGATGATACCTGATCTGGTTCTCATACATATGTATGCACAATCTCTAACCTTTCACTCTTATTTTCTTTTCCAACTCTGAGAAATCTGACTCTCTTATGTTTTCCATAAACACAATGCTCACAGAAATCCAAATCAATTTGTTAAATATCTGGAAACAAATTTCTTTTGTGAAGTATCTGCATCCCCTTCTCACTCATGTGTCCAATCCTATGATGCGACAATGTTGTATCCACTCCTGTAGAAGTTAAATATATAGGATAGTTGGTATTACCAGTACATAAATACAATGTACCTACCTTCTCTCCTTTTTCTATCACTAGTGATCCTTTGGTGACCTTCCACGCCTTATCTATAAATATGGATATACAAACTTCACTCTCCAACCGACCTATTGAAATTAGATTTTTCCTGAGATATGGAACATGTATTACCTCTTTCAACAACCATTGGTTTAGATTCTTTTTCTTTATTTGTACCTTACACATTCCAACAATTTTGCATGGTGCATCATCACCCAAATGAACCTGTCCAAAATCACCTTGAACATAATCTAGAAAATGTTTCCTATGGGGTTTGGCATGAAATGAAGCCCCTGAATATACTACCCAAGACTCAAAAACATTATCTACACAAATAATCAAAGAATATTGTAACACATCACTTGTTACATTTGCTTCCTAATTTTTCTCATGTTGTCCATCTCTTTGCTTCTTTGGACCTCTACAGTCTTTCTTCAAATGTCCTTTCTTCCCACAATTTCAGCACTCTATCTTTCCCAGTTTAGATTTGGATCTTCCCTTCCTAGAATTCTCGCGGTTCCCTGAGTCCTTTCCTCTATCCTTTTGTCTTCCCATGTTCTCCATGTTTAATGTATTACCTGATGTCTCACCTGTGTTTTTCCATCACATTTCCTCACTAAGGATAACACCAAAAACATCATCAAATTTTAGAGTGTTTTAACCAGAGACAGAGTTAATTACAACCATGACCAAGGCACTCCATATTTCTGGCAATGAGCACACGATTAGAAGATCCTTCACCTCATCAAAGTCCACTTTTATAGAACTTTGTTGATTAATAATTGTATTAAATTCATTTAAGGTGGGCCCAACCTGTACCCTTTACATAACAATTAGGGTTACATGAAGGTTTGACTCTTGAACAATATATAGAGGATCTGATACACCCACTAGTTCTCATCCACTAGGGGCACATCCATAGGGATGTCATATCTTTGGTTCACTGCATTACACAGAGGAACCCGATCTTCACACGTTCACATGTGCTCATCCACAGGCACATCCACTCTACATATCTTCTTTGTCACTGCCTCACATAGGAGAATCATCTGGATTCTTCTCGTCAACTTTGTTGCTTAGAGGAGGCGAATACATCACCTTCATTTCTGTTCACATGATGATGCACCCAACACTTTTGGATTTCACACGTTCACCTTGTGCTCATCCACATGCACGTCTAACTCAACAGATCGTCTTTCCCACTGGACAATCATCTGGATTTCTTCTCACTCTCTTAATGGAGGAGGTCATCTCTATGTTCCTAGCTCTGTTTCAAGCAAGAACCATGTACTCTTCTTAGGGGCTTTCTCTCAGGTTTGTAAGCTGAGAGAAAGACTCACATAGCTGCAATGATCCACATCTCACAAGTTTGTAAGTTGGAGAATGTCTCACATATATGTAATCATCAACACTCCCTCTCTGCTAGGGAGGCATTCTTCATCATGCCAAGTCTCACACGAATGTTCTCTGAATTTTGTTTTTGGCTGGAGTCATAAATACTCCCTCTCAATTAGGAAGGCATTTTTCATCGAGTTAGTCTGGTGCAGATGTCTGTAATATGCTCATGTGTAGGAAGGTACTGCATGTGTACGATTTTCCTCTACATCATATCTCTGATATAAGGATATTTCATCTCATCATGTTTTGATCCATTTAGGAGACACTGGGTTCTAAACAGCTCTTGGTTATCATCATAGGATTCATCTCATGGTCAAGTAAATTTGTGAGAAGCTTGTGAAGTCACATTGATTTTCATACTCACTACTATATAATCAGCCTCTCTGGTACTCAAGGCCATAAAGTTTTTTTTCTACTGCATTAGGAAACCATGTCAAACTTCACGGTAAGACAACCGGATGTGCTCTTCCATTCCACTGTACTCTCTGCTCAATCTGTATCAGAATATCCTGCAAACTCAAGTTCACACTAGAGGCATATCTCAGGTCATATCCAATTGTGCCTCATATATATCTCAATACATGCTTTACTACTATCCAGTGAGTCTGTCTCAACTGAATCATGGATTGACTAAGCACATTCACTGCATAGCATCAATCACTCCCGGTGTTAACCAGATACATCAATGATCCAATCAGTTGTGGATCAATCTCGTCTGAATCATCATCATTCATTTTCTTCAAATCCATTACGGTGGTTTTGCATTATGTTATAGTGAACTTCTTTAATATTCCCACTGTATGTTTTCCTTGACTTAGGAAAATCTCACCGGTCCTCTGTCATACTTCTTGTCCCAAGAAGTGGTGCATCATACTCATATCCTTCATCTCGAAATCAGAAGTCAAAGCTTACTTGTATTCAACAACAAGGCTTTCTGAATAAGTCATCAAAATCAGGCTCTCGTCACCAATACTTGTAATAGTATAGGTTTGGGTCAGTGACACTCTTGCTAAAACCCAAACTCATAAAGAATACATCCATTTGATATAGTTTCCAACTCATGGATGGTAGTACAGAAGGAAGTGTATCAGGCTTATTGGATCAAGTGTCTCATCATAGACAACTCCCTCTGTTTGTGAGAAACATCTGGCTATAGATCTCATTTTGTATTTCTCAACACTTTCATCATATGCATGTTTGATATTATAGATCCACTTGGAAGTTACCACAAACTTCCCTTTTGGTCTCTGAATAGTATCTTATACATCAATCTTTAAGATATACTGGTATTCTTCTATTATGGCATCTTGCGATACTTGTTCTCTTGTTTCTTCTCTAAGACAAGGAGGCTCAACATCAATAAGGTGGCTCATGACTGAAGGATACCTCGAAAATATCTTTTGCTTTCTCAGGTGTGCCTTGAGAGGCTTATATGTTTCTCTACCTCTTGTAGAGTGAGCCTAGGTAGGGATTTTGTTCCCTACTGCAATATCTCTGAACATATCAACTGGAACAATGTATGTCTCCTTGTGAATTGTTGAAGGGGGAGAATGGTATTTGTCTTACTGTCAATCTCCATCTGATATTTTCTGGATCTTTGAAAGGATTTCTCTCTTATAGGGAAAACATTTCTACTTGTTCTTGTATGATGAACAAATTAAATATGGTTTGGACTCACGTACCAGGGATAATGGTTCAAATCTTTGAGATCTCCCGTACTAGGAATAATATCCTTCATTTATTTGAAAAATGCAATCAACTATAAAATTAGAGATCAATTGATTTACCTAGTTGTAGTAATTTCCTTTTAGAGGAAGTACTTCTCCTCTCTCTTCTCTTCACTCTTTTGAGGGATCTGGATCAATGTCAGCAGTGGAAGCATATTCTCTTCCCTTCTTCCTGGTTGGATAGTTCCTTGCAATGTGTCCATACTTGTCACATATGAAGCACTGAATTTATGAGACATCTCTTCTTTGATAGCCTCGATTGGATGAAGAATTTTCACCTTCAAATGTTTGCCTGAAATTTCTTTTGAATTTTCCTCCCTTCTTTGTATGAAGTGCAAGAGCGTGATTTTCTTCTAAGGAATCTTCCACTCTTCTATTTCTAAGTCTAAGTTATTCTTGAGTGCAATCTGTCCATAGATACTCAAAGGTTGGTAGATATTATCTTCCACTGATACTCAAAATGAAAGGCTCCCATGATTTTGGAAGATTTTGGAGAGTGGTTAAGACAAGTTCTCTATCAAACATGATTTCCCCAATGGTCTCTAGTTGTTCTTTAATCTCTGATAACTTCATAAAGAAGAGTGAAACTGTGTCATCCTTCGTCATCTTGGTACTTTGAAGTTGTCTCTTTAAGGTAATATCTATGAGAGTGTTGTCACTTTCAAACATTCCTTTTAAAGTTTTATACATATCATGGGTTGTCTTCAGATTGGCAATATGGGGTAAGAGGTGATCTCTTACTGAGTAGATGATTATTTTTCTTGCTTTGACATCTTCTTCTTTTCTTATCTTCTTCTCTATATATGTAGTTGTGTCTGGTAGAGTTTTAGTTGTTACATCCAAGAGTTCATCTTCTTCAAGGGTGACTAGAAGATTTGATTTCCATGGGCTGAAGTTGCTTTCTCCATCAAGCCTATCTTCTACTAATGTTTTGTTCTTCATTTGATTGGTTTCTTCGAATACTTTTCAACTGGATTTTGAAAAACTAAGGATTAGGTTGAATTAGAAACCTTGGATTTTTTTGGACTTATGATTGCCAATAATCAATTTGGTAGTATCACAGAGATGCTTGTTGATTCAAGAAAATGTTTCTTCATAAACACAGAATTAATATTCTGCAAGAATTTTCGGCACCCTAGAAACCCTAGGTCCAAAAATCAAAATTTCTCATAATTTCATTTTGAGAGCTTCTGGAGATGTGCTGGAATATGTCGTACTCTTATATGCCAAAATTATCCCCATCGTCCAAGTATTAAGGGTTGAATGATCACCATTGAAAATGAGGTCGTACATATTTTTCTGGAAACACTAGAAGGGTCGTACGGTTCTGCAAAAATGGACTAAGACTTGGTGGATGCTTGTGAAATGGGTTCTTTCAAGACCTATGCTTTGATACCATGTTGATTTTTCAATAAGCTAGGTTAAGCATGAATTTTATTCCATTTTTATCATTTAACCATAACTATAAATGTTGCAGCAACCAAGATCACAAGAAGAAGCACCATGCACAAGAACACAAAATGTATTCTGGGAAACCCTTCTCAACAAGGGAAGAAAAACCAGCCAAATCCTTTACTACATTATTCAAGAGAAATACCTTCACCACCAAGAAAGACCTAGCACACAAGAGGGTGCTAAAACCCTAGAATGCTAGTGCTCAAGAGAGGTGCGCACCTTTTCCCAAAGAAGTGTACTTGTTGAAATTTCCAAACTCACAAGAAATAAATGATTCCACAATGGGGAATATTCCTTTACTTATATTAGACTTGTCCTATCAACTGAAGTGTCTATATTCTCAACAGGGCCAACCTATTCTAAGTCATATTATTATTATTATTATTATTATTATTATTATTATTATTATTATTATTATTATTATTATTATTATTATTATTATTATTATTATTATTATTATTATTAATAATAATAATATTAGCCAGATTAATTATCTTTTACATTTATTATTACTCATATTAAGGTGGGGCCGACTTGTACCCTTTACATAACAATTAGGGTTACATGAAGGTCTGACTCTTGAACAATATATAGCAAAGGATATGATACACCCACTAGTGCTCATTCACTAGGGGCACATCCATAGGGATGCCATATCTCTAGTTCACTGCATTACACAAAGGAATCAAATCTTCACACGTTCACCTATGCTCGTCCACAGGCATGTCCACTCTACAGATCTTCTTTCTCACTGCCTCACAAAGGAGAATCATCTAGATTCTTCTCGTCAACTCTGTTACTCAGAGGAGGCTAATGCATCATCTTCATTTCTGTTCACATGACGATGCACCCAATACTTTTGGATTTCACACGTTCACCTTGTGCTCAGCCATAGGCACATCTAACTCAATAGATCTCCGTTTCCACTGGATAATCATCTGGATTTATTCTCACTCTCTGAATGGAGGAGGTAATCTCTACATTCCTAGCTCTGTCTCAAGCAGGAACCACATACCCTTCTTAGGGGATTTCTCTCAGGTTTGTAAAATTAAAGAAAGACTCACATAGCTGCAATGATCCACATCTCATAGGTTTGTAAGTTGGAGGATGTCTCACATAGCTGAAATCATCAACACTTCATTTTTATTATTATCCAACAAAATGAAGGGATACAACCTACAACACACCCACTGTAACTTCCTCTTCATTCTCTCACAATATCCTCTCTCAGAATACAATATTCTCTATAATACATAGTTGCAATATAATTCCCTCTTAAGAGAGGGTTTCCTTATAGGGAAAAAAACCCTAAAAATAACTTCCCGCCAGATCTGAGACCTTATAATGAACGGTCCAGGTTGACTACAAAATTACAATATTTTACAGGGCTATTTTTCCCAATATTTCAGTTTGTGGGCACTTCCTTCGAATCCTTTGCTAAGTGGGCATAAAACAATTGTCGCCACCCCCCTGGACCCCCCTGGCAACATTTGTGGGGGGGAATCCCCCCACACCCCCCATTAGGGAATGAGGTCCAAGCACAACTGAAGCAAACCTCTGATTCAGGAAGATAATCAGGCTCCACAACCAACACTATGGTGGAGGGATATATGGTATATCAATCCATGGTGTATATTAGTCAGTATCTTCCTAAATTAGTAGCGCCAACTATGCATGTAGTGGATCACATTTGGGATGTGAACTCCATCAAAAAAATTTAAGATCAGGAGCACCTGTTGGGTAAGGTAGAATGAAAAAAATAAGAGGTAATATATTAATAATTGTGGATATTTATATTAATACATATATTTTTTTGTTTTTTGTGTATATGATCATACTCATTAATATATTAATATCTATTATTTCATCAATTATTAATATTTAGCATGGTTATAACTAATATTTAATATTGGTGAACTATGATTTTTTGATTCAGTTGCTCAAGATTGAGATGCACTGCATTTATACATTGCAAACAATCTTGATTGGATTAATGTATGGATTGAAATATGTAAACAACATCATGGCAGTAGGTTATCATGGAAAAAACTATCTGGATTGGTTAGAGAAACTCATTGTAATAGTGATTCCAATGTTACGCAAAGGGAAATTGATTTAGCATATGATTTGAAAGATGGACATGCAAGAGAATTCACCCATTTTATTCAGTTATTTTATATTATATTAATGTGACTATAGGTGTGTACTTTTCAGATACTTTCCAAGTTATATAAATATGTTTATTAATTAGCAATGCATCTTTTACATGTCTGGCATATTGCAGTTCAAATACCACAAGGCTATGTGGTGCAATAGCCATAAATTTCTCATCAAACATTTGGATGAAAACAGGAAAACTTTTGATAGTGGTATAACTATAGTATTCCAAGTCACTAATGTTTCCTCTAGGAGTGATAGACATCTCCAAGAATCTGAAAATAGATACTATGTGTATTGAATGATATACTTGAGTGTGACTTTAATTCCTTCAAATTAGTTATGTTCGATGTCAAATGGTATAGGTTATGAATGCATGAACGTGATGAGGAAAGAACTGTTATTCAACATGCCAACGGATTTCCAATGATTAAAACAATGGTTTTTGAAAGAGGACATGATCGCTATGTTTTTCCAAGCCAATGTGAACATGTGTTTTACTCAAAGGTTCCATGTGAGAAGGATTGGTCATTTGTTGTTAGATATGATCCAAGAGGAAGGCCAGTTAAGTATACTCATGTACAGGAAGAAGATGATACACCAGATCAAACAGAGCCAGAAGATCATGGGTCAAAAGATGAAGAAGATGGAGAAGTTGAACCAGGCGTAGGAGACATTAATGCAGTTCTTGATGATGATGTGGATGAAAATATTCTCGAAAATGACATTGATGATGACGATGATATCGTCAATCCTTTCAACATCGTTTCTGAACCGGATGATGATACAGAAGTTGAGTGCGATGAAGAAGAAGATACAGAAGAAGGATGATACAGATGTTGATTTGGATCAAATACGTAACTATATATTTTAATTTGTATGAATTATTCTCTTAAAATAATTTACTTATGTCATGGGTTAATTACATGTTTTTAAGTTTTATGCGACTTTTTTATATCCTATGTTACATGTTGTTTATGTTAGAAAAACAGGACCGCGAAGCAATAAAATAAAACAAATGCGGAAACAAAACACAGAAGATACACAATACAAGAGAGACACAGATTTACGTGGTTCACCTAGTGTGGGCTACATCCACCAGAGAAATTGTTAGTTCCTTCCTTTATTATTATCCAGCATATGAAGGGATACAACCTACAAAAAACCCACTGTAACTTCCTCTTCTTTCTCTCATAGTCTCCTATCTCAGAATACAATATTCGCCATCAACCATAGCCGCAATACATTTCCCTCATAAAAGAGGGTTGCCTTCTAGGGAAAAAAACACTAACATAATCTCTATCGTTCGATTTGCGACCTTATAATGAACGGTCCAAATTTACAATGAAATTACAATATACATTTACAAGGCAATTTTTCCTTCGGGGGCGAAGCCCCCGAACCCCCACTGGGGGCCCACTTGCCACCAGACCCCCAAGCCAGGGGGATAGCCCCCATGGACCTCGCAGAGGGAGTACCCCCCCTCTGCACTCCCCCGCGTGGAAGAGTTTACATGCTTCTGGGGTGTAAATACTTCATGGGATATAAACACGGCTGAAAGTAAAAGACCTTTGAATCAAGAAGATAATCAGGCTCCACAAGCAACAGTTTAATTATTATGTGAAACCTTAAAATAGTTGCCATACTAGAATACATGGTAAACTAAAAATATTATTTACAAAAACATAATTTCATTTACCTTCATTAATTTTGTTTTGTTAGTTTCTATGCATGGATTTTACTATGTTGCTTTCGATTATTTTCTATTTTATATATTGGGTATTGGAGAATTGAGAGTGATGTGAGGGGGAGGGGATATATGAGCTTCCACCTTCATGTGGTTGACCTTGTTCAGTAGAGGATAAATTATTCTTGAAACCAAGAAAATATCATTCATCTTTATACCATCATGATCGTAGATGTCATCACTCTTGTCATGGTATTACATCAACGAAGTTTCGATGAACATGTTTGTCATTTCTATAGCATCTTCGTTGAACTGTTTGAAAACATGGGACTTTGTCCCATAAGTTTTGTGGAAAGAATAAGGTGTTAGATGATATTTCGTATTTAAATAATGATTACGTACAAAAATATATCTAAAATATTGTAGCAAAAAAGTACTTAGATGAGAGAAAAAAACAAAGACAACAAATAATTGATGAAGCGCTTGTGCAATTTATCATGTTCTTGTTTATCAACGTTATTGCATGCCCTTACAGTACTAGAATATTTGGTAACATGTGTTTCTAAACTCAAATATCACCCACACACCCACTCTATATATCCGATCCTAACCTCGTTTCGTTCAAACTTTCTCGAATTAATTTTGTGCATGGAACTCCCAACAATATACACATCGTCATGGTTATGCTCTTTATTTTCATCTCCTATATCGTTGTTCAAAACCATCATCATGCCAATTAGGACCATGTGTTTTGTGGCAAGAAGAAGGTGCTATAGGACATTTTTTTATTCAATAATGATTATGTACTAATAGTCTTTAATTTATGGAGAAAAGAAGAACTTATATGAGAGAAAAAAACAAAGACAAGAAATCACCGATGAAGCTTTTGCAATTTATCAACTAGTACTTTTTTATCGATGTTATTACATGTCATTGAAGTACTACATGCGACAATGTGTGTCTCGAACAAATTTTAAAAGGAACAACGAAAATACATTGTACTAGGACTAGACATGGGCAACAGTGACCTTTGAATGGGGCCAACATTGAATTTTTTTCAAATTGTTTCTGTATGCACTGAAATTTCACATGGATAGACTATTCACATGCCTTAAAAATATGGGAGAGTTTTGGGACTTAATATGACTCACACACCCACTTGTTTCCATCATCAATTCAGCATGTAAACTTACACAAATTGGGTGACACAAGTATTAAGTTTTCATCATCCTTTTTTCATTTTTCTTTCAGGTTCTACATCGTATATACAATGTATGCGTGTCATAGTTGTGATGAAAAATCCCTCTTTCATTCATTGTTTAATCAACACCATAAAAATATGCATTTATATATGGTGTTGTATCAATGTCGCTAAGTATTGCATGTGTCAATGGCATCATTATGATGTCATGGTAGCATCATATTTAAATATCATTATGGTGTTATGGTAGTGTCAAATTTAAATATGCATGCATTGATGATATGAGAGGGTTTCCAAACTCAAATATGACTCACACGCCCACTCTATATATATTATCCCAACCTTGTTTCGTTCAAACTTTCTCGGATTAATGTTGTGCATTGAACTCCCAACAATATACACATCGTCATGGTCGTGCTCTTTATTTTCATCGCCTATGTTGTTCAAAACCAGCATCATGCCAATTAGGCCCATGTGTTTGGTGGAAAGAAGAAGGCACTAAAGGGAATTATGTATTTAAATAATGATTTTGTACTAATAGTCTTTAATTTATGGAGCAAAGAAGTACTTACATGAGAGAAAAAAACAAAGACACGAAATAATTGATGAAACTTGTGCAATTTATCAACTAGTACTTGTTTATCGATGTTATTACATGTCCTTGCAGTACTATATGTGGGAACATGTGTGTCAATTTTTTTTTAAAAGGAACAATGAAAAGACATTGTACTGGGACTAGATATGGGCAACAGTGACCTATGAATGGGGCCACGATGAAAGTTTTTCAAACTATTTATGTATGCATTAGAATTTGACATGGATAAACTATTTTCATGCTTTAATGATATGGAAGGGTTTCTGGACTCAAATATGACTCACACACCCACTTGTTTCCATCATCAATTCATCATGTAAACCATAAACCCTATTTTTCTTTCAAAGTACACAAATTGGGTGACACAAGTTTTAAGTTTGCATCAGCCTTTTTTCATTTTTCTTTCAGGTTCTACATTGTATATACAATGTATGTGTGTCATAGTTGTGATGAAAAATCCCTCTTTTCATTCATTTTTTAATCAACATCATAAAAATATGCATGTCGAGATGGTGTTGTATCAATGTCGATAAGTATTGCATGCATCGATGACATCATTATGGTGTCATGGTAGTGTCAGATTTAAATATAATTATGGTTTCATGGTAGTGTAATATTTAAATATGCATGCATTGATGATATGGGATGGTTTCCAAACTCAAAGATGGAAAGCACACCCACTCTGTATATCCGATCTCGACCTCGTTTCGTTCAAATTTTCTCAAATTAATATCGTGCATGGAACTCCCAACAATATACACATCATCATGGTTTTGATCTTTAATTTCATCGCTTATGTTGTTCAAAACAAACATTATTCCAATTAGTCCCATGAGTTTAGTGGAAATAATAAGTCTCTATAGGGAATTTTGTATTTAAATGATGATTTCGTACTAATAGTCTTTAATTTATGGACCAAATAAGTACTTAGATGAGAGAAAAAAACAAAGACAATAAATAATTGACGAAGCTTGTGAAATTTATCAACTAGTACTTGTTTATCGACATTATTACATGTCATTGCAGTGCTATATGTGGGAACGTGTGTGTCGAACGAATTTTAAAAGGAACAACGAAAAGATATTGTACTGGGACTAGACATGGCCAACAGTGACCTGTGAATGGGACCAATGTTGAAATTTTTTCAAACTATTTCTGTATGCACTAAAATTTTACATGGATAAAGTATTTGCATGCCTTAATGATATGGGAGGGTTTAGGACTAAAATATGACTCACACACCCACTTGTTTCCATCATCGATTCATCATGTAAACCATAAAACCTATTTTTATTTCAAAGTACACAAATTGGGTGACATGAGTTTTAAGTTTGCATCAACCTTTTTTCATTTTGCTTTTAGGTTCGACATTGTATATACAATGTATGTGTGTCATAGTTGTGATGAAAATTATTTTCATTTATTTTTTAATCAACACCATAAAAATATGCATGTCGAGATGGTGTTGTATCAATGTCGCTAAGTATTGCATGGGTCGATGGCATAATTATGGTGTCATGGTAGTGTCATATTTAAATATGCATGCATTTATGATATGGTAGGTTTTTGAAACTCAAAGATGACTCACACACCCACTCTATATATCCGATCTCGGCATCGTTTCGTTCGAACTTTTTCGGATTAATGTCATGCATGGAACTCCCAACAATATACACATCGTCATGGTCATGCTCTTTATTTTCATCACCTATGTTGTTCAAAACTAGCATCATGCCATTTAGGCCCATGTGTTTGGTGGCAAGAAGAAGGCGCTAGAGGGAATTTCGTATTTAAATAATGTTTTTGTACTAATAATCTTTAATTTATGGAGCAAAGAAGTACTTAGATGAGAGAAAAAATCAAAGACAAGAAATAACTAATGAAGCTTGTGCAATTTGTCAACTAGTACTTTTTTATTGACGTTATTACATTTCCTTGCACTACTAGATGTGGGAACATGTATGTCGAACAAATTTTAAAAGGAACATTGAGAATACATTGGATTGGGACTAGACATGGGAAACAATGACCTATGAATGGGGCCAACATTGAATTTTTTTCAAACTATTTCTGTATGCACTAAAATTGACATGGATAGACTATTCACATGCATTAACGATATGGGAGGGTTTCTGGACTCAAATATGACTCTCATGCCCACTTTTTTCCATCATCAATTCATCATGTAAACCATAAACCCTATTTTTATTTCAAAGTACACAAATTGGGTGACACAAGTTTTAAGTTTGCATTAGCCTTTTTTCATTTTTCTTTCAGGTTCTACATTGTATATTCAATGTATGTGTGTCATAGTTGTGATGATAAATCCCTCTTTTCATTCATTGTTTATTCAACATCATAAAAATATGCATGTCGAGATGGTGTTGTATCAATGTCTCTAAGTATTGCATGCGTTGATGGCATCATTATGGTGTCATAGTAGTGTCAGATTTAAATATCATTATGGTGACATGGTAGTGTCAGATTTAAATATGCATGCATTAATGATATGAGAGGGTTTAAAAACTCAAAGATGACTCACACACCCACTCTATATATCTGATCCCGACCTCATTTCATTCAAACTTTCTCGGATTAATATCGTGCATGGAACTCCCAAAAATATACACATCGTCATGGTCGTGCTCTTTATTTTCATCATCGATGTTGTTCAAAACTAGCATCATGCCAATTAGGCCCATGAATTTAGTGGCAAGAAGAAGGCGCTAGAGGGAATTTCATATTTAAATAATGATTTCGTACTAATAGTCTTTAATTTATGGAGCAAATAAGTACTTATATGAGAGAGAAAAACAAAGACAAGAAATAACTCATGAAGCTTGTCCAATTTATCAACTAGTACTTGTTTATCGACGTTATTACATGTCTTTGCAATACTAGATGTGGGAACGTGTGTGTCGAATGAATTTTAAAAGGAACAATGAAAATACATTGTACTAGGACTAGACATGGGCAAGATTGGCCTATGAATAGGGCCAACGTTGAAGTTTTTTCAAACTGTTTCTGTATGCACTGAAATTTGACATGGATAGAATATTTGCATGCATTAATGATATGGGAGATTTTCTAGACTCAAATATGACTCACACACCCACTTGTTTCCATCGTCAATTCATCATGTAAACCATAAAACCTATTTTTATTTCAAAGTACACAAATTGGGTGACACGTTTTAAGTTTGCATCAACCTTTTTTCATTTTTCTTTCAATTTCTACATTGTATATGAAATGTGTGTGTGTCATAGTTGTGATGAAAAATCCCTCTTTTCATTCATTGTTTAATCAACACCATAAAAGCATGCATGTTGATATGGTGTTGTATTGATGTCGCTAAGTATTGCATGCGTTGATGGCATCATTATGGTATCATGGTAGTGTCAAATTTAAATATCTTTATGGTGTCATGGTAGTGTTAGATTTAAATATGCATGCATTGACTATATGGGAGGGTTTCCAAACTAAAATATGAGTCGCACACCCACTCTATATATCCGATCCCAACCTCGTTTGGTTTGAACTTTCTTGGATTAATGTCGTGTATGGAACTCCCAAAAATATACACATCGTCATGGTCGTGCTCTTTATTTTCATCTCCTATTTTGTTCAAAACTAGCATCATGCCAATTATGCCAATGTGTTTAGTGGAAAGAAGAAGGCGCTAGAGGGAATTTCCTATTTAAATAATGATTGCGTACTAATAGTCTTTAATTTATGGAGCAAAGAAGTACTTAGATGAGAGAAAAAAACAAAGACAAGAAATAACTAATGAATCTTTTGCAATTTATCAACTAGTACTTGTTTATCGAAGTTATTACATGTGCTTGCAGTACTATATGTGGGAACATTTGTGTCGAATGAATTCTAAAAGGAACAACGAAAATACATTATACTAGGGCTAGACATAAGCAACAATGACCTGTGAATGGGGCCAACATTGAAATTTTTTCAAATTGTTTCTGTATGCATTGAAATTTGACATGGATAGACTATTCACATGTCTTAATGATATGGGAGGGTTTATGGACTCAAATTTGACTCACACACCCACTTTTTTCGATCATCAATTCATCATCTAAACCATAAACCCTATTTTTCTTTCAAAGTACACAAATTGGGTGACACAAGTTTTAAGTTTCCATCAACCTTTTTTCACTTTTCTTTCAAGTTATACATTGTATATACAATGTATGTGTGTCATAGTTGTGATGAAAAATCTCTCTTTTCATTCATTGTTTAATCAACACCATAAAAATATGCATGTCGAGATGGTGTTGTATCAATGTCGCTAAGTATTTCAAGCGTCGATGGCATCATTATGGTGTCATGGTAGTGTCAGATTTAAATATCATTATGGTTTCATGGTAGTGTCAGATTTAAATATGCATGCATTGATGATATGGGAGGGTTTCCAAACTCAAAGATGACTCACACACCCACTCTATATATTTGATCTCGACCTCGTTTCATTCGAACTTTCTCGGATCAATGTCATGCATGGAACTCCCAACAATATACACATTATCATGGTCATGCTCTTTATTTTCATTGCCTATGTTGTTAAAAACTAGCATCATGCCAACTAGGCCCATGCATTTGGTGGAAAGAAGAAGGTGTTAAAGGGAATTTCATATTTAAATAATGATTTCGTACTAATAGTCTTTAATTTATGGAGCAAAGAAGTACTTAGATGAGAGAAAAAAACAAAGACAAGAAATAATTGATGAAGCTTGTGCAATTTATCAACTAGTATTTGTCTATCGACATTATTACATGTCCTTTTAGTACTAGATGTGGGAATGTTTGTTTCAAACGAATTTTAAAAGGAACAATGAAAATACATTGTACTAGGACTAGACATGGGAAATAATGACTTGTGAATGGGGCCAACGTTGAATTTTTTCAAACTGTTTTTGTATGCACTGAAATTTGACATGGATAGACTATTCACATTCCTTAACGATATGGGAGGGTTTCTAGAATCAAATATGACTTACAAACCCACTTGTTTCCATCATCAAAACATCATGTAAACAATAAACCCTATTTTTCTTTTAAAGTGCACAAATTGGGTGACACAAGTCTAGATTCCTCCACAAACATTAAGAGATTCTTCCCCAACAAATTAAAAAAAAACTTTAATAAATTCAATAGCCATTGATATGAGCACGTGTTCTTGTCTTTCTAGAAAGATTTAATGACTTCTTGTAATTCCTCCATGGAGACATTTTCCATGATGTCTTACTATAGATAGTATACCAATAGTAATAGAGAATCATATAAGCAGAACAACTAGTGGAGGATGCTTGAAAACTAAGGTTTACACTTCCACTCTCATTAATGGTAATCTCCCCCTTTCCATGTCTTATCATTAATATCTTTTTTATTGTCTTTTTCCACATTCGTATCATCAACAAAAGCTTGCATTAGGGATTTCATTCATGACTTTAGGGCATGCTTCCACTTTCCCTTGTATTCTAGCTAAGTTTTATTTCTCAAACAGTGAAAATAAATCTGCAATTTCAAAATTGTCCTTGATTATTCATTAAACAGAACTCAACAATTTATAGAAGACATTTTCTTAATATCTCTACTATGTGAAGAAAGAGGAGGGATGATAGAGGACAACCCTCGCTTAGCACTCTTGTTAGTCGGAAAAAAGGGGAATCAAACCCATTAATCAATTAAGAGAAATAAACAAAAGAATAGCATCCCTCCACCCAATTAACAAAAAATCACAAGAGAACCATATATGTAGCATCATAAATCTAAGACATGACCAATTAAACTGATCATATGCCTTAGATAAGTCAATTTTGACAATGGAGGATGATTTATTCTTTACATTTATAGTATGCAGGCCTTCCTAAGCTATATCAATAGCCTCATGAATTTGTCTACTATCTAAGAAACAAAATAGTTTACCTAAGATAATAATGGATAATATAGGATTAAGTCTTCTAGCAATGATCTTAGAAATAACATTGTACACACCATTACAAAGATAAATAGGCCTGAAATATTCAAAATATTTAGGGACATATTTATTTGGAATCATAGCTAATAAAGTAGAGTTGAAGGCCCCCAAAACCTTACTAGAAAGTCTAAATTCCTCCAGAACCCTTAATAGATCCTTCCCCAACAAATTAAAAAAACTTTTAATAAATTCAATAGCCATTGATATGAGCACATGTTCTTGTCTTTCTAGAAATATTGAATGACTTCTTGTAATTCCTCCATGGAGACCTTTTCCATGATGTCTTACTATAGATAGTATACCATTAGTAATAGATATTCATAACATAACAACTAGTGGAGGATGCTTGACAACTAGGGTTTACACTTCCACTCCCATTAATGTGAATCTTCCCCTTTCCCCGCCTTATCATTAATCTCTTTTTTCTTGGATTTTTCCACATTCATATCATCAATATAAACTTGCATTAGGGATTTCATTCATGAATTTAGGGCATGCTTCCACTTTCCCTTGTATGCTATCTAAGTGTTATTTCTCAAACAATGAAAATAAATCTGCAATTTCAAAAGTGTCCTTGATTATTCTTTAAAACATAACTCAACAAGTTATAGAAGGCATTTGCTTAATCCCTCTACTATATGAAGAAAAAGGAGGGATGATAAAGGATAAACCTTTCTTAGCACTCTTGTTGGTTGGAAAAAGGGGAAGCAAAACCATTAATCAATGAAGAGAAAGAAACAAAAGAATAACATCCCTCCACCCAATTAACAAAAAATCACAAGAGAACCATATATGTATCATCATCAGTCTAAGACATGACCAATTGACCTGATCATATGCCTTAGATAAGTCAATTTTGCTAATGGAGGATGATTTCTTCTTTACATTTATAGTATGTAGGCCTTCCTAAGCTATACCAATAGCCTCATGAATTTGTCTACTATCTAAGAAACAAAATTGCTTACCTAAGATAACAAGGGATAAAATAGGATTAAGTGTTCTATAAATGATCTTAGAAATAACATTGTACACACCATTACAAAGAGAAATAGGCCTAAAATATTCAAAATATTTAGGGACATGTTTCTTTGGAATCATAGCTAGAAAGTAGAGTTGAAGGCCTTGAGAACCTTATTAGAAAGTCTAGATTCCTCCACAACCATTAATAGATCCTTCCCCAACAAATTAAAAAAACTTTTACTAAATTCAATAGCCATTGATATGAGCACGTGTTCTTGTCTTTCTAGAAAGATTTAATGATTGCTTGTAATTCCTCCATGGAGACCTTTTCCATGATGTCTTACTATACTCCTAAACCATGAAATTTGAGAAGAAAGTTACCATCTGAACAATATCTATTATGTTAGACTGAGGGGGCTCCTTAAAAAGGTTGCTAAAATGGTTGTTTCTTGATTTTTTTCATCCCCTCGAAGCTATTAAATTGGACCCTCTCTCATCCTTTATACTAGAAATGATTCTTATATTCTTCCTCATTTTTGCATAGTTGTGAAAAAATCTAGTATTTCCATCCCCTTGTGCAATCTAAGTAGCTTCACTCTTTTGTCTCCATTTGGCTTCTTCCCAATATAATATCTCCTTTTTAGCAACATCCTTCAACTTTCATGACCTTGACTTGGATTCATTGAAGATTTCATTAAGATTGGAATCGAAAGATTTTGTAATGTCCTCTTCGTTATCCATATTTTCTCTTGAGAATTCTAGAATTCAACCTTTTTCAATTCAATAGTTTTCCTTTTGATTCTTTTTAGATTTTCACAAAATAAGATTAACTTTGAAAAATCCACCAACTACCTAGCATAATGTTTTCATTCATTTCAAACCAGGACTCTGAACTCGAGTTCCTTCAACCAATGTGAATTGAGCTCAAAAAGACATGTGGTTTTTGGAGTAATATCCCCCACTTGTAGGAAAACAAGGGCATGGTCAAAGGGACATGCTTCTCCTATCCACGTACTAATTATATTTGTATTGACAACAAGTTGTTCAACCATAAGGAATTTGTTGATTCTCTTGGAGATAACCTTTGCACCCAACCTATTGTTTCTCTAGGTGGGTTTCAAACTCAAGGGATCTATGTCACACAGACCCTCATCATCAATATTTTGTAGGAGGTATTTGGACATGGGGTCCATCCTTTTATATCCCCCCCACATATGCCTAGGCTCAAGGTGAGATTTAAATCATCTTCCATGATTAAATTATCCTTTCTCAAATCCATGTTCCCAAAAAAGGAATCCCACAAACATTCCCTACACTAAAAAGGTCCATATACATTAATAAAATTGAAAATTGAATTTAAACATTGGGAGAAAAACTCAAGACTGGTGGTATTTTATAAAAAGGAGACACTCTTGAATTGAAACGAATTATGACATCCTACCAACAACCCCCTATACTTACCCTCTACATTGAGAGCTTCAAAAATCCATCCATGATGAGTAAACACTAGCAGTTATTTTACCCTAACAAGCACCATAATTATTTTCTAAATCAAAATCATCTCTATGTTATTTGTTGCTACAATTTGGTTTACATAGTTTCTTTTATAGACACTCCCTAAGCCTCTTATGTTAGAAGAGAGCAAAATCAAGCTAGAAACCTCCTATGAGAACACAATATCAGGCTTAAAGAAAAAATAATTCTACAAATGATTATGTCAAGTGTCTCCCAATATGCCTCACGCATTCAATGATGTAAGTTTAAACTTCATGGGCATACTTCAGCAAATGCCTACTTGAGGATTTCAAAGTTTTTGGGTGTATCCACATTGCTTATCATGAAAATTTTACCGAGAGTGTTGGGGGTAAGGTCAAAAGGTAACCCACAAATCATAAAAAGAATTTCAATCATTGGATATCCTTCCTAAACATTGTATGTGCCATATTTAGTGCTAATGTTAGACTACAAGCAATCACATATATAATTAAGATGCATAATTAAGGATATTTAGCATAATTTCTTGGTCTTAAATATAATTTACAATTTTTTCATCTTCCATGATTTTCTTGGTGGGCCTTTTACTCTCAATAAACTTGAGAATAAAAGCATGCTTATTATTTCTTCATGTTTCTATGGTTATCTTGTCAATTGTCTAGAAACGTGACTTGTCCTTGGGGGCCTGTCTAAAATCTCAAGAAATGAGGAAACAAGGGTATCTTACCCATTTTTCTTTCTTGCTTCTTCAACAACCAACAAATGTTGAGTTCTCAATTGATTAGTTGCAAACATTCTCCTTTGTTTCTGTACTTTCTCATTCCTCCTCCTTTTCATCTTCCTCTATCCATCTCCTCCATTACTTGTCTGTGTCAAATTTTATTGGCCCTCTTACATACCGTGTCACTCAAAATTAATATAAAACTAAGTTTGAAATAGAGGACCTTTGATAGAAAACAAAAAATAACTTATTTAATTGTTTAGCAGAGTTCCAATGTGGTTAAGTCAATTAGGAGAGGTGATAATTTCATTGTATCATTTTAGATATCTCACTATATTCTTACAATCCTGGCTAACTATATATCTGATTTGATTGACTGAAGGTACAACCAAACATGTACATGTCACATATTTCTTCCTTGAGTGAGGGAAGCTCAGGACAAATAGAGGGAAATTTGGTTGCATCTAGTAGATATGATACATGAACAAGGACGAGAGGTAAAAATGTCAGAAGAAAATTATGTAGACGCGTGGAATTATTTATTGCCAAAGGAGGATGATGCTCTTATGATGATGAGAGCATAGGAGACATAGAGGTTCCACTTAGGTATAAGCATCTGGTGAAACAATGGGTACCTAAGGAACTACCTCCATTAGGCATTGACTTCATTGTCAACAATATGACATATAGCATTGCACCATCCTCTCGGCATGGCCTAGGGCTATTTTCCATGGATGGAATAATTGTAAAATACAATACATTAATTTAATTGATGGACTATGTCGAACCATGTTACAATTCTAATGATTGGATGTGGGTAGTGTGGTACATGTGAAGTATGCAAAGATATGCACTCACCGCAAATTATATACAACTAATAAACAATGATAAAAATAAGGGAGCGACTATCTATATTGATGGAATGACTAAAGCTTCCAGCAATATCTCAGGGTTTATAAACAACACACGACCCGAGACAACAAACAAGCAACTGAATTGCATATATGAGGGACATTAAGGGAATCAGGTAGTCATGTGCGCGATAAAAAAGATAGCTCTCGGGGAAGATTTATTAGTGGATTACCATTTGAATTGAATAGAAACGTTGACTAATAGTGTCCAGTTACTTATGCAACACCTCTTTAAGAAATCTCTACTTATTGCATTATAATTTGTGTATCTTTAACAATGTTTGAAATATTTCATGGTCTCAATTTTATAATAATGTGGGAGGTTGATTGTGGAAAAGTGCCACCCGCAGGACATGTAAATTATTAACAATTTTGATTTACACTTAATGCAAATTTAATTATTTATTTATATAATTTTATTTGTGTGGCAATCAATTTTTTGTTATCGTTAACAAATTTTTAAATGTTTCGGGGTTCTAATTATATTATAATGTGGCAGGATGATCGTGGAAAGGGGCAGTCGTAGAACATGTAAACTATTAACAAATTCAACTTCTATTTTACATGAATTTTATTATTTGTTTATATAATTTTAATTGTGTGACGATTAGTTATTTCATTTGTTTATATAACTGAAATAACATTGAATTTTTTGAAATATGTAGTTTGCAGGCCATGATGATCATGATTCCCCCAACAAGGAAGAGTTGTATTCATCCCCTGATCCAATGGCAATGATTAAAAAGAATATCATTAAAGCGAACAAGGATCGTGTGGATCAAACTCCTGACATCGTAGAAAGGACCAATCTAGTTATGAAACAACTTAGGACATATCAAGTAATAACCATAATTTAAAGTTATTTTTTTTATGTACTGATAAGTTCAATTATGATAGTTTGTTTTTTAACTTTTACATTATCTAACGAAAAAAATGTATTTCTTATATAGAGATATTTGGAGCCTGTTCAGCTCGGTGTCGGCAGCAGTGGCACTGCAAAGACACCACAGAGTCTTGACGTGGGCCATCATATATCTTCTAGACTATTTACTTCTCCATCTTCCACACCTTTAGATGGAATCTATGACACGCGTCGCCAACCATCCACACAGTGGCCAAGATCTAGTAGAGGTGGTGACAAAGATGAGGCTGATGATTCGGTTGGTATGAGTGCATTTCCTGGAGCTAGATGTGTGACCATCACGAGGACCCTTCCATGCACATTTTTGGTCGACGATAATGAACTTCCATTCAAACAAATAAGACTCCCAGGTAGTTTTTCATGTTTTAATTGTTTCATGTTTTCCATCTCAAACATAAATCATCTAGGTTATTATTTTTAAATTAATGATCATATCTTTTTCTATGTAGGAAACAATCATTTTTATAGGCACCTGAAGAGAAAGGTCTTGTTGATTTTTGGGAAAAACGTATGCATGAGGTGGAATTTCCAGAATTCCAATATCAAAAAAGAAATTTTGGATTATCTTGAAGGCCTCTTTGGAGTAGAGACCTTCAATAAAAAAGTGATCGCCTCTGCAGTGGGAAAACATTTAAAATATACGCGGGATGTGTATAGATGAAACTTGCAATTCAACCCTAGGTATGAGTGCCCTCCCTTGATTCCAGAGAGGGAGTGGAAGACACTCATTGATGATGCAAAAGAAAATAAATTGAGAAAAACAAGAGAACAAATCATAGGTACCCCAAGGTAAATTATAATATTTTGAATTCAATACCTTTAATTTTCTTTAGATCTAAATAAAAGTGTGGTATATAACATACTTGAAAATTTTGATGATAGGTTATGTGACACTTCGAAGGAAACCATAGCAAGGATTTCCAAACATGGCCAGCATAGGCTAG
The DNA here is from genome assembly GCA_009831015.1 of Picea engelmannii. Classification (NCBI taxonomy): domain Eukaryota; kingdom Viridiplantae; phylum Streptophyta; class Pinopsida; order Pinales; family Pinaceae; genus Picea; species Picea engelmannii. The sequence goes on along the minus strand of ML788028.1, from coordinate 284,021 downwards.
GCCAGGGAAACTAATCAAGGTTACAGTCACGAATCATAAGTACCCAAACATCTTAATAATATTATTTTTATCGCCTTACAACTTTCAGGTAATTGCATCCAATAAAATTAAAAATACATACTCATACGCAATGCAGGGAGATGACTTTGGAACTGAAACCATGGACGAAGACCTATGACTTGGTTACAAGTATGGCTATAACGTTTTCGGTGATCATAGGAAAAGCATGGGGAAGACCCCAACATCCAGTTTGTGAGATAAGGTGAATAAAAATCAGTCCGCATTAACCTTTCATTACTTATAAAATACATAAATTTTGATATCGTCCATAACTTTAATGTCTTACTTTGTTTTAATCAGGGGAGCAGCACTATCAACGAAAACATTAGTATTGGACAACAGTGCATTAATAGTGCAGTGTGGCTAGAATATCATGGTGCTATCGATCATCCCCATCCCAGTGGGGTG
>ML788028.1:235722-280758 GCA_009831015.1 Picea engelmannii | reverse complement strand
AAAATGACCCAATTTTACTAGTGAGAAAGATAAAAGATTGCATTTCAAGATTTGAAGGAATGTTCATGCATTTTGCTTTCTTGAAACACTTTTTTATTTGAAGAATTAGTGTAAATTTTTCTTTTCCAGTGTTCTGATAAGTTCATTTTTGCAAGAGTCTTAATCAACATTAGTTTCACTCCACACCCTTATTGAGTAAATAACAACCTATAAAATGAACGCTAACTAAAATCAATTAGATATTTTCATTTTATTAGCCTGTTCATAAACAAGTTTAGGGTTAGGGCCTTGGATTAGGATTGGATAGATAACTCTCCAAGGCCGGTAAACAAACTTAGGAGTTTGATCTAGGGAGTGAAAAACCCAATTTTTCATAAGTATATTTGGGCGCTCCTCTCACATAGGATTCAAACACAAGGTCGTGCAAAGGAGAGTTGAGGAGATAACCCCTCTGAGGTTTAACTGAGAATAGTGGATTGAGCATATTTGAATTTTTTTCCTGAAGTGACATTAAATCATCTAACACTGGTTCTCTATGAATTTAGAACCTGTTTGAAGTTTTATTGAAGTGACACTGGCCCTCTTGGCGTCAGTCCTATGGAAGCTTCATACCTAGTTTGATATTTTTTGAAGTGACACCGACCATTTTGTAAACACTACTATGGAAGAGATTTAGGATTAGTTACCCTTGCCATAAATCCAATCCCTATTGTTGAATGTACCCCTTGGAAGTTTATTGTGAGTTGGTGACCTTAGTTTCTTTTCCTAGGGATATCAGAGGTGACTACGAGGGGTTTCCCGTGGTACCTGGGGAAGATTTTGTATCACACTTTTCAATATTGCTAGAGAGTTCCCTGTGAAGCGTGGGTGCTTGCACCGAATAAGGTTGGTCAGTGGAGTTCGGGATAACTGTTTCTCACTCCTTTCATTAGTCCATGAGACTTAATCAACCTGTGCCTTCATCCATAAGGTCCCTTTCCACTTTTTCATTACTTTGGACTCAAGACCTTATCCACATGGGCTGAAGATTTGGAAAAGTTGTTTGCTTGTGATATTTCTCTTAAGACTTTTCGTTGGAGTGATACTTTTTATATTTGGCCTTAGGTTGTGTCATCATCGCCGCTTTTGGATCGTTGATTCAAGGTGGTTGACCAAATGCTTCGTTGGTCGGGAAGGACCACTGATCTTTCTCTTGAAAGTGTGGAGTCTCCTCCTAAAAGGTGTGGGTTTTTATATTAATGGTTCACCAGAGTCAGTGCGTGACACCTTTATGTACATGAACAACCCCACAATGGATGACCTTGTGCATAATAAAGTCATGTCCAAAGGTCTTGAGGATACCAACCAAGAGACGCCTTCCCAGGGGGATTCTTGTGCTTTTTCGTTCTTTGGAAATGTTGGTGCCCCCTTGATGGCCACTTTGAACATTAATGGATCTAATGTAGGACTACCATTTTGGTTATGTCCCACTCTGAATTCCCTGAATTCTCTTGATACTTCTCATATAAGCACCTTATGTCAAACGCATCATATGGATGTTGATCCTTTATCTCTTGCATCCACAAAGTTTACTCCTTCTCCTTCTCCCTCTTCCGGTGAAAGTATTGCTACTAGTAAATAGAAGTCTAAAATGAATAGGAAGAGGAAGAGTAAGAAGAAGAAGTCCCCAACCTCTGCTAGTCATGTTGGAGACATGTCACCATCCTTTGTGATTCTTACTGGGGGAAAGAAACCAGCCTTTGTGAGTCATGTTAGAAGCATGAGTCCAGTCTCTATGAGTCATACTAGCATCAACTCACCAATCTCTATTGACCATGTTGGACATAGGTATAAAACCTATGCAATTCATGTTGAAGACTAGTGCCCAGCCTCTGCAAGTCATGTTGGGGGCAAGAGCCTAGTCCCTGCAATTCATATTGGAGTTCAGCAACCAACCTCTACTAGTCATGCTGGGAGCATGGAACCAACCTCTGCTAGTCATGTTGAAGATATGTCAACAACCTTTGCAAGTTATGTTGAAGACAAGTAACCAACCTCTGTGAATCATGCTAGGAGTGAAAGCCTAGTCCCTTCTAGTCATATTGGACAAACATCACCAACCTATGCAAATCATGTTGGAGATTATCACCTAGCCACTGCAATTCATTATGGGGGAAACCCACCAGTCGTTGCAAGTCATGTTGGGGGCATTTATACAATTGAGAATCATAGACATATAGGACATAAGCCCAAGTTCCCTTGTAAGCTTTGCATAGGAGATCACCTTACTCATTTGTGGCCTGCTATTGTTGTGGTATAAAGAGCATGGTCCTTTTCTAAATGCCCTTCTAGTTCTCCGGCGTCTTCATTTTCCCAACAATCTAATCAATATATAAGATCTTGTTTATAAGAAAAATAGGGTTTGAATAAAATTAGGGAATTAATTTTTCTACAAACCCTTGTAGTTTATTTAAACATGTCGTATACACACCAAAGAAACATTAATGGAAGACATAACATGGGAATTTTATTATTAAGGGATCGATGAATACAACTTTATAAGTAGAAATGGTTGCTATGGAAGTTTCAATACATCAATAAAAACCATAACCTGGAACAATGCTTGATCCCTCCAAACAAAACACCAAAGATGAAAATGGACTGAAGCTAAACTAGACTGAAGCTCCAATGGAAACCCTGGATGGATTACCCTCTTTGTTTAACTAGGGTGGATAGTTTCCACACCGAATCCAAACTCCAATGAAAGCGTTTTTCTAAAACCCTAACGAAAACATCGGCTCATCGAGCACTCCAGAAAAAATAATCACCAAATCTAACATGCCCCAAATGACTAGCTCTCCTCCCCTTTTAAAGACCCCATGGATCTTTCTGGAAAGATCTCACTTGAATTCCTCCAAGATTCTAGAAAATAAATTGATTTTATTAAAGTGACTTTATAATATTATTTTGATTAAGTCACTTAAAAATTAAATAGTAATTAATTAAATATTTGTTTCCAAATCAAACTTTAGACAACATAATAAATAATTAATTAGATATTTAATTTTTTCTAAGCCTACCAAAAATGGGACATTACAAATCCTCCCATCCCAAGATTGCTTGTCCTCAAGAAATGTTATCACAATATGATGCTCCATCAACTAAATCTGTCTAAAAATGATACCAGGGCCCCAAACCATCCTGGAGAAGGTGGAGTTTCCTCTTCTCATAGCACGAATCAGTGAGGTGTTGTCATAAGATCATGCCTAACTTTCCCTGATCATCCAAGAAATCATAAGTTGTATTAACTAGATCAAATCCTTGGAATACCACTCCTCCCAACAACTAAACCTATGTAAAATAGAAATCCCATCGGTGTCGGTTGTCAAGATGTCAACAACTGCAATCCCAGGGTCCGATACCAATCTCAAAGAGATGCCACCATGTTGACGTTGCACCATTTAAATCATAGTTATTTGATCATCATACTCATACTGCATCTCAATATCTATCAATCCATGGCGGTCCTTGATCCTAATGATGAAATCAAGGACTCTATCAAGAGGTGTCCCTGGAGGAAATGCCCCAAAGCTCCATTGTACACCACCATGTGTCAACAAGGGATTTTGTATATTGTTGCACACCACCATGTTCTCATGTACCATCATGTATCTTGTATTCGCTACTAGACCCAACACTCTACTAATGATGACTGAACTTGTATCCCAGTATGTCATGTATCTGTCCACCCAATCCAAGTGTGGGTATATCTCCTTGCGGCCTAGTCGGAAATGGATGTGCTCGACCATCTCCTCCATAACTAAAACTTGCGATTCTAAGGTGATTTCCAAAGGAAATATCTCATGATCCTTGAAATGCCAATCAAGAGAGAAAACAAAACTATCACTATCCTCAATTACCTGCAACTCTGACTACTCATAATCTTGACTCATCATAAGAGTCTCCCCTCTCACATCATGCATGACACATACGACGTCCAGTGTCACTTCTTCCCAAGATGATGGAGTCCCCACTATAAGGGGTGAAGAGTGTTCCATGCTTAGATGATAATGTTGCTCCTAAACCTCTCGATCCTTGTCCTCAACAAACTTGAGAGAAAGGTCCATGTCCATAAAAAATTGTAAGTAATCTGACTTCAGATGTTCTAGTGCCTCCATGACGATGCACAATTGGGCACTAGTGACTCCACCTGCCATCCCACTGTGTCACTCCTCCATTTGGGCCATCCACACAAGCTCCTCAATAAACCTATGGGATCCATCGGTCCTGTTCAACACCCATGTAACTTGATCCTCGGTCACCAACAGGAAATCCTCCAAATCATGCAGTGTTAAATGCATCTTCCCTACCGCATCCAACTGGCCTTAGTTGTCATCTGTAAGAGTTCTCCTCTCATCCTCCTAATAGGAATCATAATTAGGGACTAGAGATGACTCCTCATCATACATGGATTCTAGCTCGACTCCATCCTCACCATCCATCCCAACACATGTGCCATCCTAACCATCACTGGCGCCAATTTCCTGGGCTCCATCAGCCAATGCCAATGGTGCACTATATTTTGTTTTTTCATTCCCCTCGTAATCATCAATGGGACCAAATGTTGCCACAATCGTACCCTCATGAACCTTCATCTGTCCTACAAAATAATGTGACTCATATGGACAACCATCTCTATCATGTTGAAGTGTCGTCTCACTGGTTCTACTCCTAGGGTCTGATGTAGAACCTTCTCCAACATACTCACCGACATTCACTGCACTATGATCATCAGCCATACACATATCCTGTAAGGTGAGTCCCTGCTCCATAAGTGAATCCTCCTAAGTCAATTCTCCATCGCTCTCAGGTGTTTTCACACCCCATTCATCCTGAACCTCATCGCAAGGTGAGGATGCTACCTCCTCATGATCCAGAGTGATATCCTCATGTCCACCACATGTGATAATGTCGCTACCATCATGGGACAAATCTAATGATGTACCTAAAGTTGTTTCTCTATCACCCTCATCGCACACCAACTCAACATCTATGTGTGAGTGCTCAACCCAAGAATCACCATGTGATCCTATCATTCCACAGTCATGCGGAGATGTCTCATTTTCCATGACCACTTTGGACTTTATTTTCACTCCCTTCATCATAGCTTCTAAGGTCTCCTCTATCCTCTCATACCATCATGTCCATTCCTCATGATATCTTTGTATTTCCTCCACCAAATGGGGTTTATTCCACTGAGGGTGTGTGAGGATGAATTTTTTTTTAAATAATAGGGATACTTGTACCTCCTTATTAAGGGTCATATACCTTATCAAACCATTTACAGGCTCCCTTTTGGTATCCATCTGCCTTGTTTGATTTGGATTGTAGGGATATCCTTTTTTCCATGGACTGAACCAAAATCTGAAGTCAAAGCTACCCTCAAACCACATAGCTATAACAGAATCTCTTATGGCAACTCCTGGATCCCCGTGTGTCAACGAACTGGTATCTCCTCTTATAATAAACGTCCCTTTACAAATGTATTTCAGAGTTGTAGTTACACCAGCATATATAATGTAGAATAATATTGTGCAATGGCAGAATTAATGCTCTATGGAAGACAACCCAATACTCCAACCAATGATTTCTAGCACTTTCCTAGCTTCAACTAGGGTTTCTAAGTGGTTTCTGATGTGTCTAGGATGATATGTTTCAACCTCCTTAAAACTCCCCGACAAGTGGAGTTACAGTCAACTAAGTAGTGGATCCAAAATCTCAGATTATTGAGTTCTAAAACAACGGCTGGATTTTGCTGAAAATGGAGCATGGAACTACTTCACCACAATGTCACAACCACAACAATCTTGAATCCCTCCTTCATTTCTATCCTTTAAAACTGATATACCCTGTCGAGATAGTAGATTCTCCAACAACAAGATATGTCCCATGTATCGGCTTGGTATTTACTCCCAAAGGGTCGCACCCAACAATAGCGGCAATCGTTCGACACACAACAAATTGTCATTCCCCTCAACAATGGAAACTATAATGGATTATGATGACAACAAATATTCAACAATTTTTCTCTTCAAGCGAGCAATCCAGATGGCAGCCCCAACTAATTCTAAACATGTCTCTTATCACTGATTCCCACTAATATTTTTGCTAATTTTCTTCAAGTTTTCATTAGATAACTTGTTCAAAATCTTTACTAAATAGTCCCTCCTTTTGTTGCCTCTACTTGAAGAGGACTTCTAATGCATTCAAGGTGTTGATTGGATTGGTTTCAACCTTCTTATACCTTCCACTTGGTTGGTTTCCATGATATGCATCATTGTTGCATTTTGTCCAACAGTTTAAGAACATATATTGTAGCTTCTTTTTTTTTCATCGTATTTAGGAATTTAATTTGTTTAGAAAAAAATGTACTAGAATAAACAATAGGAGCAAGCCAACAGAATTTACTCAATTTACCTCCAATTCCTTGGCTTTATTTATTTAATAGAAGAGTCACTATCCACGTAACTCCCAGGACTGCATATGGAGATGTAATAACCAACGAACAGTGCTGAAATGGTTCCCCAGCCAATAGGAAATGTACAACCATGACCTTCTTGAGATAAACCACAATCTAATTATTTTGATTGATGAGTTCTTTCTAAGAACTCATGGCTCCAAATAGAAGGTTAGCGCACCTATCAGAATGACAACTCTATCACTTCAATAATCTCCACAATCCCATCCTCAAAATGATTGATCTCAACAGATTGTTATTTAATGGAAAGATTGTGCCAACAAGAAGAGATTTGACAGGGTGATATACCATACATTTCTGCAATAAGAAAACATATTAAAATGACTATGCTGAAGGAGCTTGATCCTCCTTAAATCTACTCTAGATCATATACAAACTCTCTGCAAGAGGGGAGTCCAATCCTCATAATTGTAGCACCCCTTTTACTAATGAGGGAATTCGCTTAGCAGTCAGGGCATTACCAATTCGTGCCAATGAAAAAGGAAATTTTCCCTCCAATTAATATTTCAATCCCAACTCGCACTAGTAATAAATTATGCCCTGTCACCATGTGATTCGATTCCCCAATGCCAAATCGTGCCCAGAATAAATTGTGGCCCTTCCACTTCTTGAAATTCACCTTGCTAGGAATATTACTTTCACCCCTTTAAACTCGACCTCACCAATCAACTCGTCCCATAGGAATGATGTTATTCGACCTCTCCTTGGAAAACTCATATGTAAAGCTAGGAAACTCGATTTTCCCAAGAGAGATTCAGCCAGTTCTATGTGTGAACTCGCCTTCTCCAGCAACAATAACTCGGCCTTTGTTTCTTTGTGGATTAATGCGCCCTGATTGAATTCTGACTCGGCTCTAGCAAAAAAATAAGGAACCCACGAATCAATAGATTCATCCCGACACCAATGTGATGCTCTCTCCACCAGAAATACTCTTGATATCGAGCCTCTTAGAGATGAATGGATCTCCTCTATGCACACAGTAAGCAAAATCTCTAAGGTGGAATTTTCCTGGGCTGGGAAACCTACGAAATTCTTCCTGTGAGTCTCACTGTAATTCATCCAATGAATATCATTCGCCTTAACTATCCAAAATTGCGCCAAACGTTGCCATATAGAACCTTGACATGAAAATATTTTCCCTTGTAATTATCAAGTCCAATCAAAAAAATAACTCGCTGTCTCTTGGAAAGCCTTCCAAAGTACCATTTGAACCCTCCTTGAAGAATGTTTGCAATCTTCTTGTCTCATCAATCAGATGTAAGGCTACCCTCATCCCCACAACTATCCAAGAACATGGTTTGATACCAATGTAAGATCATATTTATAAGAAAAATAGGGTTTTAATGAAATTAGGGCATTAATTTTGCTACAAACCCTTGTAATTTATTCAAACATATTATAGACATACCAAAGTACACATAAATGGAGGAGATAACAGAGGAATTTTATTATTACGGGATCATTGAATACAACTTTATAAGCAGAAATGGTTGATATGGCAGCTACAATACATCAATAACAAGCATAACCTGGAACAATGTCTGATCTCTCCAAACCGAACACCAAAGATGAAACTGAACCGAAGATAAAGTGTATTGAAGCTCCAATGGAAACCCTGGATGGATTCCCCTCTTTGTTTAACTAGGGTGGATAGTTTCACCACCGAAGCCAAACTTGTAAATTCTAACCTTGTACAATATCTACTGCAAACAGATATTCAGAAAAAGAACAGAAAAGATACAATGGCAAACACAAACATTACACAAAGATGTTTCCCCTGGAAACCCAAACCGGGAAAACCAGCGTATTCTATATTTATTCATTGTGATACATTGTTTACAATACAATATACATATAAGAGCCAACGGCATCCAAAACCCTAACCCAATGACCTGGATTAGTCCAAAACCCTAATTCCTTAACCGGAAATAGAAAACCATCGGCAAAAACCATGTGCCGAAAAACCACCTAAATACATGACATGTTTCCCGAGGCAAGTGTCACGTTTCTCGAGGCAGAAAAAAAATCCCGGGGTGCTGCCCCTAGACCCTCGCGCGAGGGGTCCGGATATAATATCCGGACACTACTACTCGTGCAAAGAATATAACACATACCCAACAAAACTCCAATAAAAAGGTTTTTCTAAAACACTAACGAAAGCATTGGCTCACTGAGCACTCCACAAGAAATAATCACCAAATCTGACATGCCCCAAATGACTAACCTCCTCCCCTTTTAAATACCCCATGGATCTTTCTAGAAAGATCTCACTTGACTTCCTCCAAGATTCTAGAAAAATACTTTAGTTTATTAAAGTGACTTTATGATATTATTTTGATTAAGTCACTTAAAAATTAAATAGTAATTAATTAAATATTGGTTTCCAAATGAAACTTTAGATAACATAATAAATAATTAAATAAATATTTGATTTTTTCTAAGCTTGCCAAAAATGGGACATTACACAAGCGTTGGTTGATGAAGTGATCATGTTGATCCCATATTCGGCCAATACCAGTCTCGTTTTGGGGGGTGATGCATCTCTTGACCATGTTTTCTAGAATTCTATTCAACCAGTGGTTGAGGAAGTGGTCGCGTCGATGCAATCTTTAGCCGATCCCACTCTTCTCTCAAAGAGTGATCATTCTTCCAAAGTGGTATAGCCGACACAATCTTTGACCGATCCCACTCTCCTTTTAGGGAGTGATGCATCTTTTGACTATGTCTTTAGCATTTCTAGTTCAATACCTTATGAACAAGGGGGATTTCCACTCTCTTCAAGTATGCTCCCTCCAAGTCCTAGGATGGTTTCTTTTGATTGAATTTATCTTGTTGAGCAATGTCTTCCTTCTTCTGCAACTTTTCAGATAATGGTTCTGGTTGAATCTATGTTGAAAGGAATTCGCCAATGTATTGTAGATGAAGGATGTTATACAAGTATTTTATCCTCCTCGACTTGGCAAGCTTTGGGTTCACCCAAGCTTGTGTCAACTACTAGTGAATGTCTAGGAATTCTTCCTCAGTTTCCTATCACCTTAGGTGGGAAGATTGTTATAGTCAATCTATTAGTAGTGCCAAGCCCTTTAGACTTCAATATGCTTCTTGGGCGTGATTATTTTATGCTATGAAGTTTGGGGTGTGTATGGTCCTTCATGTGATGCATTTCTCTCACAAGTAAGTGGTCTCACTATTGATTAGCTTTCATATGATAATCACCATCCTAGTTCGACTTTAGTTCAGGTTTCTCCTTTGTCTATCCCTAGTGTTCGAGTAGACTCTTCCCTGCCACAAGTGAATTATGTGGCATCATATCTTCAGTGTTTAGTTTCTCCTGAGAAGTATTGTTTATAGTTACATTATCCTTCTCGAGACAAGGTCTTAGCAATTTACCATGTGGTTTATCCGATGGGGGAAGTTGAGCTCTTTTTTTTCCCTTTTGGCCCAAGTGATCTTTTGTTTCCTCTTGAGTCTGATCTTATTGTTTGTGAGACCTCGAGCCCTGGTATTTGTGTGTTTTCGAGCCCAAGTTTCATGGATGTTGAGTTTCCTTCATATGAGGTTATCCTTAAAGCTATGATTTTGGATTTTTTACCTCTTCCCGAACTAGAGACTTTATAGGTTGTTTACCAAAGAATCCCTTTGCCTGATCCTAGCGATGGGATCTACCTAGAGAACTACTATGCATAAACTGCAAGGCTATGTGTTCTGGAATCAAACCCTAGAACCAATATCCAACCAAGGTAACGTACCTCTCTCTAGAGCTAGCGTACCAAATATAAAATCCAAACCATAACCAAAACCAAAATTCCAAGCCAAAACCGAAATTCCAAGCCAAAACTGAAATTCCAGTTGTAGCAGCTGCAGTTATAGCTCCTCTCCAAACTTGTGCACCACTAGTCTTATATAGTTATGAGAGTGAGAGTGGCAAATGATATTTGGCTCCCTCTTATTTATAGTCCTCCAAGTTGCCTAACTACCCACCGACTTCTACTTCTGGAGGCTAATAACTCAATAATAAATATTCTCTTGAGTCGACTTGTCTCCTAGCTAGGTTATTATCCAATGTTTTAGGGTTTCTCTTGCTTCCCGAAATATTCTAGTCTCATCACGGTTACATGTAGATGTTAATACCTCCCACAGCTACCATAATATCAACAACATGCACATTTATTCAGTAGTGAATGTGGACAATCTCAAAATCTATGAGCCTTCCATGTTGGATCAGGAGGAGGAGCAAGTCCTACCTTCCATAGAGGACTTAGACCAGATGCTCAGGCAGAGATAGCAGAGGACACAATTTTTCAGAATTGGTATAGAAATACAAGACATGGGAAACATGACCTTTGGTAGATTGGGTTCAAAGAACAACTTACAAGAAAAGAAAATTGGTACTCCAGGGAGAAGGTAGAGGAAAAATTTCCTCCCATCATTCATTAAATATTTTGGGGACCAAAATCCTCCCTAAATGGGGAGCTATGATATGGATTGGATCATTATATTTTTTTCCATCTATCTTGATGCTTTCAGAGTGGAAAAAATTGGAGGAATCAATTTGCAGGGTCATTTTAGTGGTAGGTCCTAGTTTGGAAAATTAGGGTTCATAGCCATTTTGAGGCATTAAATGGAATTTTTTGGGGTTCTAGTGTCCAAAAATAATACACACTCCCTGGAAGGTGTTCTACACTCTGATACCTTTCCAACGGTACAAATTGTTCATCAATCAGAGTTTGTATGAAAAAGTTATGCCTCTCGCAAGTTGACCTACTATGTTGACCACCATGGTACAAGAGGATGCCACATCAGCCCTCATTACTCATGCATATGGGGTTAGCCACGTATGTGATTTAAAAAATATTCAAGAAGGTACAAAACCCTATCATAATTGAGGGTTGAGGAAGTCAAAAACCTACCCCTAGATGGTTATTGGGCTATGTTAAATACCAAGCCACTAGGAGGAGAAGGGGGTTCCATTCTTTTGCATTGTATCTTGTTCCATAACTAAGAAGAACATCTGAGAGTGTTATTTTGTGAGCATAAAAAAGGAGGAGAGATTTTGTAGCATCCTTACATGCCATAGGTCAAAGGAAACTCCACAGAGAGTGCCTCTTTCTTTGTACTTGCATCATTTCTATACCAGAGAAAAGAGAGCAGAGCAACCTCACTTTCTAGTTGGGTTTTCTCCCGTATTGGGTTTCCTAGGTCATATCATGTGTTTATCTATGGATGGTGTGATTTTATTTTACTATTCTCTATTTTCCACATTTTATCTATTGCATGCATAAGCAGAAAATAAATAACTGAATATTATGGAGATCTAAAGGAAAAATAACCTTAATAGTAAATATTTTCAGTATTTTATTAGATCTATTGTGACAAGTTGTTCCAGTGGAATATCCTTGGAATTTTGTAGATCACTTTGTTGACCAAGTCAAATTCATAAGACAATACCTATAAAAACCCTTGCCAGCATGATTTTGATCATTGTTCACCTATGTTGGGTGCATTTATCCCCTACTAAGTTATTTTCTCGTGTGAAACATATTGAAAGGAGGTAATGTGATCGAAATCCAATGAGGTATTATATTTCCAACCCTAAACCACAATTGTTTATAATTTTAATGTGCCTTAAGGGTTGTGGGGTTTGATGAAATAAAGAAACCTTCTCTTCCAATTCCAAACTGCAAAAAATTATGCATCCTTTCTAATGGTGGGTTCATGAGAAACAATAGTCGACTACACCTATCTTGTGAGGTCTTGGAATTACTTTTACGACTATTAAAACTCACTCAAACTTACATTAGTGTATTGATGATACATAATTTCACATTGCATCACTATAGTTTGCAACATATGTTTATTGTATCACTATAGCATATTTTTAGCATTTGAACCTTGGCTAATCAAGGGGTGCCCTTGCGTTGAGTGCTCCTTCTGATGAAGCTCCATCTACATTAGTGTATCTTGAGCTTGTTTTTCTATTGTGGAAGGAGAAGGATCTAAATCCTAAAAATCATTTTTATTCTAGACCCCCTCCAAAACCACCAGTTAATCTTCAGGAGAGTTATATTTTTTACCCAAACTTTATTTTTCTCAATGAAGGATCCTTTAGGGTTTTTTCAATCTTCCCAAATATGTCCTAATTCTTGGAAAACCCCACACCTAAATGGGATTTTCCAAAATTCAAGCCTTTGTACGAAGGACCAACACCCCCTTTCAATTTCAATTTCTATGGGCATTCCTTATCTAAAATCAAGCTCCCCTTCTCTCAAATCAAACTCCACTAGAATTTTTATCATTCTCATATCTTCATTTTCTGTAAACTTATCTTCCAGGGTAATAAAACAACCAATAGATCCTCCAATTCCTTCCAAAATATTTATGTTCTAAAGTTTCAGAAGGGAGACCTACTAAGCATGACCCATGTTTGTTGAACATAAAAGGGTTCTCTCCTCATATTGAAACTATGTTCCACCTTTTTAGGCATAGAACAGAAGCCACCCAATGCAAATGTTGTATAACAAGAGCCTTGACATCACTCAAATTCTTCGCTGCAAAATATATCCACCCATGTACTAAGRGATCAAACACYAGAGAATATCCAAAAATTTCCTCTARAACTCATTCATCCATAGTTTTAGGGTTTCTCCTTTGAAAAATTTCCTCATGAATCACTTGATGGGCACCCTCTTTGTCATTTCTTCCACCTCATTCAAACTTACATCTTTCCCAACAAAAAKTTTGGCTTTCTTTGGCTTTACCCTTATGCATTTACGAGCTCTTTTCCTTTGTTCTACTCTACGTCTCCYTTTTCTATTGTAAAAAAATTATCCTTAACATACCCWCTTTTTATGACATTTAGTTGAGCCTCTTCCTTACCCAAAATTTTTCCATAATGAGGATTAGGTGGTTGGCCAGGGCCTAGCTTGTTGGATGAAGCACTATGAGAAAGTTCAATTGATAGCCATGTTTTTTTTTTTCTCTTGAAGACAATAGGGACTATTTTTCCTTTCGCTCTCTTGTTTCTTCAGTTGAGGTTAATAAATGAGTTGTCCTTTCCATCCCTTCATCTTCCAATGCATATATTCCACCCGTCTCAACATTGACCAGATCTAAGACCATGTCACCTACTCCCATCTCATCATTTAAACCTCGTTTATTATGCTATATCTTGATCGATTCATGATGCGAGCTAAATATAGATGTGGTGTTGGGGGAATCACCATCCCCATATTCCACTTCATCAATTCCTTCATCCATGGGCACCAAGTTACTTTAGACCTCCCTTTTGATTATAGGAAAATAAGATTTAAGTCTTCATGCCTACGATAACACTAGGCTTACCATCACATCTTGAACCAAGTCATCTATATTCATGAGTGATTCTATTCTTGTGGCATATTTCTCTAACATTATCCCTAACTTCTTATTTTTCTTATGATACAAAGGACTTGTTTTTTCTTATTATATGTGGTTGACCTCATTTTCCCTATGCTTAGGGAGTCAACTCTTATAGTTTGACCATTATAAATATAATTTTTATCTACCATAGAATCATGGATCATATTGGCATCACAATGTAATGGATATATGTGCATAAATAGGTTTTGCCTCCTCTCTAACCTCTCTCTCAACTTACGATCTTGTATATTAGTATATAACTCTCACTTGCTTTAGATCCCCATTAATTATATATTTCTATAATCCTACTTGTTTAGGGAGTTGTAGTTAATTTTCATAGTCGTCAATTTTTTTCTTTAGGTCTTCCCTTTTTCTTTTGGGCTTAAATATCATGTCATCAAGTGGTTTGGAGCATCCCTCTTCCCACACTCTAACTATTATCTTCCCTCCACTTCAAGGGGACACTTCAACAATAAAATAGTGAGGTAAGAGGATTCCTACTAGTGAGGGAACTTGGCATCATCTATTTTGTTTTCTTGCATATAATATAGATTTGTTTGTTTTATTGTTTGATTATTTCCTCGTGTCATATATACTTATGGAGATTGGGGAAACTTGATAGTTTTTGCAAGAGGATTTAACAAAGTGTACACCAAGGAGGCATAACTTTTTCTATTTGTGTTTCTTGTTTTTTTCTCATTTATCACTTGAAGTTCAAAAAATTTCTTAGCTAGGTTCAACCAAGTTAAGCAACCTTAACCACTTAGGAACTTAAGTCACCATTTTCTTTCCTTTTTTATTACTTGAACACCCATGGAAATTGGAAATAAAAACCTAATAATCAACACAAAATTTGGCTCAATTACCATAGTTTCATTAAAGAAACTAATCCTTAGTTTACTTACTAAACACTTAACTTCTTCTCTTCTTAGTTTTATTTATTTATTCCAACAATTCAATTAGTGACAACTCCACATCTATCTAGGCTAGTCATCCTAGATAGGCTAGAATTATTTGGTAGGGATTTGGCTCAATACCATATGGGTTGTCCCTTATCCATTTACTTCCCCTCTCCTAGGTCAAAATATAGTGTTCCTATCTCTTATACGTAGGTTGGCTTCGCTTCACCTTTTTCTTCCTTAGGTTTCCCAAGCATACTTATAAATACCACCCTCCACATGTAATTAAGACTTTGATTAATAATCACCACCCTCTCATGGTTATATTAATGTAAAATAAACTATAAGAAAACAAAGAAATCAAATAAACCTAATTTGAATATAATATTTTTCATCTATATTATTGAAATTAAATAGATATCTTAAGCATGATTTACATTCCTTGGCTTCCTTTCTTTCATCTATATTATTGAAATTAAATAGATATCTTAAACATGGTTTACATTCCTTAACTTCCTTTAGGTTTGACATAAACCCTCCTTTATTGCTTAACTAACCTAGATATATACTACCAAATTAGCTTATCTCCTCCCATATTGTAACTGTTGTAATTTTCCAAGGTTCTTATAGAACACATTTCAAAATGCCACAATAAATATCTATTGATATTATTTTTAAAAATCTCAATTCTAAATGTAACTTAACTCCTACCTTTATTCCTTCTAATTTTATTTTATTTTTGCTTCCATACTCACAAAACCTTCTAATTTTACTTTATTATTAATTCCACAATTACAAAAAAAACTTGTGATGTTAAAGATAATCTTAAATAACAAATTGATTTACTATATGTATTTTATATATATATAGTAAAATATATAAAAAGAGGACTTCATGACGCACGTCAGTTGCTAGAGTGCCATTTCATTTAATTTAAAGAGAAATGGCTTGGATTTGACTAAAAACTTATGGCATCTTAAAAGCACCTTGTAGACGGCTTTACAAGGTTTAAAAAACGAAGAAATTAAAATGGAATATATACGCTTGCTCAAAATATCACAATTTTAAACACTCACAGATTCCATTAAATTTGACGTGACCGTCGACGGATGGAGGGCCACTGGACTTCAAAATCTAACTGTGCTACCACCTGTTAGATGATTAAATGCTTTAATTTTTAATGACAGTTGTGTACATTATAATAATATCCCCCTCTTTCATAGAATGGAAATCCATAGATCTGATCCATAGGTTCATAAAACTCTGAAAGTAAATTCAACTTTAAAAGTATATTCAGAAAGCAGGTGGACTCCTCTGAAAGCACTTGCATGTCGATTGCATATCAAAATTGCTATTCAATCACTGATTTATCATGAAATTCCATTATTAAGGTGAAGACGACAATCCCATGAAATAGAATTTGATAATTAACAATATGTAGGTGCATTTAATGTTATAATTATGTCTTTAAATTTAATTATGTATATCCTAACATATATAATATTACCTGTATTTTTGTAGGATACATATTGTTTATCAAATTTGATAGACAAATTGTTATTGACAAGACAATTTGTTTATTAAATACAATTAAATTAACATTTTTCATTAGAAAACAGATAATTAAATCGTTTAAATTTTGAGATACTAGCTGTTTTAATTGCGGTAGTTATGTATTTTTTTTTTTCTGGTTGGATCTATAGATTTGAGCTGTTAACTCGGTATAATTCAAGATTTTTCAGCAAGCTGAATTCATTTCTACATTAAAAATGCAATTTAAATAACACAAAATTATGATTTAGTAATCAACCAAAAAAAAACTTATAACACTTAGAAAGCACCTTCACATTTTTAAAATTCCAATAAAAAATTACAAAGCATAAAAATCATAGATTACAAATCACAAAATTCATTTTTAATGAAATTCTCATTTTGAAATTCCAATCCTGAACGGCAAAGGGTAAACGGCATAAAGTAGAAGTCACAAATGTCATTTTTGGACGGCAGAGGGTAAACGGCATAAAGTACAAGTCACAAATTTCATTTTTAATTGATTTCAAAAAGGAATCTATAAAAACTTGTGATTGAATTGATTTATAAAACTTGTTGAATTGATTATGCGAAAAACAATTTTAATATAAAAAGAAATTTCTTATTAATCTACCAGTATTAATAAACTAATACTTTTATTAAATAAAAGACAAGTCACAAATGTCATTTTTAATTGATTTCAAAAAGGAATCCATAGAACTTGTCATTGAATTGATTCATAAAACTTGTAGTTGAATTGATTCTAAAAAACAATTTTTACGATTTTAATATAAAAAGAAATTTCTTATTAATCTATCACTATTAATAAACTAATATTTTTATTAAATAAAATATTTAAATTAGTGTCTTATAATATATATTTATTAATAAAAAATGGACTAAAATATCTTATTAGTTACTATTTTTATTAAATAAAATAGTTAAATTCATGTCTTATAATACAGGCATGGTAGCTGCCATAATGATAATGAGGGTGTATCAAATGGAAAATTCTTCCCTGAAGAGTTAATGACTTTCAAATACATGAATTGGTGCCCGTGGATAACAAGCTTCATTAGCAAACTCATGGAATCCTTTGGGGGATTTTGAATTGTACATGGTAAGGGGAGGGGAATGTAATACCCTTAGGTTGAACCCCAATTGTAAATGTAAATGTAAAAATGCTTATAAGCTCGTGAGTTAATGATACATGGTCTTTGGTCTAGTTTTGAGCGCACTCCGCTGGAATCTCATACCAAAAGAAGAGTGTGTGATCTTAAGGCTAGGGAGCCTTTGTATATGTAATGTGTTTTATAGGTTGGTGAGCCAGGTTATTATAGGCCAGAAGGCTTATGTGATTATTAGGTCGGAGAGGCTAGATGCTAAAGGCCAGTGAGCCTATTATTTTATATGTAAACACTCATATCATTAATAAAATGCATAGTTGTGTTTAGACCAACCACGATAAAGAGTATGAGGCACTAAACTCCACTAGGAAGGGAAAGGGAGGGCTATGAGCCTAGAAAGGGGGCTAAGCTAGAGGGCCTAATGCCAAAGGAATATTATAATATTATTCCTAAGAACTAAGGTATGGATATAGCTTATGTTATCCTAAGTTCTTATGGGAAGAGAATGAAATACAAGTGGAGAGAAACGAGCTCCTAGAAGGCCATGTGTCATCAAGGGCGCATGCAAATAAATGTGGGGGATTCACCATTCATTGAGACCATTCTTCTCATTCACGAGTCACTCCATTCTCTCCATCAGTCGACCTCTCCCTCTTGCACGCACGCCTTGAGCAGTAACAGTACCCTTTTTATTATGCACAACACACATGTACCTTACATGATCATGTGTTGTACCTTACCCGAGCCGGTACTTCACCTTATCTAAAGGTCGTTGTTGCCATCACCAACACTCTACCTTGAATGTTGATGTTTCCATCATTGTTCCTTGCTTGAACGTCATTGTTGACATCACATGTTCCATACCTGAATTTTGTTGATGCCTTCACCTGAGTCGGTACCTGGTTGACTTAAGAGTTGAACTGAAAAAGTGAATTGCCAGGCTCGTGGGTTTGAATAGGTGGGTTGTCAGGCCTGTGGATAGAAGAGGTGGGTGGGTTGTCAAGCCCGTGAGAAACTCTCTCTAAGTGAGAGAATTGTTGGGAATTGATTTCCTGAGGGAGCCCAACTACAACTACAGTGCTCTGAGACTTCCTGTATGGCCTATTGTTGAAGCCCTAGAAGGGAAGTGGGGCAGCCAAAGGACTGTTGAGCAGAGAAGGGGCATGGGGTGGGACAGGCATGTGGGGAATGAGAGACTGTGAACTGTTAGTTTGAGTAGGCACCTAACGGAGTTGTTCTTGTTGTCTGAGATACATCAGCCTAGCTAGGAATCCCTTTACACATGTGGAGTTTAGTCTTAGCTTGGGTGTGACCCATTGCTGAGAGTTCTGGGTAGCATGGTCTAAGGTTGGGAGGATCGTGGAAGGTCTGCACAATAAGTGTAGATTGTGTGAGAAATTACATGCTACATCATTATTTATGCATTTGTTTTTTCGTACAGTGCATGTGTATTTCTAATATTATTCTGCATGAATCTATGTATTTGCAGAGTTTATGTATGTTTTAATTGTCGTATACAGTTCGAAAATGTTATGACAACACATTCAATATTTAATATAATGATATCAGAATATAGAAATTTATGTATGGCATAGCTTACTAAGAGTGTTTTATGGAGTAGCATGGTCCAACATGGGTGGTTGGGGATGTTACAATATATCGATTAATAATAAAAAAATGGACTAAAATCTCTTATTAGTTAAATTCTAACAGTTAACACCAAATTATTAGTGAGTTCTTTTATTCCCATTTATATGAGAGAGTCACAAATAAAAGTGTTGGAACTAGATGATAAGGGTATTCTACACCACCTTGGAAGGATGTTGATATTTTGCAATAGGTTGATAATAGATGATTGGGACATGATGATTTTGTTTTAATATTTTTTATATTTTGAATATTAAAATTTGTTTATTATAAGATTTTAATTTTTTAATTTTTTTACTAACTTATTTGTAACTTGTAAAATTAATTTTAATTTCCAAATTATTTAGAAATATTTAAACACTTGGAATTAATAAGAATCATATTTGGTTTGAAGTTTACACCTAAATTTGTAGATTATATAAACAATTCCAAAACACTATAAAATAAGTATATTTAAATAATATATACATAAAATATATTTTATAAAATAAATAAATAAAACATACTATTTCATAACCACTCAATCATTATATTCATAATAAACACAATTATCTTGTCACTACCCCATTATACCCATTATATTTGTAAAAGACATCCCTCTAAACTATTTTAAAGGCAAATTCTCTTATTCTATGTTCATGTTAGTAGATTTAAACTATATAACAAAAGATTGAAATGGATCATTTATTTTTATTTTTATTAATCTTTAAATATAAGATCATCTTAATAAATTTAAATTATTAATTTAAACTATCTTTCTTATAAGCAAAAGATTAAAATCCATAATTACATTTTTTCTTATTAATTTTTTATGTAAATTATATAACAAGAAGTTTAAATAAAAATATATTTATTTTTAAATATTTGATTTATACATGGTATGTATTATTATCTATTTATCTAGGTAAAAATTCTGCGATTCGCTCAATTAAAAATTTACCCCATTTCTATCTTAATAACCTTGAGAAAAAGAAAAACCATAAATTTAAGGAAAAAACATAATTTTTCACCTCTCTTTTAGAATGCAAAACATAAGTTTTTACAAAGTTAAAATGTAAAATCTGACCAATCAAATCCCTAATGACGTATTCACCCTACCCCTTAGGAAAAGAAAAGTAAACAGAATAATCTTTAAAAATAAAAAAGCAAAAGCTCCTCCTTCTACCAAACTTTTCTATCGTTCAACACACAGAATCTTGCTACACCAACATCCCTGGCAGGCAGGCATTGAGTTCAAATTGCTTTGAATACCCTTGCATGTTTCGTCGTGTCTCTATCATGTACCCAACAAGCAAATCCTTGGAAACATCCAGGAAGTTGCCGAGCTCTCATCCCACCACATATTCACTTAATCCATGGACACGTGGCAAACCAAAGTAAGAAAGCATATTTACTCTACCCACGGACACGTGGCACTATCATGGCCAAAAAGCAAGGTAGGAGAGCAGATTCTGTTTTTCGAAGCTACAAGAACAAACCTTTAGACAAGGGATATATTCCCCAACTGGCCCGACTGGAATGTCGCGCAAGGTCCTATATAACGACCTTCATTTCCACTATTTCAGAGCAACCCCATTTCGCATTGTATCTGTGAAATATTATTTGTTTGGTTTCCATCATCCAACAGCAACTCCATTTTGTATTGTATTTGTGAAATATTATCTGTGAGAATGCGTACCAAAGGTAGGAGCACCGGGAGATTTTCGTTCCATCGAAAAGCCACCGCCGCGAAACCTTCCCCTGTGCCGCCGCCGCAGCCTCCACCCGCTGCCTCCAACATTATTTCTTCCTCCGGCTCACGATCGACGGCTCCTGCCCTGCCCAGCCGCCGCGAGCTCGAGGACGTGTTCCGCAAGTTCGACAGCAACGGCGACGGGAAAATATCTAAGTCGGAGCTGAGCTCCGTCATGGCTGCCCTCGAGTCCAGGGCTACTGAAGAGGAGATCGATCGCATGATGAAGGAGGCGGACACCAACAAAGACGGGTTCGTCAGCTTCGACGAGTTCGTGGACGCCAACACGAAGGACGTCAACGCCGCCCGTGTGATGCGAGATTTGGAGAGCGCGTTCAAGATGTACGATCTGGACAACGATGGGAGCATCTCTGTTGAGGAGCTCTATCGTGTCTTGAAGAACCTGGGAGAAGTGAGCACCTTCCAGGAGTGCCAGCAGATGATCAAGAGCGTCGACTCCAACCATCGTGACTCTGTTACCTTTGAAGATTTCAAGACCATGATGATGGCCCGTCGTCCATAATTGACGCCCCTCAAAGAAATAAATAATAAATCACTAAACCATAATTAGCATATTACAGTCTAAATAGAATTGTAATGATCTCAATGATCTCTCCATAGCTAGTATTGACTAGCTCTGAGCGTCCATAGTAAGCGACTATTAATAGAAAATACGTATGTAAACTTTATCCTATTTAGTTTCAGTGAGAAGAATCTATAAAGAGATGATTTGGATAATTTTCTCTTTAGAATATTTTGTATTTGTTTTATTTTTATTTAATAAATAAGAGTTAAAATAGATTATGATTATGAATAATATACTATATTTAATAAATAAAGATTATGATAAATATTTATTTTTAAATATATTTATTTATTTTTCTTTATTATTATATATAAAACATAACATAATATAATATAAATATTTATTGCTAAAATCTATTAATGTATACATATCCTATCCTATGCCACTTTGGATTTGAATTTAAGATTTTTAAGTAAGAATGCCATTTTGGATTTGAATTTAAGATTTTTAAGTAAGAATGCCACTTTGGATTTGAATTTAAGATTTTTAAGTAAGAAACAAATGTTCTTAATCATTAGGGTCATTCAGATTCTTAGTTATAATACTATTTTAATTTTAAATTATTATAATAAATATAGATATTTTACATTTTTTTTGGTTTATTATAGTAAATAATATTTTTAATTTTTTTTTTTTAATCCATATACATTTTGTAAGTTTTAATTTACATTAAAAATACAATTTTTACATGAAATGATAAAACAAAAAAAATTAAGAAAGATGACAAATTTGTTAGGTTTTTGATATGTTAAACACACAAAAGCACATAAGAATGTATGTGTAAATTGTATAGTAACTTCAAGAAATCAAATGATCGACAACTATGTCAAAATTGTTCCATTTTTAAAGAACATTGTAAAGGCATACTAAATTTAAGATTCATATAGAAAAAAAAACACTGGTCCACTTTTTGTGGATCTTATTTGTAGTCAATTGTAACATACCTAACTCCCTCTTTACGGCTTCAAAGGGATAAGGCATTCCAAAAACAATGCATAGAATGGCAACTCCTCTAAATGATTAAGTAAAATGAATGCATTTTAAACTGATTTGTAAGCATCTTTATTTTACCCATTCAATCATTACCATTCAAATAGAATTATGTAACCAAAATCTATAGCAACAACATGAATTTGTATATATTCTTAACCAACAAAATAATACTTATCTTATATGGAAATTTGACGCAAACCCCCACCACCTCCTAGGGCTCGTGTGACCTCCCGGTGAAGGATCATTCAAAGTAGGGAGTCGAATAAACTCTCGGGCTCTTGTTGAACCCTCCAATTTCTTCTACATAGGTCTTCTCTCCTTTCACTACGCACAAAATCACATTCACGAGTGTCCTAACACTCCAACAGACTCTTCCACATGACCACGAGTCAAAACCATGGGCTAGCTTTCAACTTCAACGAAGAATTCAAGACTTCGGAGCTCCGGGCTTCGAGAGCTCCAACAACAATACACAGTGCTCCTCCCGAACGTCAAACTAGCAAACAATCAAATTGTGAGAGGGATCGAAGGTCCTCGGTATGCATCACAATCGACGATACACATGGGTTTCGGGACTCCGGACTTCAGGAACCTGACCCAACATCTATGCAAATCAACCGAACGTCGAATAGGCGAACCTCCATATTTGTAGATCAGACGGTTGTCGTCTTCTTTTGATGGATCGTTTGTATTTACTCCACGCTCCGGGATTCAGAGCTTTCCACTACACAACTTGCACTTCCTCCTAAATCCACGAACTCCGAATATACAAAAAATTCAATCAACGGTCTACATGTTCTCGTGAATGGACGGTCGAGATGGGCTCCAACATTCAAGAGTTCTCGACTAGAACTAAATACAACCCAATTCCTTCGAAGTGCTAGATTTTCGGACTCTGAGATCTATCGACACGTGGCCCTTTGCACCAACGGCTAGGATTCATTCTGGGCTTTGAAACTTTGGGAATTCAACACTTATTCAGTTGTACTCCTACTATGTCGAATAGTCAAACTTATGAACTCTGTCGGTTCTGTGGATGCATGTCCTCACCACTGGACAGTTGAGATTCACTCTGGATCCCAAGACTTCAGAAAATCCGTCTCCTCCACGATACTTACATGAAAACCTCTAAATATGCGAAGTCCGAAGGACTTCAAGGGTTAACACCCGTGCTACTCTCCCAGATTTGATGGCTAAGAAATATTTAACTCCTCCTCGAGCGGATCTCGTCCACTCAACCTTGAAACTGAAAGGGGTCTTTCCTCCAAAGAATTTTACTCGCTATTTCTCATGGGCTTTCTCACTTGAAGTGATTCAAAATTTCGGTGCATACCTTGTGGTTCACTGAAAAACTTGATACTTGAAGATTTTTAAGAAATCTTCTTACACATTCCTTGCACTCGTCTTCCTTGATACTTTTTCAACACTTTTCTAAGTGTTGGCCCTCTGCACACCTTTTTTTTTTTTGTAAGTGAGTGTGAGAAGTTGGGGGGGGCTCCTAGTATGCCTAGTAGGAAACCAGACCAGGGGTTCCCGAGTTGCACTTACTGATATATACGAGGGGTGGGACTGGTCTGTCACCAAGGGAAACCAGGCCAGTCCCACCATAACCAATTTGAAAATAAAAGTAACACAGACATAAAAAAACAGATGTTGCAACAATCTACTAAACCCAAGAGGGTAGTGGCCGAACTAACCATTCACTAGTCCAAGACAATGATGTGTTTCTCCCTGCCATTCGCCTCGCTCTTGTTATCCTCCTTCTAGGAGATCGTGCGGGTCTTCCTGATGTGGGATGGTGCACCGTGTCCATTGGCTGGTGTTATATCCATGTGGTGGACATAGCGCAGATAGAGGTGAAATTGCGTAGCCAACTGTTCCAGCTTGGATTTCTGGTCCTTCTCAACCTCAACTAACAGTTTGGTAATAGTTTCCAGACTGCTGAGGCGACTCAAGATTTCGTCCAGCATTTTCTTGAGTTCCTTGTTATCCTCCTGTCTGGCGACTTTTGTTTCCAAACTCACTTTGTCGATCAACATCTTAGTTAGCCATGCCATCTCCATTGTTTTATGGAAGAGGGTTTCCCTGGGCTACATGGCCCCTGGATCATTTACCCAATCTGCTTCATGTGCCAGTGCATCCCATGCTTTGCCTTTGTGTTTTTATTTTATTTCCTTTTCCCAGCGGGTAATGGTCTCTTTTCCTTTTGGCGCTACTAGAGTTTGGAAGGTTCCCTATGCATCTTTTGCCACCTACTCCATTCTTAACACCCGTCGTGGACTATTTGGGACTTCCTTTCCAACGGGGTTCCTCTTCCTGTGCATTCGCTTCATTCGCACCATCATGCTTGGTATGTCGCAGCTCCTTTGTTAGTTATTCATCTTGTACCTCACTTCACAGGGATTCTTCCTTTCCTTTCCCTTGTATCTGTGGTAGTCCTTGTTGTTGTGCTCCTTCTGCTTGTGGCTATTTATGTTGTCGTTCCTCTTATTGATCTTCTCCTGCTGTGAGATTTTCCTTTCAATCATGGTTTGCCCGTAGTGGTGATCACTCTCGTCCTTTATCCCCGTTGTGGCTCGTATGATCATGATGACTCGCCCTTTATTCATATGCAGGTTCATGCCCATGCTCATTTGAGATCCTATTGTGTTGCTCTTCATACCTTGACTTTGGCATGGAGGATCGATTCTAGACCATGTCACTCCCTCATGCCTTACGTCATTTTTTTTATGCGGTTTTACATTTGTATTTTCCCTCGTGCTTTCCCTGCAACTCTTTCTGTCACAAGGGTCTTGCTACCGTACTCTCGCCTGTTGTTTATGTTGATCTTGCATGGTGATTGGTGACCGAGTGTTTGGCAATCATATCCTGCCTGGGTCCTGTGTGTCTGCCGCTGGGCCTTGCGCTGCCCTTATCGATGTGACTTTCCTTGCTTAAATTGCCTTCACGGTCTTTTGTCGCTAGGTGGATGCAGTCTTTTCTGAGTTGTCCATTTGGGATGATGATCTAGGTAGTGTCTAGTTCCGGACCTTCCTTATCTACCCCCTCATTGGCTAGTCTATCTACCAGGCCATTCGCTGACCTGCGGACCCAGCTCAACTCCACTATGTTCAGAGTTTTCAGGTGCTCTTGTATTTTCTTTAGGGAGAGGGACATGCACTAGTGTCTCTGAACCTTTCCCACTATGGCGTCATTCTGGAGTCCCTTCGTTGTGTTGATGACCAGGGTGGAGTCGCCTTCCACGATAGTGTTTTTCATCCTTTCTCACCTTAGGATTTCAAGGCCAAGCTCTAGGGCTCCAAATTCCACTGCGTTGTTGGTTGAGTTTCCCATACTCCTAGTGTACAGCTGGATGATTTTACCACCACTGTCTCTGATCACCCCTCCCATCCCTACCACTCCTAGGTTTCCTTTTGTCACCCCATCAAAATTTAATTTGAGGGCCCCTAACGGGGGGGGGGTCCAGTTGCGGTCTCCTATTTGGAGTTGCGGTTCTCACCCTACCATTGTGTTGTTGTGTCCATATTTTAGGTGAAAAAACTCCAAGATGCAGGCATCCTAGTCCATGAGTTGCATTTTTTCCTTCTTGCAGTTGTGGCTCTGCAACGTTTCTCGTATTTGTGATATTATTGCATCCTTGAGCTTTCCTTCCACTAGGATTTCATTCCTGAAGATGTGTCAGTTCCTTTCTTTCCATATTTCCAAGATAATCATCCCCGACGTTAGATTCCAGCAGAGGTTCACCATTTAATTTTCGGTGTAGCTCTCATTCCAATTGTTGATGGTTGCGTTGATGTTACCCCGGATCCTATTGGATTGGCGATAGATGTCGGCCACCCAATCCCACAGTTTTGTTGTGTAACTACACTCATCAAGGAGGTGATTGGTTGTTTTCTCCTTAACTTGATAGAGGTGGTAGTGAGATGGACCTGTATAACCCCTTTTCCTGATGTTTTCCCAGGTTAGAATTCAGTTGTGGAGAACTAACCATTCGAACAGTTTGATTTTTGTCCATTGGGGGTTGCGCCAAATTTTTCCCCACTGTTGTGTCGGTTCCTCTTGATCTTGGTCTGCGATGTAATACCGTGCTTCTTTTAATTTGAATTCCCCACCATTTTCCCTACCCCACCTTAATTGGTCCTCGTCCTCTGAGACTACAATTTTCCTTTTCCCCAGTAACTCTTCCACCTCTTTCGTTATGGTTGCGATACAGTCTCTATTTTATGGGTTGAGTTTGTCCCAGGTCCTCCATTTGTCGCTATCATTTCTTTGCTTCCAGTAGTGATGGATTTTTGTTTTTCCTTGCACTGTCATTTCCTGTTGTAGCTCCTCCCTGTCTGTAATTTCCATTATGGGTTCCTGTTGCCACGCGTCCTCCCAGAATCTGGTTGTTTGACCATTCCTGACTTCCCAGAAGCTGTGTTTATGGATCCAGTTCTTGTTGTGCCAGGATAGATTCCAGATGGTTTATCCCTCCCTTGTGCTCATGAATCGGATTCAATCTTGATCGTTGATTTTTGGGGCATACTTGGCTTTCTAGATGTTTGCCCATGGTACTGATTTGTCCTTGACCCATCTCAACCAGATTTTTTCCCCGTAGGTTTCATTGGTTACCTCTGGGTCTTGTAACCCAAGGCCTCCTTTTCCTTTTGGTCTACATACCTTCTCCCAAGGTACCAGGGCCCATTTCTTTTTATTTTCCACACCTCACCATAGGAAATCTCTTTGAATGGATCTTATCTTTTGTAGTATTCCTTTGGGAGAGGGAAACACTGACACCATATACGATGGAATTGCTTGTAGAACCGCTTTGGTGAGGATAATCCTCCTTTCTAGGTTGAGAGCTCTGTAAGTCCAATTTTTTACCCTCTCCTGCATTTTGTTGATCACTCCTTCCCACGTTTCCATTTTTCATGCTTTGTCCGTCAGGGGGATTCCCAAGTACTTCGTTGGGAGTGTTTTCCGTTCAAACCCCAGAATGTTGGCTAGGTTTCTTTGGATTGGAGGATTAGTGTTAAAGAAGTAGATCATGGATTTGGAATAGTTGATCTCTGTCCCTGAGGCTTCCCCAAATTATTCTAAGATTATTTTGTAGGTTTTTTCCTCCTTGACCCTGGGTGTGCCATGGAGTAGGGTGTCATAAAAAAATTGTTGGTGTTGGGAGGTTGGACATTTTTCAAAATATTTGATGCCTTTTAGTTCTCCTATTGTGGTTGAGCTTTTTATGATTCTGTTGAGCCCTTCCATCATCAGAATGAACAGGAAGGGGGATAGCGGGTCTCCTTGTCTAATGCCTCTCGAAGGCCAGAAGGGTATTGTTGGGGCTCCATTGATTAGAAGAGAGTATCTTTTCGTTGAGACTAGAATTACAATCTAGTTGATCCAGTGTTGTTCAAACCCAGAGGCTTCCAACGTATTGGCCATATAGTTCCATCTAATTTTGTTGTAAGCCTTCGCCAAGTCAAGTTGGATTATCATCCCCCCTCTCCTTTGGCTTTTCAGCATATGTATAAGCTCATGGGAATGGATGATGTTGTCCAGTATTTGTCTTCCTTCTATGAAATCCGCCTATTCCTGTGAAATCAGTGTTGGTAGGAGAGGTTTCAAGCAATTGGATATGACTT
The DNA here is from genome assembly GCA_009831015.1 of Picea engelmannii. Taxonomy (NCBI): domain Eukaryota; kingdom Viridiplantae; phylum Streptophyta; class Pinopsida; order Pinales; family Pinaceae; genus Picea; species Picea engelmannii. Next base: position 252,705 of record ML788028.1, on the reverse strand, counting down.
TGGAGATTATCGTGTACACTACATTGCATAAAGTTATAGTCCTTTAGCAATATGGGGTCCTTGCTTCATTTTATTTTGGGATTAGCGTGATCATTGTGGCATTTAGCACTTTCAAGAGGGAGGTCGAGCGTCTGGAGTCTTCCACCACCCCATAAACATTGTGTTTAACCACTTCCCAATAGGCTTTAAAAAATTCCACTGTGAAACCATTTGGACCTGGGGCCTTTCCATTGGGCATCTCTTGGACCACTTGGTTGATTTCCTCCTTTGTTATGGGTTTGTTTAGATTGATATTTTGTTCCTCGGTGACCACCCTGGGGATGTGCTGAGTTATCCTTTGGATGGCCTCAGTTCTGTCTTGATTGGGTTCCTGGGCTATCCCCTTGAAGTGATTGACCAGTGTATTTTCAATTTCCTTGTGGGATTCTCTTTCGATTCCATCCTGGTCCCTAATTTTCAGGATTTTGTTATGGGTTCTTCTTGCAATAGTTTTTCTATGAAAAAACTTGGTATTTCGCTCCCCTTCCTTTAGCCACCTGATTCTGGCGCCATAGAGTTTCTTCCTGCGGGCATCTTGCTTCCCATTCCTGGTTCATGTGGATCTCTTCTTTTTTCTAATCCTCTATGTAACCCTCGTCTATGTAGAGTTCCTGGAGTCTCCTCATTCTATCCTCGATATTTTTTTTTCTTAGTTTATGTTTCCAAAGATTTCCTCGTTCCACTCCTTGAGTTTGTGTTTGATGTACTTGAGTCTCTTATAAAGTTTGAACATCCTTGTCCCTTTATCTAGTAATTCCTCCTGCCACCATTGTTTGATGTTCTCCTTGAAGGTGGGATGTTCGATCCAAAATTTCTCAAATCTAAAAGGTTTGTTCTTCGGAGTGGTTTGGAAGTTTGCTTCCAATTTAACTGGCCAATGGTCTAAACCCCCCCATGGAAGGATGTTGCAATATAAATTTATTCCCTTCATAATAATGGACTCCGACACCAGGAATCTATCTAGCCTTGTTTCTACTTGGTAGTGGTTAATTCGTTTGTTATTCTGGGTGAATTGGTCATTGTTGGTTTTGATGTCCACCATATCCATTGTATCAATGAAGGATGAAAATTCCTTTGCATCTCTATCCAGTCTCCTGGTGCCCCCTTTTTTCTTTGCAAGTGTCGTGATGATGTTGAAGTCCCCAACTAAGATCCAGTGGAGGTTGCGGGATCGGGCCTTGATATTTTATAATTCTAGGAGCATTCTATTTTTTTCCTCCAACCTTTGGGGGCCATACACATTTGTGCATAGAATTACCTCAGTGTTACCTATAATTTGCATGTTAACCGAAAGTGTGTGTCTTGTGGCTTCGGTTGCTAGTAGGTTCAACGATTGTGGGTTCCATAAGGTGAGTATGTCACCTGCCATTTTTTGGCCTTCAACAACCAACATATTGTACTTACTCCATTGTTTTTTACTGATTGTTTCCATTCTGTCTATAGTGCATTTTGTCTCTTGAATGAAATAGAGGTCAGGTTGTTCCTTCCTCAGTCTATTTTTAAGGATTATTTTCTTTCGTGGGTTTTTTATACCTCTTATATTCCATGTTATAATCTTCATTTAAAAATGTGGGGGCGAGGGGGGTTAGGAAAGATCTTTTTTATCTTACCTGAATTTATCAGTAGGGCTCCTAGTTCTTGTAGGGCTACGTTGTTTGATTTCCTTCCTTTCTTCCACCTCGTCTACTTGGATGACTGTTGTGATTGTCCCTCACCTGCTTTGATTCTCAGGTGTCCTATCTCTCTGTGCGTGCGCTTGATCCCTCTGGATTTTCCTTCCTCCCTTATAAGAAAAAGGTATTGGATATGATCTAGTTGCTCCACTGGCACATTGTTTATTCCCTTCTTTTTCCATTGCTCCAATATGTTTGGGAGATCTATTCCTTCCATTTCCACAATGTCTTTGAGATCCGGATATTTCGTTCCTACCTCACTTGGTGTCATCTCTGAGTCTCCGTCTGCCTCCTGCACTAGGGTTTTGTCGTCTTCATTACCTCTTTCCACAGGACTTGTGTTACCTCCCTGTTCCCTCTTATTGCTTGGAATATCTATGTTCTCATGAGTTGCTTGTTCCCTAGTTTCTCTAGCTTTTGTCTTTTCATTTCCTCCTTCTTCCCCTTGGTTAGCCTTGTCCCGTCCTTTTGGTCTAGTCCTAGATTTTGGGTTGCTTCCTGTTGGGGCTTTGCTTGGTTTCTTGTTTGCTTTGTTTATCTAATTTGGTTTTACAAACCCTTCCTCATCTTGTTGTGTTTTGGTGTTTTCCATTTCTTGTTTTTTATTGAGTAGACATTCTCTTATTAGGTGTTCATGTTCATGGAATATTTTTCATCTAAATGGGATCTGCGCATAGTCAATGCTTTGTATCCATTCCTCATCCCTGAATTCAAGGCTTATGGCTTCTGGGAGCGCCCCCAAGACATCCATCTCTATGCAGATCCTTGCATATGATATATATCTCCCTTTTAGGGTTGCTTCCGATGTCTTAACATATTTTCCAAGATTTTCCCCGATTGCTTCGAAGGTGGACGACAACCAGTAGTCTAGCAGTAAGGATTAAAACCTCAACTAGACTGGGAAATTTTTAAAGGTTTCTTTCTTTGGGGAGAAGTTTTCCTTCCATAGTCGCATGTATAACCCTGCTGAGGCGTGGAAGTATGGTCCCCCCTCAAAGACTTTATCTTTGTCCTCCAAGTTCATGAAGACTCATGTGAAGAATCCTTTCAAGCCCAGGTGGAGTTCCACTTCTCCACTTGGCTTCCATTGATATTTTATCCAGTTGTGCAACGTTCATTATGTGGGCCACAACCCCATGAATTTGCAAATTAGTGCATGTGTCTTCATTTGGTCTCAATAGAGTTTTGTTTTTGGGTCTTCTAGTATAACCTTGGGTATCATTGTTGTTTTAGGTTTACATGGGTTCCGTCCATTTTCCCCATTGGGGTTCGATGGTTCCTGCGCATCCTTCTGGGCTTCTCTGGCTTCCTCCCCCACACGATCCCTTTTTTCCTGGTTCTTTTTCGATCCTGATCCTGAGGTTCTTGTCAGCGGTTCTTTGAAACCAACGCCTCGTGGGCCTTTCCCCCTATCCACCACTACCTACTTGTATGAGGGGGTTCCACTCCCGCCCCCTTTTTTAACCATTTTGTACATTGTTGAGACTGTGAATGTCAAACCCTAGCTTGCAATTTCTTCACTATGAAAAAAACTATGCCTTCGCACTCCTTGCGTGGCTAATGTGCACTCATTGCACCAATGCTTCAGAAGAGAAATAATTGAAACTTACAGAACATTACAGATTCATTCAACTAACCATTAAATGCACACACATGCATATAGAACAAAGAAAGAAAATAGCATACCATTACCTAATTAACTCATAGATATGCAAACTCATAATTTGAGAGTAATCCTCTTGTATTATATTCCTTCAGAAATCATTTACAAAGTTCTCAACAACAACTCTCAGCGGAAAACACAATACACTCCAGCAGTTAATTACAATATTCTTCAACAACAGTTGTCTTCAGCAGGCTCATTTGGGCACAGATTACATAAATTTATACATGGAGGGGATTCTCGAGCCTTACTTCTGACTACTCTAGTGCTATCATATCACGATTTAAAACATTATCCCACTAAGCCTTATGACAATAAATGATATTTACAACCCATATATGAGTTGATGCTCAATATCTGTACAATCCTACACCTTATTAAATAAATTACAATCTCCTGCAATCTCATACAATGGCTCAAGCTTCAAAACATTAAAATATTTTAATTACAATGCTTTCAAAACATTAAATGACGTGCTCTCCTTGGGATCCAAAACATTTTGAATGCATGCAATGGATGCTGAGTTTTCCTCCACTTGGCTTGTTGAACGTTGATGACGATGCTCCTGCATCATATTCCAATGGAAAAAGAGATTCATGGACTCTTGTCCATGAGCTCATGCACTGTCTTTCCATGCCTCGGGATATTAGCCTCAGTTATCCAACTGGCATCTTCTGTTGGATGGTCTTTCTACTTAACCCGATACTCATAATAAACTTTCCTTCTGGTCTTCTTATCAATTCTTTGATCTAGAATATTCTCCATATGTGGCTTCTCTGCTATGGGCATATGTTGCTTCCACTTAATCCCCTCCTGACCATTTGTTCCTTCGGTAGACGACATGGTGTTGGAGTAAGAGGTGTGACACCTCTGATTATTGATAGTACCCACGCCAGAGGATCTAACCCCCAAGGAGAAGAACCGACAAGTGAGCAGGAGAAGGTTGTTGTGGGAGACATGGTAGGTATGATGAGATCCTTTCAGAGGATGTCAGAGGCGTTGATCGAATGCCTGGATAGAGATGAGGGGAGAGCATTTGTTCCCAATGAGGGTTTATAACGCGCTCTAGTTGGTAGTAGTAGTATACATAGAGAACTTGAGAAGGTGAAATTTCTCGAGTTTTGGGGTACCACGGACGGCTTAGCCGCCAAGGCATGGTTGGGGAACATGGCGATGTGCTTTGCACTTTGTGATTACATCTCCAAGATGAAATTTTGCATGGCGGTATTTTAGTTTATAGGGAGTACTCTTCTCTGGTAGAAGACACTCCTACCTCAACTAAACATGGCCATCGAAGATGTGTCATGGGAGTTGTTCGAGGAACGGTACCAGGAGAGGTACTTGTCCAAGGAATTCATTGAGTGCCAGCTTAATGAGTTCAACGCCTTACGATAGGGTGGTCATACGGTGCCAGAGTATGAGGCCAGATTCATGTAGCTACTCAAGTATGCTCCACATATGAACACAGAGAAGTTAAAGGTCAACAAGTTTGTGTTCAAAATTAACTTCAACATTCGTGTGAAGGTGAGGATCTTAATGCCTCAGACATTGAACGATGCAGTTCAGAAGGCCCTCATAGATAAGGAAGAGATGAACGGTGGGGGTCAAGGCAGGACTCCTTCTATACCGACTGGATAGACGAGATCAGGAGCACAACAACATCACACCAAACTTTAGAGCATAGAGATATGCCCAGAGGACCTATGTTCTCGACACCGCAATGACAGACTCCTCAGCAAAGGACTTCTTATAGATGACCACAACAGCAGCAACAACTTCGTCTATGGAAAAAATATTTTAGGCATGTTCAAGAGAACAGACTAGGATCACAGACTGCTAGGCCAGCAGCTTCTACTTCGGGGACCAGGAGAACTGGAACGAAGACTGGATGTTGGACATGTGGAGAGACACATTACCAGCAATATTGTCTGATTAAGAAGGCTAGGACGGTCGAATCATCAAGACCCACTACAGTTGGATATTTTTGGCAAGGCCCATAGTATACAAGCAACGGTGAATAACCGCTAGGTCGAGCAGCAGTCCACTATGCTCAAGACGTCAGGTACAATTGTCGACCAAACTTTTATCAGTTTGATAGATCGAGGTGCTACAGAGAGATTTATATCTAGGGCAGTGCTAAATAGAATTGTGTTAAATGCAGTCGAGAAAAACGAGTTCAAATACGTAGAAATGGCATCAAGTGCCAAATAGAAGTTTGGAGGAAAGGTTACGAATTGTAGCTGCATTAACTTGGGAAATTTTCTAACGAAGGTCAATCTATATATCACGATCTTAGGATATTATGACATAGTAATTGGTATGGATTGGATAGAATCGCATGATGTGATACTTAACTATAAAATGAAATGGTTAAGTTTGACAGATGATTTGGGGAAGAATAGAGTGATTGTAGGAAGAAACTAGGGAGTGTCCTTGAGGTTTATTTCTTCCCTACATCTACAAAAGAGTATGCGCAAAGGATGCAATATTTATGCAGTCTTAGCTCTAAATTAAAAGGGCGATGCGGAAGGATTAGAAAACCTTCATGTAGTGCAAGATTTTGTAGACGTGTTTCCAGAAGAGTTGTCAGGTTTACTTCCCAAAAGAGAGTTGGATTTTATAATAGACTTGAAGCCAGGAACTGAAACGATAGCGAGAACGCCATATCGGATGTCAATGCCTGAATTGCAGCAGTTGAAAATGAAATTGAAGGTATTGTTGGATTTGGGACTTATACGTCCAAGTGTGTCACCTTGGGGTGCACCAGTTATTTTCATGATAAAGAAGGATGGATCGTGGAGACCTTGTCTTGACTATCGCCCATTGAACAAAGCGACGATCAAGAACCAATATTTGTTTCCAAGAATAGATGATTTGTTTGATCAGATGAAAGGAGTGACGATGTTTTTGAATATTGACTTGAGATAAAGATATCACCAATTACAGATTAACGAAAAATATATCCCTAAGACCACATTTAAGACGAGATTCAACCACTATGAGTTTATAGTTTTACTGTTCGGATTGACAAACACCCCGGGGGTATTCATGAGTTTGATGAATGGGGTGTTCCATGAATACTTGGATAAATTTGTTCAAGTATTTATTGATGACATATTGATTTATTCTCGGACGAAAGAAGAGCATGACGAACATTTAATATTGGTCCTACAGTGTCTATGAGAAAACAAATTGTACGGGAAACTATCGAAATGTTCTTTTTACCAATCAAAGATTCATTACTTGGGACATATCATATTTGGTCAAGGTATCGTTGTGGATCCAGGGAAGGTAGAGGCTATTATGGAAAGGCCCGCACTAACAAACGTACAAGAAGTACACATATTTATGTGTTTAGCAGGATATTACTGACGATTCGTCAAAGGTTTTTCAAAGATAGCAAATCCGATCACGAAATTGCAGAAGAAGAACAAGAATTTCGTATGCACTGAGAAATACGTGGAAGCATTTCAAAAGATCAAAGAATTGTTGATGATTGCGTCGATACTATAGGTCCCTGACATGGACAAGGTATTCTTTGTATGCACAGATGCACCCATGGAAGGTTTAGGAGGATTTTTGATGCAAGACGGTCGAGTGAGGAAGCATGAGGAGAACTACACAACGCATAACATGGAGTTATTAGCAATTGTGTATGCCCTATTAATTTGGAGACATTATCTGATTGGACAAAAATTCTAACTAAATATAGATCATTGTGGTCACAACATATTTTCACATAGAATGACTTGAACACGTGACAAAGGCATTGGTCAGAATTACTTAGCGAATATGAATTTGAGATTACTTACATTAAAGGAACAATGAATCGAGTGGCAGATGCATTGAGTTGGAGATCACGCATATTCTCGATAATACCACTTAATACGAATCTTCGAGAAAAGATTCTAACATTATAGATAGACGATTATTGGTACAAGGATGTTAAGAGTAATATTGGACGAGATACCATGATGGTATCGAAGTATGAAGGTTATTCATTAGACAATGATGGATTGTTCAGATTTAACAGAAGAATTTATGTACTACCTAACAACGAATTAAGAAGTTTGATCTTAAGTGAAGCTCATCGAGCAGTATACATGGCTCATCCGGGAGTCACGAAGATGAAGGCATACCTTAAGCCTTTATTCTTCTGGAATGGAATGAAATCAGACATAGTTAGTTATGTGGTGAGATGTCTATAATGTCAGCAAGTGAAGGATGAGCATAGACATCCAATAGGATTACTACATCCACACTCTATTCTAGAATCGAAATGAGAGGTCATTTCGATGGAATTTATCGTTGGATTGTCGCTAACGGCAAGGAGGCATGATTCAATTTTCATGGTAGTTGACACTTTGACAAAGAGTGCACACTTTATTCCAATAAATATGACATATCAGGCACCAGACATAGCAAGAATATTTGTCAGTGATATTATGAGGTTGCATGGAGTACCAAGAAGGATCATATTTGATTAGGGATCAGTGTTTATAGAACGTTTTTGGATAATTTCCAAGAGGCTTTGGGAACAAAACTAAACATTATCATAGCGTATCACCCAGAGACAGATGGGAAACATAAAGAAAAAAATAGATTTTGGAGGATATGTTTTGTATGTATGTAATGGACCAACAGAAACATTGGGAAGAATTCTTGCCACTAGTAGAGTTTGCATACAACAACAGCTATCAAAGTGATATTAATATGGCACTGTTTGAGTTTCTTTATAGGAGACCATGTCAGACGTCGTTGATTTGGGATCAACTTGAGGATAGGGTCCTGATAGGACCAAAAGTAATTCAAGAATGGAAGAATATATGCAATCGATAAGACAAAGGATTAAAGAAGTGCAAGATCGACAGAAGAGTTATGTTGATGCGCATCGCATTGACTGCAGTTATGAAGTTCGTGGTAGAGTTTTATTGTGGGTAAAACCGCACAAGAGTTTGATAAAGTTGTGAAAGGGTGCTAAATAATATCCTAGGTTTGTGGGACCTTTCAAAGTTTTGGAAAAGAAAGGACATGTGGCTTATCGACTAGCCTTGCCTGATTCTTTGAGGCGTATGCAAGATGTATTTCACGTATCTGTTTTGAGACATTATATTAGTGATCCTTCACATGTTATTGACATGAGTTCTTTGCAGGTGTCGAACGACAGTGATTTCATGGCGGAGCCAATCTGCATTCTGGACCATCTCATTCAACAACTACGACATCGAATAGTTGATCAGGTCAAGGTCCAGTGGGACAATTATGTTGGTTCTGGATCCTAATTAGCTTCATGATTCAGAGGTCTTTGTTTTCATCTGTGTTTATACCCCATGAAGACTTTACACTCTGGAAGAATGTACACTCCTCCATGCGGGCAAATGCAGAGGGGGGTTACCCCCTCTGCGGGGTCCGGGGGCAAGCGGGCCCCTGGTGGGGATTTGGGGGCGAAGCCCCTAAAGGAAAAATTGCCTTGTAAATGTATATTGTAATTGCATTGTAAATATGGACCGTTCATTATAAGGTCGCAAATTTTATGGTAGAAGTTATGTTAGGATTTTTTTCCCTAGAAGGAAACCCTCTTTTATGAGGGAAATGTATTGTGACTATGCATTATAGTGAATATTGTATTCTGAGTGAGGATATTGTGAGAGAAAGAAGAGGAAGTTACAGCGGGTGTGTTGTAGGTTGTATCCCTTCATTTGCTAGATAATAATAAAGTAAGGACCTGACAATTTCTCTGGTGGACGTAGCCCACACTGGGTGAACCACGTATATCTGTGTCTCTATTGTATTGTGTATCCTCTGTATTTTATTTACGCATTTTTTTAATTTTATTTCTCCACAATCTTGTTTTTCTAACAACTGGTATCAGAACAAAATATAACTCACAGGAAAAGGGGGTTCTTGGTTCGAGTGGGAGCAATGGCAGAAGATGGAAAGTTTAGGGTCGAGAAATTTAACGGCCAAAACTACCAGTTATGGAAGATGCAGATGGAGGATTATTTATATCATAAGGATCTATTCCTACCATTGGGTGGAATAGCAAAGAAGTCGACGGCCATGAAGGATGAAGAATGGGAGGTTCTTGACAGAAAGGCACTAGGAACGATACGGCTAAGCCTGACAGCATCGGTGGCTTTCAATATTTTGAAAGAATATACAACAAAGGAGTTGATGGATGCATTGGCTAAACTGTATTAAAAACCCTTGGCATCCAATAAGGTATTTCTAATGAAGATATTATTTAATATGAAAATGTTAGAAGGTGGGTCTTTTGCAGAGCATTTAAATGAATTTAATGCAGTTACTAATCAACTAAGTTATGTAAAAGTGGACTTTGATGATGAGGTTAGGGCTCTTATAATCTTGTGCTCATTTCTAGAAAGTTGGAAAGGCTTGGTCATGGTTGTAAGTAACTTTGTCTCTGGTTCAAACACTTTAAAATTTTATGATATTGTTGGTGTTATCCTTAGCGAGGAAATGCGACAGAAAAGCACAGGTGAGACATCACGTAATGTGTTAAACATGGAGAACATGGGAAGACAAAAGGATAGAGGAAGGGGCTTAGGGAACTGTGGGAATTATAGGAAGGGAAGATCCAAATCCATATTTGGAAAGATAGAGTGTTGGAATTGTGGGAAGAAAGGACATCTGAAGAAAGACTGTAGAGCTCCAAAGAAACAAAGAGATGGACAACAGGAGAAAAATTAGGAAGCAAATGTAGCATGTGATGTGTTACAAAATGCTTTGATTCTTTCAATAGATAATATTTACGAGTCTTGGGTAGTAGATTCAGGGCCTTCATTTCATGCCACACCCCATAGGAAACATTTTCTAGATTATGTTCAAGGTGATTTTGGACAGGTTCATTTGGGTGATGATGCACCATGCAAAATTGTTGGAATGGGAAAGTTAAAAATAAAGCAAAGCAATGGAAACCAATGGTTGTTGAAAGAGGTAAGACATGTTCCAGATCTACGGAAAAATCTAATTTCAACAAGGCATTTGGCAAGTGAAGTTTGTATATTTATATTTACAGATAAGGTGTGGAAGGTCACCAAAGGATCATTGGTGATAACAAAAGGAGAGAAGGTAGGTACATTGTATTCATGTACTGGTAATACTAAATCTTCTATCTCTTTAGCTTCTACAGGAGTGGATACAACACTATGTAATCATAATCTTGGACACATGAGTGAGAAGGGGATGCAGATACTTCACAAAATAAATTTGTTGCTAGATCTTAAAAAAATTGATTTGTATTTATGTGAGCATTGTGTTTATGGAAAGCAGAAGAGAGTCAGATTTCTCAGAGTCGGAAAAGAAAAGAAGAGTGAAAGGTTAGAGCTTGTGCATACTGATGTATGGGGACCAGCTCAGGTATCATCTCTTGGTGGCTCCCATTATTATGTTACTTTTATTGATGATGCAACTAGAAAAACTTGGGTTTATTGCATTCGACAAAAATCTGATGTTTTTGATACTTTTAAGAAATGGAAAGCTTTGGTTGAGAATGAGACAGGAAAAAGGTTGAAATGTCTCAGATCAGACAATGGAGGTGAATATTGCAGCAAGAAGTTTGATGATTATTGTTCATACCAAGGGATTCGTAGAGAGAAGATAGTTCCAGGAACACCACTAGAAAATGGTGTGTCAGGAAGGATGAACATGACAATCATGGAGCGTGCAAGGAGTATGAGATTGCATGTTGGTTTTCCCTTACAATTCTGGGAAGATGTTGTAGATATTATTGTTTACTTAATAAACATAGGACCTTTGATCTCTTTGGATGGTAGAATTCTAGAGGAGGCATGGACAGGAAAAAAGGTAAATTATTCTTTTTTGAAGACTTTTGGTTGTGAATCATTTGTCCATATTGATAAAGAAAATAGAACAAAGCTTGAGGATCTGGGTGCTGCAAATAAAATCCTTGGTATGAGAATAACAAGAGACGGGAAAAATTGCAAATTGACATTGTCTCAGGGTGAGTACATACAGAAGGTGTTGGAGAGGTTTAGAATGCAGAATGAAAAAACAGTTAGTACACCATTGGCCATCCATTTCAAATTAACTAGGGAAATGTGTCCCAAGACACATGAGGAGATAGAATACATGTCCAGGGTCCCTTATTCATCAGCAGTTGGTAGCTTAATGTATGTGATGGTTTGCACAAGACCAGGTATTGCATATGTAGTGGGAGTTGTGAGAAGGTATATGAACAATCCAGGTAAAGAACATTGGGAGGCAATAAAGTGGATTCTAGGATATTTGAGAGGTACTGCTACTCATGCATTATGTTTTGGAGGTTCAGACATTATTCTACAGGGATATGTTGATTCAAATATGGCAGGTGATAAAGATAGCAGGAAGAGCACCACGGGGTATGTTTTTACTATAGGTGGAACAAAATTAAGTTGGATTTTGAAACTACAAAAGGTTGTTTCACTTTCAACAACAAAGGCAGAGTATGTTGCTACTACAGAGGCTAGTAAAGAAATGATTTGGTTACAGAGGTTTATGGAGAAATTGGGAAAGAAGCAGGAGAATAGCATGTTGTACTGTGACAGTGAGAGTGTCATTCATCTTGCAAAGAACTCGTCCTTCCATTCGAATACTAAGAATATACAACTAAGGTACCATTTTATATGATCCGTCTTGGAAGATGGACATTTGAAGTTGGAAAAGATACACACTAGCCAGAATCCTGCAGACATGTTAACAAAGGGAGTAACCAGGGAGTAACCAGGGAGAAACTGAGTTCCTGCTTAGTTTCAGTTGGTCTTCAAGAATGAAGATGAAGATGAGAAATTTGCCAGGTCCAAGAAGGATCACAGTCCAGCATATACAATAGCGGTGGAGTTGTTGAGATCAATCTCCAAGTGGGAGATTGTTGGTTGTGGAGCCTGATTACCTTCCTGATTCAAAGGTCATTGTTTTCAGTCGTGTTTAAACCCCATGAAGACTTTACACCACGGAAGAATGTACACTCCTCCATGTGTGGGAGCACAAAGGGGGGCTACCCCCTCTGCAAGATCTAGGGGCAAGTGGGCCCCCAACAGGGATTCGGGGGACAGGGTTCCCCGATGAGGGTTCGGGGGCGAAGCCCCCGAAGGAAAAATTGTCTTTTAAATGTATATTGTAATTTCATTGTAAATATGGACCGTTCATTATAAAGTTGCAGATCTGACGATAGAAGTTATGTTGGGGTTTTTTTCCCTAGAAGAGAACCCTCTTTTATGAGGGAAATGTATTGCTTCTATGCATTATAATGAATATTGTATTCTGAGTGAGGAGACTGTGAAAGAACGAAGAGGAAGTTACAGCGGGTGTGTTGTAGGTTGTATCCCTTCATTTTCTGGATAATAATAAAGGAAGGACCTAGAAATTTCTCTGGTGGACGTAGCCCACACTGGGTGAACCACATATATTTGTGTCTCTATTCTATTGTGTATCTTCTATTTTTTATTTACACATTTGTTTTATTTTATTGCTCCTCGATCTTGTTTTTCTAACAAATTATAGTCCACACTCGGCTACATGGGAGGACGCATATGAGATGCGTCAACAGTTTCCTTACTTGTTTGATAGATTAGACATATAGATCTATGTCAGATACATTTATTTACTTGATTTTATATACTATACAAACTTCTGAACAAATTTTAAAACAAGAGGGAGTGTATGTAACATTCCACCCTACTGAGCCCACTTTTATTGACTTATTCTTTGAGGACACTTGCATGCAAGTGATACGATTATGGTACATTGTGTTTTCGTTTTGATTTTGGATTATACATGATGATGATGATGATGAAGTGTTGTGATTTTTTGTTATTTTATATATATGTATTGGCAGATGTTATTGACGAGTTTTCCTGAGTGTGTAGGACACATGACATGCTACAGATGTTGATGGCATCAGTGGACTATCTTGGACTCCGGATGAAGTCAGGGAGTGGATTGTATTTCGATTTAGTATTTCATTTCCGCACTTGTGACATATGATTGATTATAGTATGATTATGCATATGGGATATTGATAGTATTTTTCTCAGTGGATGCAGGCTTGACGATGCTTGCTAATCAGACTTGAACATAAAAAGTAGAGGGGCCATGCATAGAAAACCATACATTGAGGGAGAGGTGTGGCAGTGTCCCTGTCACAACCTACTGGTTCTACTGCCATGGAAAGAACTGCAGGTTAATGATTACCTGGTTTTAGTGGTCCACGATGTCGTGAGGGAAGACTGAGACAGTCGCTCACGAATATTTCTAAGGAGCGCGCAATAAGGCAGAGTCCTTATTCCTTAGAAGCCCTTAGTCTCTCACAAGGTCGACCGAATGGAGTTTTGACTCCAAAGGGTCAGACAAACTTCCAAAACAAGTCAAAGGCGAGTAGCACCCTTAGAGCACAGAGGTGTGTCTTGAAGGGAACGTTGTGTAATTAAACTTGAGTCAATAAATCTAGGTGGCCTAGAAAACATTAAAATGATTAGACCTTGTTAGATTGAAATAATTAATTGAATAATAGATTATTAATTATAAATCCTAACAAAAGTCTAAGCCTAAGTCTAAGTCAAAATTTAAATAAATGATTAAATGAATTATGACATGAGTTAAATATTTGAGATAAATCAATTTCTAGGAAAAAGTAAGAAAAATCTAAAGATTTGATAAAATGTGCATGTGTGCACGAAATTAATAAAAAGGGATTTTTAAATAGAAATAAATAATAACTTGAGAGAATGGGTGTACATAGAATAGAATATTGAGTCAACCTACCACTAGTCGAACTAGAAGAAGACTCGTAATCCAACTCTAACTAAGATCTAGTTAGGATACACTCATTGAAAGATAATTTGGAGAACAAATGGACAAATAAGAGCAAAAATAGGAACACATTGGGGAATGTGAGGAAATTTGGCTTTTTAAATAAAATAAAATTTGGTAATTACTTGTGCAAATTGGGGAGACTATGACAAGTGTGTGCATGAATATTCATAATAAATTTAAATTAAAAGTTAATTATTTGTGCATGAGGACAGACGTTAGTGAGGAAAATTGATATAAAACAAATGATGTAGAAGGGAAAAGGATCAGATCTTTTGAGCATTGTTATGCTGCCGAATTTTGATTTGACTTTGTTTTGTTTGTGAGAGTTGGGACTCCAAACTTGTGAAAAGAGTGGAAGCTCTTCCTTGCGAGGCAAGCTTGGAAGATATTGTGTTTTGGTTTTTCTGTTTGGCCCCTTTGCGGCTCGGGGTTTCAAGGGGAAGAAGAGTACCCCTAAAATTGGATGGGAGGTATTGGTGAAGTTTCGTTGATTAGCAAGAAAGAGAACAAAAGGAGCGCAAGACTTTGAACTGCATCTTCATTTCGCAACCTTCATTGGTCTCGATATTTTTATATTCTGAATTTATTTGTAGTATGAGTATATTAGTATGTTAGATTTGGTATGGCCATTATAAAATCAATAGAACGTCTTAATGCCAAAGTTTTATGATTGTTTCCAAACGAATAATAGTTACGGTGCTTAAAATTTTCAAATTTTCGCTGTAATTTTGAGTGTTTCTGAACTCTAAATTTGGGTGGCTTGATCCTCGTTGTAAAACTCGAAATTGATATTGTGTATGGTCTATGTTTTAAAAATTGTATTTGAATCCATATTTGAAGTTCATATGATTGGAGCTTTTAGCTGAGTTTATTTTTAAAGAATTTAATGGTGTATTGTTCGTTGGTAAATTAAGGAATTAATTCCTAAGTTTGTATAGTGAGTTCCCTATTGAATTTCATTTAAATCCTAAACCAATTCTTATGGTGAAATCTCTATTGAATTATATTCTATATTTGAAATTTCACATCATGGATTCTCTGTTAGAATTTAATTAAATCTGAATTATACTCTTATTGTGGTATCTCTATTTAAGTTAATTCAAATTTGAAATTTATATTGTGGATTCTCTGTTGAATATTGTTGATAAATCCAAATGTATTAGTAGCGTGGAGTCTTTGTTTAATTTTTATAAATACACTTTTTTGGGAAAAATCGTAGGGTCGTTGTCAAGTTGTGAATCTAAGAATTTAGAACCCGTTGATTCGCTGTCAAATTCCTTTTTCCTTCTTCGAAGTTAGACTTTCATTTTAACTATAGGCGTTAGTCCTTTTTCCTTGACATTTTTTTATATGACCACGGGATGGAACCCTTCGCTTGCAAAAAAGGCGTTAATTGGAGCTCTGGGACCCCGATGCTCCGGAGGTTTCATCAACTCCAACACTCCCTTTTACCCGAAGTGTTACCGGTTGAACTCAGTCATAAGCGAGGTTGATCGGCATATGTAGGTTCTACACTATCCTTACACTTTCCTTCGTTAACGATTATGAATTTTAATTGGACGAATGGCGAGGATCCTCCTCACACGAGAATCTACGGTGTAGATCTATTCTGTGACTCCAAGCTTCGGAGTTTCTCCGCACCAAACAACTTTGAACTAATTCACCTAAATTGTCAAACCATCAAAGGGCTCAGGGATCTAATGGCTCATGCTCTCCTTTGATCAATGGTTGACGTCCACGCTGGACTTCGGGGCCATGAGAGTTCCTTAACTTTTAAAAACTATGACTCAAATTCGTTGGAGTGTCGAACTACCAAACTTCTTAAGGACGAAGGCTCAAATATCTAACGGTCCTTGTTCGATCACTATATCCATGGTTGTCCTTTACTCTGGGACTTTGAAGCTCGGGGTTTCTTAGCCCTTAGCTGCTACGACTCATTTTAGTCAAAGTGTCAAACTATCGAACTTTCGGAGGACGAAGACTTGGAGATATAACGGCCCTCATTCGATCTCTAGATCCACGACTATCCTTACTCTGGGACTTCGAAGCTTCGGGGTTTCTTATCCCTTAAACAATTACGACTCAAACTTACCGAATATCTGAACCTCTTGAGGATCCAACAGCTTGCATTCACTCACTGATCTACGGTGTACATTCACTATGTCATGTCGGGCTTCGAGGCTCGCTTATTACAAAAAACTCAAATCTGTCAAAGTGACGAAATCCGAAGTGACAAAGTCCGAAGGACTTAGGGATCAATGAGTGCGCTCCTCTTGTCTGATCTAACGGTTGTGGGGATTTCGACTCCTCATGAGCAGATCTCATCCACCGGTTCTTAAACAAGGGAGTTTACACTCCTTGAGTCCCCACTTGAAACCCTGAATACACTTTTTCTCCTGAGCTTTGTCACTTATTGAAGTGAACTCCAGCGCACACGGTGTGTCTCCCTCCTGAGCTTGGAACTTGGAAAAGTCGCCTGCACGCCTCTTGAGCCTAATCTGTGTAAGTTTTGCATTGTCTCTCCTGATATTCGTTATTCATAAGTTTAAGGCCTCTATCGCCTTGAGTGGTCTATATGCACACCTTACGTTGTTTCTCCTTAGCTTGGGGCCTGTCTGCGTACTTCTAGGTTGGCACTGGGCATACTTGCACTGTGACACTCAGAAGAGAAACTTTGAGCATAAAATAGAATCTTAACTCATTCTCAGAACAGACAATCACATAGTAGTAGAATTACTTTATAACAATGTCTTTTTATTTCAGAGGGTACAGAGT
>ML788028.1:125955-138473 GCA_009831015.1 Picea engelmannii | reverse complement strand
TCTAGTTGTTTTAGCATATTGGCATTTGTTTATCTGAATGGTAGATATGCAGCTCATAGCGTGACATCGGTTTGGATGTTTCAGAATCGTGTTTATTTATTCCTCACTTGAATCATTCCAGCATACTGTTATCTTTGACGTTGTTGAGTGTTAAACGCAGAACTGATGCCTGTAGGGTTTAGAATATGCACATGGTTATTTAGTTTTCATTTTCAATTCGAACATAACTCAGAATTAGCATGCATTTTGCTTTGTTAGACATTAGTTACCTTGCCTGGTTAGAATAGTTAGATTACAGTTAGAACAAAAGGAGCTCCTGGTACCAGTAGTTAGGAAAGTACTCTGTTTTCCTGTAGCTAGCTTTAGATTCATTTTGATGACCAGATTGAATGCATTTTCGAAAATACTCTTTGTGTCATAGCTGGAATAGAAGTGATGATGGTAGATGATTGGGCATAGAGGTAAAATAATCTTGTGGAACCACACTTTTGAATAGAAATAGCAGTACAAGCATTTGAGCACAAGACTGTTTTTTCTGTTGATGATTTAAATAGGAAATGCTCAGTTTCAAGATAGTTATTAAAATTCAAGTTCTCAGAATAGGTGTGTGTTTTCTTCTTAAGATAACATTCAGATAGAGACTAGACGCTTGCCTGCACATACTGTGTATCAGCTCGAAGTTTACCAACCCTGGTTTGACAATTTAGTGTTTTAGGTCACTTAAAAGCTTCAATTTAGCAGCCTGACAGAGGTAAATACTTCTACACGTGTAAAACGAGATTTTAACTGTAAGGTGGATAAGTTGGCAAAAAAATGTGGCAGTAAGAGACGTTGACACCCTTTACGTTTATTATTATCACTTGAGTTTCCTACTTATCCTCCACACTCTCTCCTTTGCATTTATTATTATCAACAATTCCAACTCTTTGTTTCTTGAGTGTTCATATGTAGGGTGACAACCTTGACATGGAGCATGGCAAGGATGTCTCGACTCTCGATGAAGTGCTTTTATAAATGGAGTCTCGAGAGAAGCAACAAGGCGCAATGAAAAAATGAGTATTATCATCCAAAAAAGGCCTGAAGAAGGTGTTCAACAATATCAAAGCCTGAAAAACAAACACTCTTTAATAGAAGAACCAATCAACAACATTGAAAAAGACTTGTAAAAGGTATAAATACCCTACCACAATCCATCTTTATTACCACTTGATGGATTATATGAAAATCCTCGTTTATCTGTTTTGAACCAACAACTATTAGCCCACAGGAGTGTGGTCTAGTAGCAACCAACAAGGTGATTGGGCTTGTATTAACGTGAAGACCAAGGTTCAAAACCCCTCGAGTGAGTGCAGATGAGGCCAAGTGCAAGTCCTGGGTGACTTTGACGACATAGATACGCCCCCCATAGTGCAGCAACTTAGCCAAAGGAATTTTATAAGAAGAATTTCCCAAAAAATAAAATGACCAACAACTATGGTCAATAGTAGTACTAAAGTCTCTATACTGTCTCGAACTTTTGTATGGATGTGATCATTGTAAGACTAATGAAAGGGTTGAAAAACAATTTCAAAATAGCAAGTTCCATTGGATTTATAAAATTTTGAGAAGACTTTCCCAAAAAAAACTATGTTTTAGGAGTTTGGCACCTACACATATAGTTGGAATGCCATTGTATATTTTTTGTTCTATTAATAAAAAAAATCTTTTTGTTGCAAAATAGAAAATAGATGAAAATAACATTTTCTCCCACTTAGCTTTCAACTTCCTCCAGTTGCCTTTCATCTAATATGTTTTAGAGCCACATCTTCCCAACTAAGATGTTGTGTGTCCTTCTTGGTGAGCTTCGATATACACACGTTCTAAATATCTATATGGCTCCAAATAACATCACTTGCAAGCATGCTTAGAATATGTTCTTTCACCCTTTCCCACTTGTAAGTAGAAGTATTTTGTTTTCAATTAAAGCTTCCTTTAAACTTTATTAAATGGTAATATGTACATCACTGTTGAAAAAATTGCCGATTTTTCGCGATTTTTTCCTCTCACCGAAAAATCATCTAGTAAAAATCACAATTTTCTCACTTTTGAAAAAATCGCAACTTATACAAAATGTTAGCGATTTTTTGGAAAAATTGCGAGTCGACTCAAAAAAATAATGGGACATGCCCAGTCCACGAGGATAAAGGTGATTTGGTCTTTTTTTTTGCTCACTTGACTTGTTTGTTGTTGGAGAAGGAAGGAGAAGGGTTTGTGGTCTTCCTCAATCATTGTGGAGGCAACTAAACAACCATCATCATCACCATCAAGGATTTTTAAGTGGAGCAAGGGTTCAATTTCATTTGCCAACCGGTGTTGAATCTTCCATTCATAGGTATGTATTTAAATCCCACCATGTTAATTCTTTTTTTCCAATAGATTTTTGCAAGTTTGCTTGCCTACGTTTTGACTATTTTTTTGGTCATTTTGCCATGATTTTCATGCCCATAAAACAATGTAACAATTTTTTTTATGGGATAGCAAGCTTGAGCCTTGATGTTAATTCTTTCTCTACCCTCTTATTGTCATTTTTCAATGCTAATAATCTAATCTAGAGGTCTGATTTTTTTTACCAATGGGATGTTATTTTTTTCTAGTGAGGTTTAATATCATTTTCTTGTTTTTTTTGTGCCTTAGGGTTGAATTTTGAAGCTGTCAATTTCATCAAAAAATATGTCGAAGCCTTTGGATCCATTTTGGGTGTATGGGATCCCTGAAGATGGGACAAACCGACAACGATTGAGTTGCAAATTCTGTGGGAAGAAAAACATCAGGAGGGTTGTAGGTTGAAATATCATTTAGCTAAAATCCTCAGGCATAATGTTGACGTTTGTCCTAATATTAACCCGAAGATTATGAGAATTGCATTTGATTCACTTGAAGCAAAGGATAAAAAGAAAGATGAAGCAGCCGCAAAGAAGGTCGAACTTTCAGTTAGAAGTTCAGCGACACCTATCCCAGAGGGACAGTGTAGTGGAAGGGGCTCCATAGATTCAGGTGCCAGGGGGTTCGCATCTTTTTTTTGTTCCACGAACAACCCCTGGAGTACAATCTTCCATCAGGTCAGTGTTGAAAAAAAAGGAGAAAAAAAAAGCAAACAGGGTTGTGGGGAGTCGTCTTTTCTGGAGTGACATACCTCTCAGCATCACCAAGAACAATCCATTTTGGCAGTCGATGTGTGATGCCATTGTTGTTGTTGGCCCAGGGTATAAAATCCCTACCTTTGAGGAGTTGCGGGGAGAAATTCTTCAAGAAGAAAAGGACATCAACTCTAGATTGGCATAGTTCAAGCAGTCATGGGAGATCTTTGGATGCACAGTGATGTCGATTGGCTGGACAGATAGGAAGGGGAGGTCCCTTCACAATTTCTTGGTACATTTTCCTAGAGGTACCATGTTTATCAAATCATTGGATGCATCAGCACATGTGAAAGATGCAGCATTGTTGTGTGAGTTGATGGATGCATTCATCTAAGAGATCGGTTTGCATAATGTGGTGCAAATCATAACAGATAATGCAGCTAATTATGTGGGGCTACTGGTAAGTTTCTTATGGAGAGGTATCGTTCATTGTTCTAGACTCCATGCATTGCACACTGTATTGATTTGATGCTCGAGGATACAGGGAAACCTCCTTCATCAAGGAGGTGATTGATCAGGCTAGGAGGGTCCCCAGGTTCATATATAACCATACTTTCATTCTTAGCCTCATGAGGAGACACACCAAAAACATGGAGTTGTGGTGTCCTGCAATCACTCGTTTTGCCACCAACTTCATTACTCTTCAGTGTTTGCTTCGATGTCAATTTGAGTTGAAGCAAATGTTTGTTTGTGATGAGTGGCATGATTCTACATATAGCAGGAGAGAGGATGGGAAAGCCATTGCTAGATTGGTGTACAGTGACTCCTTCTGGGAAGGAGTGGCAGAGATGTGCTCAGTGAGTGAACCTTTGGTAAAGGTTCTGAGATTGGTTGATAGCGATAAGCCCACAATGGGTTATTCGTATGAGGCCATGGATAGGGCCAAATAAGCTATCCGGGCTTATTATGTGGACAAGGGTAGCCATGAGTTTCGTAGACAGATGCTATTATGGGATTTGATTGATACTCGATGGACCGGGATGCTCCATCGACCCATTCATGCAGCAGCAATTTTCCTCAACCCCGCATTTTCCTACAAATGCAACTTTGATTTTGATGGCAAGGTGATGGAAGGGCTCCATACTTGTCTTCAAACGATGGTACCTGATGTCCCGATTCACCTTGATATTAATCGTGAGATAGAGATGTATCAGGATGGTACCGAACTATTTGGCTATGAAGATGTTGTTGCTGCAAGGACCGTTTTGGATGCCACGTAAGTCTAGAATTTAGAAGATAATTCAACTTAGAACTTTATCTTTTTAAAATTCAAATTTCAATTATGTGTTTTAAAATTTATTTTAAAGTTTAATTATGTTTTCTTTATGTTCTCTTTCTTTCTTATTTGTTGTATATGTTTGGTGGTGAAACTATGGTGCAAGAGCACCAAATTTACAGAGATTTGCCATTTGAATCCTGAGTCAAACATGTACCTCTTTGGGATGTGAGTGCAATTGGAGTGTATTTGAAAAAATACACTCAAAGAAACGCACCAAGTTAGAACTTATGAGCAATTACATTTATTGTAATTTGTAATTTATGAGTCTATGACCCTCAAAAGTTAAAACTCATTAAATTTGTTATGACCCTCTTATAGGTTGGAGTTCACACGTCTCAATGACTTGGTGTATGTCCATTACAATCTCTGACTATGGTTGAAGCAAATGGATAGAACAGTGGATGTGGATGCCATTTCCTTGGACAATATAGATGTATTGTCTAAGTGGAGGGTGGAGGCTGAGATGCCTATCATGGAGGAGGCACCTACATGGTTAGAGGAGGGAACCCGAACAACAGCAGGACCGGGAGGAGCAACAGGGGGAGGAGGAGCAGGAACAGGAGGGGGAGGGGGAGGAGGAGGAGCAGCTTGAAGACATCATGAAGGGTGATGTGTTAGCATCAACACAACCTTCTACACTTATTGATACACCTACTCCTACACACACCAGTCGTAGTCCACTATCAAAATCAGGGCCTTCTACTGTCAGGGGCAAGCCTGACAAATAGCCCATTATCTTTTCTCGTAAAAGGGGGAGAGGGCATTGATATTAGATAGTTGGCTGCTAGTTTTGTTTCATTTGTCATTGTACATCAGACATCTACCTCATGATGATGAGATACATTTATAATTATATATGTGATGTCATTTTGTACTGGTTCTAACTTCTGGTCCTTCAGCATTCAGTATCAACTTTGATGTATAATTTTTTTATCTGGCATCCACTACATATATATCAATGATTTTCCCATATTTATGTGCCAATGTGTTTATCTGATGTTGTTGTTGCTTTATATGTTTAAAATTTTGAAAAAAATGAATATATTTTGTACTCTTCAATGTTTGTCGTGGTTTTCCGACTTTTTCAGACTTTTGTCGAAACGATTTTTTCTGGACCCTCGCCAACTTTTTGTCGATGCCGAGTCCCGACTTTTTCAACAATGATGTACATGCTTTAATACAAAAAAATGCACAATGCTTGCGCAGCCTCCACTAGCAAGTCCAAAACTCTAAAACCGAGGCTGGCTTATGCCAAAACACCCCGTATCATAGAAACTCAGTCACAACTCAAATCATAGAAACAAAAAACAAAGGGTGTATGCCTAAGCAATAAACACTAGCCAACAACCCATCCAACGGTAGGAGGATGCTAGTCATGGTCATCCAAGGCCTTGCCCCATCCAATGGTCAAAGGATCAACATCAATGAGTACCACGAGGCCCCACCCATCGGTAGGTGGCCTCAAGGGGTTGGGGGGCCCTATGAGATAGCAAGTGCCAATGTAGGGAATAGTTTGTCCACACATGAGAGTCTAGGAGTCAAGCTGTGTGTGCACTCCCATCATTCACGACCCTACCTCAACTTGGTGGCAGGGCCTGTTGTGGTTTGAGCTAGTAGAGCCAAGCCATGAGGGTTCCCCATGTGGGCATGGTAAGCCAAATGGGCTAGGGGGATTAGAAGGCACTCTGCTCATAATGCATGGGGCATGAGCCAATACTCTAGAAGTTGTTGTAGATGTTCCATCTCGAGCCATACCTTGCAGGTCTGCGCAATGATCTACATTATCAAGCTAACACATATCAAAGTTGTATCATATCAAGAGAATTTATGAGACAAGACAACATCATTTTTTTTTCCAGAGCCAAAAGAGAGCTTCAATTATGATAAGCATCCAAGTGGCCGAAACTTTATGACCCAAGGCAAGCAATCGCCTAGCAAGGCAGCCTACCAAGAAAGGTAAGCAAGCAGATATTGTTGACACAAAGACTCTACTCCAGCACATACATCCTTGGCAAGCGGACCGAACCATAAAAGGTTTTTCAAGGTTTCAGTTCATCTACATTGTGGACAATTACCACCATAGGTATCCTGAATTTTCAACCTCGTGGGCTAGCTTGAGTAGTTGAGTTCTTTGAGCTTCACGCTAGAGGTGTTGAGGTCAATTCCCCAAGCCGGTTGCCTCTATTACATGCCTCACTTGATGTCCCTGCTAGGTCAAGTGTTGTAATCAGTGCCAATGGGTTTACACTGGGTACCATCTACAAATGCAGGGAAGTGCCCGGTTGTTTCCCCATCAGGTTTTCCTTGGAAAAAAAGGTATCCTGAATTTTCAACAACCCAGTTGTGTATTTATTAAGACACATGTTTTCTATCATAAGAAACTTTGAAAGACTTTTTAAGGAAAGCCTTGGTTTTGAGAACACACAAATATAATAAATGAGCTGACCGGAAAAATTGCCTAACCTCTTTTACCACAAATATAGGCATAGACAAAAATGTAGCTTAGAACATTGTATACCTTATCCATATAAGATATATATAACACCTTGAACTCATCTATAGATTGCAAAGTAACCCCTATGAAAAGACCTTTATCTTATAATTTATTTAAGCCATTAAAAAAATAAAAAATTACATGGAAAAATCCATTGTTTGTTGATGACAGCCATAGCTCCTCTGGCCTAGAAAGAATATGCCCCGTTGATGGAAGTGGAAAAGGAGCACAAAACACGCATTATACACTTATGTCCTAGGTTCTATTATAAATTATAATACTTCTTTCTTGTCTTTGGTCGCATTTACCATATGTATGTCAGAAAATGATTGTTAATTGAGCTTGAGTGCAATTTCTCTCTAACCATTACTTTTTGTTAGATCCGATGGTGAGGTTAGTAATTCAATTAGTTTTGATATTACATTAGTGT
Organism: Picea engelmannii; assembly: GCA_009831015.1. Classification (NCBI taxonomy): domain Eukaryota; kingdom Viridiplantae; phylum Streptophyta; class Pinopsida; order Pinales; family Pinaceae; genus Picea; species Picea engelmannii. The sequence goes on along the minus strand of ML788028.1, from coordinate 131,094 downwards.
TTCCTTAGAATTATGTCTAGCTCTTAATAAAGACATAGCCTTAGCAATTATTGCACCGAGAGGCACTTTCTACAGCCCAATATGAGGGAAATGTGTAATTCAGTTTTTGCAATGCTCATTCCAGCAGTTTGATTTCACAAATGTGAAGTTGTCTTAACTTTATACCTACAGAAATGCACATTACCGAAGATCACCAGACAAATAGAAGGGAAATAAAGAAAAAATTACTTCTAAAAATCCCCTATTATTACACTATTTATCAGAAATCCAAAAGAACAAAACCCTCATTTGAGATTCTAAACAGAGATAAGACAATCGCGGAATAAGATATTGAAATTAATGATAGTGAAACTCTACAAATATGAATACCCACCTAAAATCAATGGACATTTAGTGTGTAGCCTCTTTGCTCACGTATCACATACAGGAAATATGGAGAGAACTTGCAATCACAATGGAAGATGACAGAGGGGTAAAAGGCATATTTAATGATGTCATCAGCTAATGTCCCGTCCAAATACATCTACATAGATGTAGGACATGGCACTAGGAAACGTGGCATATATCATTAGGAATTGTCCCACCTTAATATGACTATGACTAGTAAAAACCTAAAATATTTTGCACATTTAATGTATAGTTACCAAGATGGACACCTTCTTAACCATGTATCATAATATTTTAATTTAAAACATTTTTAACTTTCATGGATTTAATTCTATGCTCGATTTCAAGTAACTTAGAGTGAAACTGTTGGAAGATTGTTTCAACCTGAGGATAATCTGTCCAGCCAGAGGCAGAGCCTTGCCCCAAGTAAATTACACTATTTATCAAAAATCCAAATAAACAAAACCTGATCTGAGATTCCAAAAGAAGATTAGAGAACCATAGAATAAGATACTGAAATTAATAATAGAGAGACTCTGCAACAAAAATACAAAAGAGAATTTACAGCGAATGAAGCAAATGAATATCCACTTGAAATCAATGGACATAAGCCACAATTGTGCCAGTGTGTACCCTCTTTACTCATAGATCATATACAAGAAAACATGGAGAGTACTCATACTCCTCTTAAAGTTTGTTTTCCACGATCGAGCTCTGATTAACCCTAATCCTCGATCCCTTCCTGGTGCACCCGTATGGCCTCAGCCTCTGGTGGGGGCGCTGAAGCCTCCCCCTAAGGATATTGTTGCATTCTCCTCCCTGATTGCTTCTCTCCCCAAATCTTCGAAATGGCCACCTTCCCGTTTTATCAAAAAGCTCAATGAGATCCCTTCAATTTTGGTTCAAAAGAGTTCCAGGAATCTTGCCCTTCGTTTTGCAGAAAATGGGTTGATTTGCCAAATTACTGGCATCTGGCCTTCACCCAAAGCCATCGTGTTATGGATTGATAAGAACTCGAGACCCCTCATTAAGGGCCGTCTCTCCCACTCTTTATGTGGTAGGTGTTTCTTCACCTTTCTTTTTGAGGAGAAAGAAGATTGGGACCTAATTTTTAGAAGCGGCCCCTATTTCATGGGTTCAAGATGTATGTATATGAATCGCTAGACCCCTGATTTCTACCCGAAAAATGATATTCCTTCAACCGCCCCGGTCTAGGTGAGATTACCATATCTTCCTCTTCACTGTTGGAATGATGAAACTATCGGGAATATAGGAAACACCCTGGGCAAATACATAGACCAAGCCGAACCCAAGGATGGGCTGCAGACCTATGCCAGAATCTATGTCGAAGTTGATATCGAAAAAGGGCATCCTAAGGCAGTTAAATTAACCCTAGAAATTGGACATATCTTCAGCAAGTAGATTATGAACAATTCTCGTTCAAATGCAAGGCTTGTCACGAGTATGGACATTTTGCTAAGAACTTCCCAAAGAATGTTCCATATCCTAGTGTAGCAGAACCTAATGATCAATGGCAACAACCCAAGAAGAAAAGGCAAGCCACGAAGTAGGAATCACAGTCAAATCAAGAAAAAACTCAGCCCCCTCCAGGAGCTCCCTCCAATACAAGACCCTCTTTGTGTTAAGTTTTGAGCTATTATTAGATTTCTTTTCAATTTACTAGATAACCATAGCATTAGGATCACTGAGAGAAACACAATCACAAGATACACAACATTTATCTTGGGAAACCCTCATGGGGGAGAAAACCCAACAAAACTTCCTTAATATAGATAGCCAATACAATGCCAAGACAATAAACCAAAACACTAGAGAATATCCAACACTGAGCAATGCGCCTCTCTCTTCCTTCTTCTCCCAGCTGCAACTCTCCAAACTTGCGCACTTGATGAATGAAATGAGTAAGTGAGATAATGAGGCGCTAGCCTCCTTTATTTATACTAGCTGGCAGGCGCTGGAAAGGTGTCTCTTCACTGGGCAGGGCCGACTTCTCTTCTTAGTGGTTAAAACAACTTTAATTAGGCCTGGGGGCCGACTTCTTAACTAGCATAATATATTTAGGGTTTGACCAATCCACAAAAGGGGATTGATCTGATGAATAATAACTCAATAATAAATAGAATACTCTTTGCAGTTACAATATTTCAACAATTCGTCTAGCCAGTCATAAGATTCCAATCCGTTGGCTTCAAAAAATAGGTTCAATTTGCTATCAAACCCGGAAGCAGATGAAGAACAACTTATGGATCCAGATTCCAGGGCCTCATGTGGTGGAAGAGGTGAATCCCGTTTTGGGGGAAGCTGCAATTGTTATTCCCCCTTCGAAGATCCCGGAATCTGGCCTGAACAACTCTTCACCCCAAGAGGGGGAGGTTCAATCCGATTCTTTGAAGGATGAATCAGATCAAGAATCAACACCTATTGCCCCCCCCCCCCGAAAAAATTTGGGTGCAAATCAAATCTCCAAAGGCGTGAAGCTACAGCAAATCTGGAGAAAGATCTTGGAAAACAGAGCACATTAGATGGAGTGGTAAAGAAAGAACCGAAGGCTTCAAGAAATTAAGGTGGTTCCAATTCCTCCAAAGGAGGAATTCCCAAATCCACTTCCAAATGATTAAGATCATTTCTTGGAACTACAAAGGTTTGGGGAACAGAAATAAACCGAATTTGATGAAAAGTTTAGTTAAATCTGAAAACCCGTCTTCTTCTGCTCCAGGAAATGAAGAAAAAGGATTATGATATCCTTCAAGACTTAGACTTCTCTTGGAAAGGCAGTAAAGGATTGGCGGTCAACTCGCGAGGTGCTTCAAGAGGCCTCTGTATTGTTTGGGACCCTTAGCTCTTTAGGTTGGAAAGCTGGCAGGACACCCCACATTGGCTCAAGACTCATTTGTATCACCTCCCATCAGGTATGTCTTTTATTATTCTTAATGTTTATATACCCTATATTCCATAAGAAAAGTAGATTTATTGGAATACTCGACTCAATTTTCTAGAAAGAGATAGAAGCTCGAAACTAGTGGCTAGGGATTTTAACACCACTTTAAGCAGCAAAGAAAAAAAGGGGGCAATGCAATGCGAGATCCCAGCAGAGAACATATGGAAGATTTCATGTCTACCCTGGATCTGATAGACATAAAACCCTCCAAGGAAAAATTTACCTAGTCCAACAAAAGATCGGGACCAGGTCACATTGTTACCAAGCTTGATCGCTTTTTGTTGAGTGGCTCCCTGCTGGAAGCCCCCCTGATTCCCTTGTCCCTTATCCTCCCCTAGTCTGGCTCATATCACTGCCCTAGCTCCCTGTCTCTCTCTAATCCCAAAAACCTTGGCCCTATTCCCTTTCGTTTCAACCGTCTCTAGCTTATTGACCCTTCTCCCTTGGATCTAATCTCCTCAACTTGGAACCAGTGGATCCTTGGGTCCCCTATAGAAATTTGGGAAAAAAAGATTAAGTTGACTAGAGAAGCTCTCAAAGCCTAGGCCAAATCTAGGATCAATCAGCTAGAAAAAGGAAAATATAAAACAATGCAAAAAATGGAAGAGGTCGGGGGCAAGATGGAATCAGAACAAGTGACCCCGAAATTTTTAGAAGAAGAATTAAAGACTTTCGAACGCCTTCAAAAAGTTCTAAAGAAGGAAGAAGAGCACTGGAGGCTAAAATCCAGAAGCCTATAGTTGCAAGCGGGCAATAAGAACACTAAATTCTTTCAACGCCAAGCCAAAGATAGGTTATGGCGAAATAAAATCTCAAAAATCACAAACGAAAATGGGGAATAGTGTTGATATTATGGTAGTTGCGGGAGGTATTAACCTCCACGTGTAACCCTGACAAGAATAGAATATTCTGGAAAGCAAGAAGAAACCCTAAAGCTTTGGACATAACCCTAGAAGATAAGTTGGCTAAAGAAAATAATTAATATTGAGTCTTTAGCCTCCAGAAAGAGAAGTCGGCCCAGACAGCTAAGAAAGAGCAATATAAATACAGGATGCCAGAGCTCATTTGTACACACACAACTCGCAACTGCAGAAATTTAGTGTGCACTGCAGAGTGCGCAAGTCTGGAGAGTAGCTACAGCTGCAGCTACTGCAACTAGTATTTTCAGTTTTAGGCTTGGATTTTCTCTTGGTTATGGTTTGGACTTTATGCTTGGTACGTTAGCTCTGGAGAGTAGTATGCTACCTTGATTGGCTTTTGGACCTAGGTTTTGCTTCCGGAATTATTCTCTCTGTCAAGGTTAAGGTACTTGAGGGTGGCTTTAGCCTATGGTTGGGTGACAATATTGCTATATTGTCTATGGTTAAACGAGCACACCTATTTTTCTAACAGGTTATGGGCCCACACTATCTTCGGACAGTCTAACCGTTGGAAGATAGATTGGGAGGATTTGCTCAGTTACAGTTGCATTTGCAGTGAAAGTTTTTGTTGCAGCAACAAAACCCTAGCCCTCTTGTTGAGGCACCTTAAGTGAAGAGATTGACCTAATTTCAGGATAGCCTAGTGCGCCCTAACTTAGCGCACCTACTGGCACTCTAAACAAGCTAAGACGTCAAGTTTAAGTTTTTCGTCAAAGTCAAAGGTTGACCAAGTCATGACTTATTCTATGAAGTCAGAAAACAAGTTAGAAGGGGCTTCTAACTTCAGAGCATGGAAGACAAGGATTGACCTCATCCTTGCCAAGAATAAAGTATTGGATATTGTGAAAGGCAAGATCATGGAACCACAAGTTG
>ML788028.1:106235-125905 GCA_009831015.1 Picea engelmannii | reverse complement strand
TGACTTATTCTATGAAGTCAGAAAACAAGTTAGAAGGGGCTTCTAACTTCAGAGCATGGAAGACAAGGATTGACCTCATCCTTGCCAAGAATAAAGTATTGGATATTGTGAAAGGCAAGATCATGGAACCACAAGTTGAAGCAGAAAAAGAGAAGGAACCTCAGAACGTTGTAGTTATGGAAAAGTTCAAGGACAATGACATCAACACTATGAGTATCATAGTGGACTCTGTAAAAGACCACTTGATACCCTACATCTCTCATCTTGACTCATTTAAGAAGATGTACGATGCCCTAACTAACCTCTTCTCAATCAGAAACATTAGACAAGTAATGAGTCTGAAGAATGAGCTCTGTGACATGAAAATGAATGATGATGACAGCATAACATCATGCCTTGTGAGAATCTCTCAGTTAAGAGATCAACTACAAGTTATTGAAGAAATCGTTTCAAAGAAGGAACTGGTAAATATAATACTCAATGGCCTTCCCAAGACATGGGATGCATTTGCTGCAAGCATGAACACAAGAAAGGAGTATCCCACATTTGAAGAACTTTGGACTTGTTGTGCACAAGAAGAATCAAGGATTAACGCAAAAGAGAAATCCCAAAATAAATACGAAGATCAAGCCTTCACAACAAAGTTCAAGAATTTCAGGAATAAGAAGTTTGGCTAGGAAGAAACCAAATCAAGAAAAAGATATGTCAAAGATATAATGCTTCAACTGCCGAAAATATGGTCACTACAGGAACCACTGTCTTGAGTTAAAGAAAAGAAAGGAAACAGACGAAGCATCAGTTGCCGAAGAAAGGGAACCCTCAAAGAAGGCCAAGCAGGATAAAACAGACTTCTTCTTCTAAGTCAAGGTAACAATATTCTTCAAAGTTCTTGTACATACCATGTTTACATAGTTTTTGTACATATCATACATATCTATTTCTTAGAAGATAAGATGTTCAAGTGAAACAATACTTATGGAAGAATAACAAGATAAGGATTGCTATCACGATGACTTTAAGTAAAGCAATACACATGAAAAGATGAAATACGTTGACAATCCTTGGTAACAATTCATGTGGAAACTATTATACAAGTAACAACTGTCGGATAAGTCGAAATCAGAATCAAACCTGAAGAGACCTAGAAGAAATCAAAACAGAAAGAAGTGAGCAATCAAGGGGAAATTAGAAAAAGATTTGTGACACTTTGCAAAAGGCAATAAGGATGCAGACAGAAGCGTGGACTCTCTTAGATGGAGGGAGTTGATTACAGAATTCCAAAAGAAGAGTGTGCATTCATGTATGAAGCAAGGATTAGGAGGGAGCTAATCCTAAATGATATGATCCATTGAGGATTATGAAGTATCTGTCCATGTTCCCATTGAAAATAGCAGACATTATAAGTAGCACGTGTTCAGTTTGACTTTAGAAGAAGTCTTCTTCGAAAAGAAGCCTTAAAGTATCCTTGATTGTCCATCTACATCCATGATCCTATGATGAAAGGAAGAAGTTGGAATCTTCAGGGCATGGAATCTATAGAAGACTCCATGGACCCAAGAGCTAAAGAGAAACATGAGGAAGAACATGAAGATTCCAAGAAAGAAAGAAAAACCGGAAAAACCAGGTATTATGCCAAGAATCATAAGACTACCAGCTTGGAGAAATGGAAGTTGACTTATGAATAGAAACATTGCGAGATTCAGAACTAGAGGTTCTTCCAGAAGACTATGACGACAACTTGTTCCAGTAAATCAGATATACCTCTTGCAGTATCCATGGATTGAAATTGACATGTAAAAGAATGTTCTTCACAACAAAGTAAGTGATAAAGAAGCTTATACCAGAAAGAGACCCATGTATGCAAATATAAGAAGACCTTGTATGGATTCAAACAACTTGATGCAAAGTATCTCATATACAGTAGAAGCGTGGTGAAAACTTTCTATGACAGAGATAGTGTATCAGAATAGTTACTCAGAAGTTTGGGATGATGGATTGCTAATCCATGGCAAACTCTCTTGATGATAGAAGAAGTGCTACTTGGATAAATTTGAGTCTTGCCACGATATCATAAGCTAGCAGGAAACAAAAGTGTTGAATTCGACCATGATATATTGTAATGATCAGAGCTATATGAAGCCTTCAGAGAAAACCAGTGTTCTATGACAGACCGAAGTACATTGAGATCAAGCATTATATTCTCCGTGATGAAGTCCAGAAAAGAGAAGTGGTTCTCCAATATATCTCCACAGATGAGCAGATAGCAGATATTTTGGTAAAGCCTCTGTCCAAGATGAAAAGTTTGCGTACTTAAGAAACAAGTTGGGGCTCGTGGAGACGAATTCCTTATTGAAAAAGGAAGAGATTACTCCCAGGTTGGGAGGGAGCACTGATATGTTATTGATTTATGGACAGTCATTTTTCAGTTTGAAAATGGTCCAGGACGAGCAGTTCCTTTCTAGTTCGGAAAGTGGTTTGAGATTTCTGACAGACAAGCATTTTCCAGTTCGGAAAATGGACCAAATCGGACAGTCATTTTCGTAATGAAAATGGTATGATAGATTGTTGATGTACCATAGACAGCGATTCCCCTTGTGGCCAGTGTGGGGGAATGGTCTAGGACAGTCATTCTTCTTGACAGTCACTCTAAGCAGTGGTCAAGTAGAATGGTCTGCCTCGTCGAGCAATCATTCTTTCGAAGTTCACAGTTGTGAGCAGTTTCGAAGAATGGTTTGTTTTGGAGGTTGGTGCAGGACGGTCATTTCCATTAGGAAATGGTCTGGACAGTCATTCCCTAGGGCAGACTCATTCTCTCCAAGTTGCACTATGATTAGTGCCGGAGGAATAGCCCAGTTAGGTGAATGGTCCAGGTTCAGCAATTAGGGACAGGCATTCCCTAGGGCAGACTCATTCTCTCTACGTTGCACTATGATTAGTGCCAGAGGAATGGCCCAGTTAGGTGAATGGTCCAGGCTCAGATATCAGGGACGGTTATTCTCTATGCTTGAGAAGAATAGTCCAAATAGCCCATGGATGATGTTTTACTTTCTGAGGGCAGATGCTCTTCCAGATCTCACAGATGTGAGTGGAAGAATAGCCTAGATGACTCAGTTTATACCATGAGATTGTTTTATGCAGGTTGATATCAGATGATATGATTGTTGTGGAGATTGTATGTCTTTGGGCAGTAGATGTATGCTACTGTGGTGGATGTATTCCATTGGTTGTGACTATGTGTCACTGGTTAAGTAGTCGTGTGCTACTTGGTGTGGTTGTGTACCACTGGATAGTAGTTGTTTACTACTATGAATAGACACAGTTGTGTTCTATTGGATGGCATTGTTCTGATTGCCATGGAGACCATCACTAGTGTTGGAAATGATTACCAACTAGATGGATAGTCAGTGTGTTGGTGGACAGACATTCTCCAAGCGAAAAATGGTCCAGGACAATTATTCTTCTAGGACGTATGTATGGATTAGAAGAATAGTCCTTGTAGCCCACGACGTGGCTTCCAGCATCTGTTAGAACAATTATTCTTCTAGGACAAATGTCCGGATTAGAAGAATGGTTCTTGTATCACTCTATGGAGTGAGTGACTTATTGAGCATCATGCTTGATTACTCAGATGGAGTATGGCTTTGAGAGATGATGCATTTGATGCTATCAGATGATACTGATAGTGATGATGGTCCTCGCGATTTGATCATGAGATAGTCTGTGTGGCTATGATGATGCTACCAATTGAATGTTATGTTTGTGCTCAAGACCATTGTTTTCAATACCTCCCTAGCTAGGAGGGAGTGTTGATATTATGGTAGTTGCGAGAGGTATTAACCTCCACGTTTAACCCTGACAAGAATAGAATATTCTGGAAAGCAAGAAGAAAACCTAAAGCTTTGGATATGACCCTAGAAGACAAGTCAGCTAAAGAAAATAATCAATATTGAGTCTTTAGCCTCCAGAAAGAGAAGTCGGCCTAGACAGCTAAGAAAGAGCAGTATAAATACAGGATGCCAGAGCTCATGTGTACACACAGCTCGCAACTGCAGAAATTTAGTCCGCACTGCAGAAATTTAGTAAGTGCGCAAGTCTGGAGAGTAGTTGCAGTTGTAACTTGTAGCTACTACAACTAGTATTTTCGGTTTTAAGCTTGGATTTTCTCTTGGTTATGGTTTGGACTTTTTGCTTGGTACGCTAGCTCTGGAGAGTGGTACACTACCTTGATTGGCTTTTGGACCTAGGGTTTGCTTCCGGAATTATTCTCTCTGTCAAGGTTAAGGTGCTCGGGGGTGGCTTCGGCCTATGGTTGGGTGACAATATTGCTATATTGTCTATGGTTAAAATAGCACACCTATTTTTCTAACAAATAGATCTTAGATTTTATTCAAATCAAGGGAGTTGCCTTTAGGCATTTTGAGAGACTCTACAAGGAAGACAATAAAGTAGATCTCAACTCCTTTGAGAGCATGTTGAACAACATTACCTCTTTAATCAACCCTGAAGATAATGAAAGGTTGAGCAAACCAATCTCATAAGAAGTCTAGGGAGTGGTGAACCAAATGAACCCCGACAAAGCACCTGGTCCGGATGCATTCTCGACCCATTTCTACCAAAAATGTTGGCCCATTATCAAGCAGGATCTTCTAAGAATGCTCCAATATGTGCAAACATCAGCCAAAATAGGAGGAAACACCAACTCAACCGTCTTGGCCCTCATCCCTAAAGAGATCAACCCAACCTCCTTTGCTAGATTTCGCCCCATCTCTCTATGTAATGTTTCCTATAAAATCATTTCAAAGATCATAGCCAATCGTCTAAAGCCCTTGCTTCTTTCTCTCATCTCTACAAATCAAGGAGGATTTGTGGAGAAAAGACAAATGGTGGATAATATCCTATTAGTACAAAAAGCCATTGACTCCAGTCAATCTCGAGGGGAGCAAGGAATGGCCATCAAAATAGATATGGCCAACACCTTTGACAGAGTACGACACAGCTTCCTCTTGGCTATGTTATCCAAGTTCGATTGAATGAATTCTTCCTTTCCTGGGTAGCAGCCTGCATTCATTGTCCATGGATGGCCCCTCTAGTTAATGGTAGACCAACCCCCTTTTTTAAAGTAACCAGAGGATTAAGGCAAGGCTGCCCCCTCTCCCCTATCCTCTATATTTTGATGGTTGAAGCCCTTAGCAGATGACTAGACAAGGAACGGTTACAGAAAACCATTCCAGGGATCAAGATAGTTCAAGGAGTAAAAAGAATAAATAACTCTCAGTTTGTTGATGACACTATCCTGCTAGGAGGTGCTTCAACTGTCATAGCCAGTAGGTTTAAAAAGGCTATGGATGATTACACGGCAGCATTAGGAGGACTCATTAATGCTAACAAAAGCCAAGTCTATGCATGGAACAAAAATGCTAGAACTTTGGTTGCCATTTCCAGATTGCTAAACTTTCCTTTTGCAGAAAAGTGGCATAATTCAAATATTTGGGAATTCCTATTTGTCTCAAGACTCTTTCATCCTCCTCCTGGAACCAAATCTTAGATAAGATCAAGGAAAAGTTTCATCAATGGGTTCTTTCTGGCTCAACCCAGTAGGTAGAGTGGTTCGAATTAAGTCAGTGCTCTCAACCCTCCCGATTTTCCAATTTTCCTCTTTGCTCGCTCCAGCCAAGATCAAATCTTCAATAGCTTAAGAACTCGAACACTTTCTCTGGCAAGGGGGCAGATCCAATGCTAAAAGATTCCATTTAGTAAAGTGGAATATTGTTAGGGCTTCGAGAGCATGTGGAGGATTAGGGACAAAAGATCTGTCTATCTCCGATCTTGCTCTTGGATCTAAGCTTCTTTGGAGGTTGGTCACAGGAAACAGTGAGTGGTGGAAGAAAGTGATCCTTCACAAATACTTTTCAGGAGAAAGGCTCCACTGCTTGGATAAAGAGCCACAAGCACATGGGGGTTCTCAAATTTGGCGAATTATGAAAGCCTCTCTTCCCCTTATTCAAAAGCATCTTACTTGGATTCCGAGAAATGGCCAAAATATTTTACTTCAATCGAATAGCATCATGGGACACCCGCCCTTGCAACAGGACCTGCATCTCCTCCCCCTTTTCATGTGGCTTCAGGCACAAGGGAAGACTACTCTATTTGATCTTTCTATCTAGAATAGGAAGTCTAGGAGTTGGTTGGGTTGGGATTTGGGCGTTCCCCCTCCCCATCTTGTTGCCCTCTCCCAAGATCTCACTCTTCGCCTCAAAGAATGTGCTCTCATTCACAAGCGACTTAAGGATTCTAGGGGTTGGGGTGCGTAGGAATATTTGGTCAGGAGGGGATGTGATTCATTGCTATCTCAATCCTCCCTCCCCCCTTCCTTTGCTTGCTGGAAACATATCTGGAGTTAGGATGGTCTTCCAAAAATAAACATCTTTAGTTGGACCTTAGTGCATGGAAAAGTCTTAACAGGAGATAATCTATCCAAAAGAGGCTTCTATGGGCCATTCAGGTGCGTCCTTTGCAAGAAGTCTTTAGAGACACTAGTGCATGTTTTCTTGGAATGTCCTATCTCTCGGTTTGTGTGGCAGGTGGCTCTACAGGATCTGTATAAACGAGTAAGATAGCCCTCCTCCATCGGAAAGATTTTCAGCAGATGGCATTTCTCTTATGATGGAACATTTCAACAAAAGTCTATTTTCAAAAGAATATGGATGGCCCTTCCAAAATTTATCAGTTGGAAAATATGGTTGGCCTGCAACAAAGAAATATTCAATGGGGAAAAAGTCATTCCTTCTTCACTGGCATGCAAGGCTATCAGTTTGCTAACATAACATATAAACTCCAAAGAGAGATCTCCAGATCCTCCCCAGTGTTTGAACAGCAGCAAGGAAGTTTGGCTCCAACAATTCTTTGTTAAATCGGTTAGCACTAGAAGTCACCTCCAGATTGCGTTGGAGGTAAGCCTAGTACCCATCAGAGTTTTATGTCACAAGTTGGTTTTAAAGAGGTCAAATGGGCGTAGACTCAAGATGATATCATTTTAACTCAGAAAACTGGACTGGTATGCACATGCAGGTGAGGTCTTAATTAACTTCAGTCAGTAAGTTGGAGTAAGGGTGAATAGAGGGAAGACTTTGGTGAGGAGAGTGTAGAAGTCTACCGTAGACATCAGGGCTTCCAGCAGCCTAAGGAGGAAAAGCTTCAAATACAAGATCCTCTTGGATTCAAAACTTCAGGAAACTAAAGAACGTAAATAACAGCATTGCAATCAAACATTCATTACAATATAGTCAAAACAATCCATGTGAATCCTTCAATCATGGACACTTCAGTATCAGAGGCAAATAGGATGAAAAAGAAGTTGACTTTCATTAAACAAGAAGTCTCAAATACAGATACATAACCAGAAGAACCAGAGCTTCATCAAAACTTTACAATACAGGAGCCTAGCTCAACCATCGACCATAACAAAATATCAAAACTCCCTACTTATACTCAGAACTGCTGCAACCACCGGGAGCGCGGTCGGACCTTTGCATTTAAAGTTTTCAGTCGGTGCCTGCTCTGTCAGACTGTGTAGGCCTTCTTATGTCAGACGCGAGCTTACCTCAGTTATGTGTTTTGCAAGAAAATCCATCCAGAAGGAAACCTCGGATTGTCAATCTGCACTCACGGCCGTCTTCAGCCTACTTTCAATTTATGGGGTGAGACGAGGTCTCAACTGTCGCCCCTATCTTCAATAACTTCCTTCATTGGGATCAGGAGGAGGCCTGACACCCATGAATGTTTCTAGGCGGTGCCCACGACTTCTTTCAAGTCAATCTTGATGCCTCGAGGCTCTACAAATCTTAATTTCGAATGGAATCTCCTCCGCTGAAAACTGAACTTGCTCGCTCGCTTGATTTGAGTTCATATTAAACCGCTCTAAGTGTGCGCTTTGCACTCATGGCTACGGCCTGCGGCCCTTGACGACTTTATGTGATAACTTTTGGCCAAGGGGTCGAAAACACACCCTTTGACTGGATTTTGGGGGTGTTTGAGCTTTTCAGACCTCAAACATTTTCATTCTTCCTGTGGAAATCGTGGGCAGAATGCCACATGATTTACACCACAATGCTCCTGAGGGTAAACCTTAATTATTGCTTGAGTCTATGAAGTAGGTTGCAAATTCATGTGTTAACATATAGGCTCCATGGGGGATAGTCTAAGAACTCCTTTTGCAGTTTCAGTGCCTTAGTGTTGGGTTGTGGAGTCACTTTATAAAAACCAAAAACAAAAGAAAAATGATATTTACAATGACGTGGGACGCCACTCATGGCTTAAGTCAAAAACTTCTTCAGAAAATGCCCATTTACAGGGCTACCAAAAACTTCAGCATGCTCCAAATCCTACAACTTGTAAGTGTTATTTGAAAAAACCTCAGAAATTTTGAAGGGGCCGATCCATAAGGCCTCAAATTTACCGTGCTTGCCTTTATCTTGTTAGGTGCATCCCACTTGAGTACTAGATCTCCCAGCTGGAAATCCTTTTTGTTTACCTCCTTGTCAAAGGCCTGCTTGATCTTCTGTTGACGGTCATGCACTTTGTCCAGTAGTTGCTCCCTAGTCTGCTACACTTCTACTAGTTGTTGTATTCTTCTAATCATATCATCTGGTTCTCCCTGGTAGTCTTGGAAGAATTTCGCCACAGGCAAGGCGAGCTGAGAAGGAAAAATGGCCTCAACTCCATACACAAGCTAGAAAGGAGAGACACCAAGAGATCTCTTTGTTGTCACTCGGTTAGCCCATAGAGCAAATTTAAGCTTTGAATCTCATGCTTTCTTATTGTCCTCTAATAGTCTTTTGATGATCTTAATAAGGCTCTTGTTAGAGGACTCTGTCAGTCCATTCCCTTGGGGGTAGTAAGGAGTAGAGTGAATCAATGTGATTCCAAACTGTTCACAAAACTTAATCAGTGGTTCAGCCTTGAAAGTTGGAGCATTATCCGTGACAATTCTATTTGGACAACCAAATCTTGCCATAATATCCTCAAGAAAACTGATGATTACTTCGTGGGAAGCATTTCTTGTGGGGATGGCCTCTATCCACTTGGTAAAGTAGTCTGTGGCAGTCAAGATCCACCTATGCTGACCACTTGAAGCATGATGAATTTCCCTAATAAAATCTAGGCCCCACTGCTGAAAGGGCCCTGAAGCTACCACGGGTTTTAGTGGCAGAGACTTGAGTTGCTGCTTTCCAGAGAATTTTCGACACTTAACACAAGCCCTGATCTTTGCACAAACATCGGTAAAGAGACTAGGCCAAAAATACCCAGCCCTGAGAATTTTATAGGCTGTGGTTCTCCAGAAGTGATGCCCCCCACATAAACTATCATGAAAATCATATATAATCTTTTGGGCTTCCTGTGGGTCTAAGCATCTCAGCAGCACCCCTAAAGGGTCTTTCCAATATAAGACTTGATCAATCAGACAATATTTCATTGATTTGAGCTTCAAAGCTCTTACCTTGCTCTTTTCCATGCCATCAGGAGGCTGCAACTTCTGTAGAAAAAATATAATGTCTTTATACCAAATGCATCCTGCTAATGGGGGTGTGACTTGAGGATCTTCATCAGACAACTCAACTTGATGATTCTCTGAACAAATGTTGATGAAATTGACCCCCAAGGCTTTACAATTAGATTCAACCAGTAACCTAGCTAAACCTTGACCTTTAACCAATTTGGTAGGTTTTATTTCAAGATCAAATTCAAGGATCTTAGCAATCCACTTGCTCCTTCTTCCGTCTATGTCAGGCTGAATGAGGATCTCCTTCACAGAAGCTGAAGGGACATATGCAGCACATAAACTCTGAAAGCTTTGAGAGCTTTAACCAACGCATAGGCCTACTTTTCCATGATGTCATATTTTATTTCAGCATCTCTCAGTGCCCTACTGAAAAAGGAAATGGGCTGCTCTAATCCTTCAGCATTCTTTTGCAATAAAACAGTTGCTATTGTGTCAGATGAAGCAAAAGAGAAAATCATAAACTCCTTGGAGTAGTCAGGACTGATAAGCACAGGTGCTTCAATCAAGGCCTTCTTTATCTGATTGTAAGAATTACGAGCTTCAGAAGTCCACTTGATCTCATTTCCCTTCCTCAGCATGGTTGTGATAAACTTTACCAGCTCAGCAAAATTCGAAACAAACCTTCTCAAAAAATTAATTTTTCCCAAGAAGGACTGAACTTCTTTCTTGGATTTAGGGGGTGACAAAGTTTGAATAGCTTCTACCCTGCTTGGATCAATCCTTACCCCCTGAGCTGACACAATGTGCCCCAACAGTTTCCCTTCTTTCATGGCAAATAATGACTTCTTTGGATTTAACGATAGACCAAACTTTTTGCATTTCAAAAAGACCCTTTTCAAATGGTCATGATGTTCTTCATCAGATTTTGAGAACACTGTTATGTCGTCCAAATAAATGACCCCAAACTTGTCCTTTTCTCCAATAAAAGCTATGGCCATGGCTCGCTGAAAGGTTGCTCCTGCATTCATCAATCCAAAGGGCATCTTAGCATACATGAATGTACCCCAAGGAGTGGTGAAGGTCGTCTTCTCTATGTCTTCAGGCAAGACAAAGACTTGATTGTAGCCAGAAAAGCCATCAATCATAGACATTCAGGATGCCCCTGTCACCCTCTGTAATATGTGTTCCATCTTGGGCAAGGGGTAATTGTCTTTCTTAGAGCTTCTGTTCAGATTTCGGAAATCCACACAAAGTCTAATTTCTCCATTTTTCTTTCTCACTGGGACCAAGTTGGCCACCCATTCAGAATACCTCAAAGGAATGATAATCTGGGCATCCAAAAGCTTTTTTACTTCTTTCTCCATAATGGGCAGCAGCATAGGATTTATTTGTCTCAATTGCTGCCTAAATGGCTTGGACTCTTCCTTCAATGGGATCTTGTGCTCAATGATACTTGTGTCATATGTCCTAAGATCTTCATATGTCTAGGCAAACACATCAGCAAACTCTTTTAATAGCTCAGCATATTCGGCCCTTTGCTCTCTTGACAAGCTGCTTGACAACTTGACAAATTTGGGATCTTTCTTTGTACCAATATTGTACTCAGTTATATCAGCATCATCAGTTGAGCCTTTAACCTTTACTGCCACATCATTCCCATCGAACAACCTTTCTAAAGGAACTAGTCCCTTCGGAATATGATTGTTAGGCAGTTGAACAACATGATGATTGGCAATTTTGTTTAGAAAAACATCATTACGAGGATTGCTTTCAGAATCATGATCTTGGTCAATATGTAATGCAGAGAATTCATCAACAGACTCAAGAAATTTTTTGATCTCAAGATCATCCTCAAACACCTTCCAATGCTTGACATTGTCAGGTATAGAGGGTCTTTATTTCACCTCCACATCATATTTGAGTTTAGGTGGCAGTGGGACTCTGAAATGGCTTGCTGAAACGGCCAAAGAATCAGCCATGGTATTCTCCTTTCTTGGAATAAATGAAATGTTGAAAGCTAAGAAGAAACTGTGAATTAGGTCCCACGCCTCATTTCTGTAAGTTCTAAGCCTAGGGTGCTTAGCTTGATAAATATTTTAGATCTGATGAATAATTAGCTTTGGATCCTCAAATACTGATAGCTCTTCAATTCCCATGTCTTTCGCAGCCCTTAAACCCAAAACAAGAGCTTCATACTCTGCCACATTGTTAGTGGCTTCAAATTCCAACTTGTATGACAGAGGTATAATCTCTTGATAAGGTGAAACAAAGATTACTCCAACACCAGCACCTTCCTTAGAAGAGGCTTCATCAAAGAACATCTTCCAAACAGGGGTAGTTGGAGGAGGGATTTCGCAAGAAGTTGTTATCACTCCAGGAAACTCTCCTAGGCTGTATATCAGAGATGCCTGGTAACTTAATCTTTTTGGTAACTATTTTCTCAATAATAGGTGTGGGTTTGGATCAAGATGAATATCTTAATCACTGGATTGTATCTTCAAGACAGTCTAGCTATATTCATGCAATACAAAGCCTTCAGGAGCTATTATCAAATAGGTTTGTAAATCAAATGGATAAGAAAACCAATCAGTTAACCAGAACATACATAGGCAATATATATGATGGGTCAACAAACTAGCCAAAGATGCTTATGATTCTTACTCAACAGTCAAGAGTAAGATGACAGTTACCATGGGACCATTAAACATAGACAAAAAAAAATGATTTCAACTCATATAGATAGACAAAGACGAAGGAGAGTCTGACAATAACAAATGAAAGAAGCTTACAGGCTTAATATATTAAAGAAAGTGTCTTTTTTACAACAATAGTAGATTATAGAACTCAAAATCGAACCTCGTGTTCATCAAATGTTCTTGGCTTTATAGCCTTTTACAAACAGTTTCCAGATCCTAGATTACTGGATCGAATTTTGCCAAAAATAGAAAATCAATAATTGGCCCAAGTAGACTAGATAAATTCAACTTCTCGACTGATCTTTATGTTCTTCAGATTCTTGGCAGGTGTAGTGAGCCTTCTGAGGCTGCTGGATCTCGTGTGATATGGGAGGAGTCGAACTTGACACCTGTTGACAGTCAAACAGTCTTATATCCTTGACAATAGCTAACTGTTGTTTACCTTTTATGTCTTTTAAAGCATCTCCAAAGCCAAAACAAACTCTTGATAAAGATGTCATTAATTATCTTCCATCGATTGGAACCATTTTTAAGTCTTTTGAACAAGAAAAACTTGGACCTGTGCAAAAACATTAGCTTTCTGCCTTATCAGTGCTTTCGGTAGCTAGAGAAAATAGAGTTTGGGCCGATTAGCTGCTGAAAGTTCTGCTTTCGGTGGCTAATGAACAATCGATATGTTCGCCTAAGCCACCGAAAGCTGAGATTATCAAAATTTCAAAAATACCCTTGTCTTAGCTCAAAAATGCCTCAGGACTGATCTTTTTAGGCTTCTGTATCTTGCTCAAAATTTGTAGGGTTACTGGCTACCTCTGGTTCATTGCACTGAACTGCCACCTCTGCAAGGGTCTCAAGAGAAGCATGAGCCTGGTGTTTTGAAGACATTGCTTTTTTCCTCAAAGCCCTGACCTTTTTCTTCAAACCCTGAGCTACTCTCCATAAGTTGTTGTAGTCCTTTACAATCTTGTTTTTCTTTTTCTTCTCCTTTATGCTTTCATGGGCTAATCTTTCCAAAGCTGAGTTGTTTTCTGCAAAGTTTTTTGATAGAGTTTCATACCTGATTTTTATTACCCTTTCTAGCACTTCTTGCTCGGTTAGCTTCTTCTTAAGCTTCTTGATTTCTTTTGATTTATTCTGCTTCACTCGTTTGTTAGATGAGGCATCTGCAATTTGTGGTTCTTGTTCTTCTCGTGGTGTAGGTTATGGAAGGTTCTCATAACTTGTTGTGTATATATCCACAAAAACAGAATTGTCACACCCTGTAGTAACTGAATCCTCATGCCCTGTTTCAAACTGTTGCTCTTCATTCTCTGAGTATGTGTAAGGAAGATTGAGAATGCTTTTGTTCACTGGGAATTCTTTGGCCTCTTCTTCTTCACTGTTGAAATTCAATTTCTTCTTAGTTTTGCCCAGCTTAGAGGAAGGAGAGGGTTGATTGACTAGGGTTGGAGAGATAGCTCTCCTCCTCCTCTTTCCACTTCTGGGAGTGGAGGATTTCTTGGAATGAGGACTCTTTTTGCCCTCTGGCTGAACCTCAGTCTGGAAATCATTCCAGAATAAGAAGTCATTCCACTCTTTACCTTTTCTTTGCAACAACTCACAAACCAATAGTTTGATTAAACTATGGTGGGATAATCTACTTGCAACTTGACTAGGTTTGGCCTTGACTTGATGAGCCATCTTGGATAAGCTTCGGTGGAGGAAATAGGGCAGATTGAGTGGGTTTCTACCAGTCAAATGGTTTATAAGTTTAAAATGGTAAATCATCACCCTGTTGTATCGCCCTTCACAGGTTATATAAACCATTATAGCTTTCAATAACTGCTGCCATTTCTCTTCAAGGAAAGATACAAGAATATCTTTCTTCCATATCAAACCCCTGTGTTCTGGTTTTAAATAGGTCCTGAATTCAACATTCTTAATAACAGTGGTTTTAAACCATTTCTCTCCAGTCGTGGGAAGCTCTGTGACTTCGGCTATGAGGGCTTCATCAATCTCGAATTCATCCCAGCTGATGATTGTTTTCTTTCCATCGAAATTGAGGGCAAAGGCCTCTGCCACCTGCTGATGAAAACTTTGTAATTTTTTGCAAAAATTGTAACACCCTGCATCTTTGAACATTTGACATACCTCCGGGTGTGATTCCAGGTAACCGATATCGTTGAGCTCCTTCCTCAGGGTTGACGTTCCTTTCTTCATTTGCCACGACGTTTTCGCACACCTGTGATCAAAGGAGCGGATTTCGAAAAGAGTTACACTGCGTAGACTTAGCGAAAATCGGCTCGGCTGAGATAAAATTGAGATAACTGGGGTGAGATTTTGAACGTGGCACTGATTGCAAGGAGTGCAGCGAAACAGTTGATGATTTGCAGCAGTCATGGCGAATAACTGAAATAAATGGAGAGTACATACGCGCATGGCTTAATGATATAGCGATCTGGAAAGATTCGCTTATATCACAGAGGGATCAGCTTCCGATCGTGAACGGTTCTTTCTCCAGTCCTTTCGACGGCTTGTGCAATCATGGAAACGTCGAACCCGTCGGTTGAAACGTGTGATAGGACGTGATTGGTCTTTCCCCACTTCAACAATTTCGGTGGCTAAAATGGCCCTGGATTCCTTTATTTAAGCTCCTAAAAGCTAAGGCTTTCGGTGGCTAATGAACAATCGATATGTTCGCCTAAGCCACCAAAACCTGAGATTTGAATTAGATCAAACAAAAACTAAACGAACTTTTATTTAAACTTTATTACATGAGTAAAGCTTGGAAAAATGAACCTTTAAAAATTTTAAAAAGTATCTTTTTAAAAGACTCCCTATCACCTAAAATGCAAAATCTCGATTGATTTATTTGAGGAGATAACAGAAGTGATGGACTGTTTTCTGATTTTAAGAGGGCTCTCAAGAGCATCAGTGAGCTGCAATATGCTGGATCCCAAATTGGTGTCAAGGGCAAAAATAGGATGGTTGGTGGGGTTTGCTTCATCACTAATGATGTAGGCCAATTGAGCTTCCCTGTAAAGTCTTCTATGCTCACCCCCAAATACAGGAACAGTGGCATATGTGAGGTCCATCTGTAAAGTTCCCCCAAGTCTTTTTATCCAAGATCTTGACAATAGCATGCCAAACTTGGGGGGAACATCAGCCACTACAATGTCCATGACCACACTTTTCATGGGCAACTGAAATAAGGTCACAACCAGATCTTCGATGACCCCAAGACACTTCACTTTCCTAGAGTCAAAGGAATATAAGTCATGGTAGGCCTTTGTGATCTCTAATCCAAGTTCATCCATGACTGCTTTGGGCATGAGATTGTGAGATGCCCTGAGTCTAACAAACAATTATGCAGCACCTTATCATGTATGTTCAGTGACGTATAGAAGGGAGGGGACGAATCATCTCTATCTTCTATCAAAGGACCTAAGATGACTGTTGGCTTTTACCTTATCATGTATGTTCAATGACGTATAGAAGGGAGGGGACGAATCATCTCTATATTCTATCAAAGGACCTAAGATGACTGTTGGCTTTTCATCTTGGAGATTTAATGAATCAGTGGTATTTGAGGAGGCTTCGAGCAGCAACTCATTGGAAAGATATTTTCTAAATTCTTTAATTTTTATCAGTTCTAAAAATGGTACATGGATCTTGATTTTTTGGACCTCATTTTCAAAACTAAAGGAAGATGGAGATTTCAGAATCTCCTTGACTTCTGGGGTAGGATCTTCAATCAAAACTGGGGGGTTTTGAGCATCTTTTTTCTTGCTGCCAACTGTCACAGCCTTGGTAGAATTCTCTGTTTTTGAGGATTGATCTGAAGCATTAGTCTTTTCCCCTTTCTTTCTAGATCTCAGATTATATTTATTAGGATTCTCTTTTTCCTTCTCTCCCTTAATTCATTTATTTGATTATCCATCAAGGACTCCCCATATGCAGACTTGGTCAAGTGAGGGGATGGAGGGGTGTCACCCAAGCAATGGATCTCAAGATCATCTTCTTCATCTTCTTCATCTTCTTCATCTACAAGGTTGGTTTGTAAAGGGGTTTGCATCCTTTGATCATCTCTTCCTCTGTTTTTGGGCTCTCTTGGAAGTATCTGAGGAGCATTATTAGGTCTCCTGAAGGTACCTCTGTTATCAGCGTTTTGAGTACTTCTATAGGTCTGTCTTGCTTCAAGTTTTACCTTCTGCATATCAGCAGAAAGAGATTTTACTAATTTTGTAAGCTCATCATCTTGAGGGTGGGCAACAGAGGAAGAGGTTGAAGTTTCAGACCTTCCCCTTCTTCTGTCCCTGTCAGCCTTACTCCTAAGCTCATCAACTGTCATAATATTGGACTCTACTTCAATCGCTGCATCTTGCATATGAGCCAAGGAGGTAGCTCTCCTTTCTCTTAACAGGAGGCAGAAATCAAGGTCAAAAGAACTAGAATAAGTAATCTTTGCAGAGGTTTATGTAGGCTTAACCTCAGTGGGAATTTTGCTATACATTTTATTAAATCTCTTTGAGAAGTCAGAAACAAATTCCCTTTCCTTTTTCTTCAGTGATCCAAATTCTGTAATATAGTAAAGGAAATCCTTTCTATCCCCCCAATTCTTTAAGAAGGCTTCATCTAGGGCTACAGTCCCATCGATAGATCCAAGAGGCAAGGCCCTAAACCACTTCCTAGCCTTGCCCTCAAGGCTATGAACAAAAATCCTCATCCATACATCTGCATCCATGATGACATGACAATCTGTAAAATTGTAAAAGGCTTCGAGGTGTTCCTCTACGGTTATGTCTCCCTCGCTAGTGAACTTAGGCAACTGCTTAAGGTAGCCATCCGCTGGGAGGGCATTCAGAGGCTGAGGCAAAATAAGAGAGGCATACCTAGCAGCTATTATAGCTTCCATCCTAGTTTTGGGCGGATTAGCTCCTGCCATTGGAGTGTGAACAAGAGGAGAAGCAAGAGAAAATGGAGTTCGGACAGGTGAGACTGGGACAGTGCTTCTAGAAGATAAAGATAAGGGGCTTAAGGGAACAGAGGTTTCTCCTTCTGCAACTGCAGCCATTCTAATATGAGGAGGAGTAGGAAAGTCTTCTAAGGTCAAAGCTCTCTCCTTCCACTTCACAACTTCGGGGGAGAAAGGGGTGTCAAAGCTCTCTCCTTCCAAACCAAGAATAGGAGGGGAGAAATCGGCAGGAAAGCTCCCAAAACTTAAATTTCTTGAAACTCCCGCAGTTTGTATAATAGGAGAATCAGAAACAGTTACTAGAGTTTGTAAAGAGGGATTATGCAAATTATCAGACAAACTTGGTACAGCAATGGAGGTACCTTTTTGAGCGGTCTATCCCTTTCTGGTAATTTCCTCTGGGTCAGCTTCAGACGTTGCTAGAGGCAGCAGTGAAGTGGACCTCGTGTGTCTGCCTTTAGGAGCCAGAACTGAAACAGTGGAGTCGAAACAGTGGAGTTGCCAAGTGCAAGTTGCAATCTTCAATGGTATTGATATCTGATGCACCTTCAGAATCAGATCTTCTTTGTCGTTCTATCCCAGGGAAATGTCTTCAATTCGTTCCCCGGCAACGGCGCCAGAAATGCTAGCACTAGAAGTCACCTCCAGATTGCGTTGGAGGTAAGCCCAGTACCCATCAGAGTTTTATGTCACAAGTTGGTTTTAAAGAGGTCAAATGGGGTGCAGACTCAAGATGATATCATTTTAACTCGGAAAACTGGACTGGTATGCACATGCAGGTGAGGTCTTAATTAACTTCAGTTAGTAAGTTGGAGTAAGGGTGAATAGAGGGAAGACTTTGGTGAGGAGAGTGTAGAGCTCTATCGTAGACATCAGGTCTTCCAGCAGCCTAAGGAGGAAAAGCTTCAAATACAAGATTCTCTTGGATTCAAAACTTGAAGAAACTGAAGAATGTAAATAACAACACTGCAATCAAACATTCATTACAATACAGTCAAAACAATCCATGTGAATCCTTCAATCATGGACACTTCAGTATCAGAGGCAAATAGGATGAAAAAGAAGCTAACTTTCATTAAACAAGAAGTCTCAAATACAGATACATAACCAGAAGAACCATAGCTTCATCAAAACTTTACAATACCGGAACCTAGCTCAACCATCGACCATAACAAAATATCAAAACTCCCTATTTATACTCAGAACTGCTGCAAAAAACCGGGAGCGTGATTGGACCTCTGCATTTAAAGTTTTCAGTCGATGACTGCTTTGCCAGACTGTGCAGGCCTTCTTATGTCAGACGCGAGCTTACCTCAGTTATGTGTTTTGCAGGAAAATCTGTCCAGAAGGAAACCTCGGATTGTCAATCTGCACTCACGGCCGTCTTCAGCCTGCTTTCAATTTATGGGGTGAGACGAGGTCTCAACTACCGCCCCTATCTTCAATAACTTTCTTCATTGGGATCAGGACGAGGCCTGACACCCATAAATGTTTCTAGGCAGTGCCCACGACTTCTTTCAAGTCAATCTTGACACCTCGAGGCTCTGCAAATCTTAATTTCGAATAGAATCTCCTTCGCTGAAAACTGAACTTGCTCGCTTGCTTGATTTGAGTACATATTAGACCGCTCTAAGTGTGCGCTTTGTGCTCATGGCTGCGGCCTGCGGCCCTTGACGACTTTATGTGATAACTTTTGGCCAAGGGGTCGAAAACACACCCTTTGACTGGATTTTGGGGGTGTTTGAGCTTTTCAGACCTCAAACATTTTCATTCTTCTTGTGGATATCATGGGCAGAATGCCACATGATTTACACCACAATGCTCTTGAGGGTAAACCTTAATTACTGCTTGAGTCCTATGAAGTAGGTTGCAAATTCATGTGTTAACAAAATCTTCTTCGAAAGCTCCCCTTCTTCTTAGACCCTATTGGCAACTACAGCTCTCGCCCTTTTAGTTCCTTCAATGGAAGAACTCTCAGAGTAGACATATCCTTAGCTTTGATGGTGCTTCGAAAAGAAACCCTAGCGTGGCAGGAGCGGGTGGGGTGTTGTATGGCCCTGGAGCTTCGATGGTGCTTCGAAAAGAAACCCTAGCGTGGCAGGAGCGGGTGGGGTGTTGTATGGCCCTGGAGGAAACATGGAATCCACCTTTGCCTGGAGCATTGGTCAGTCCTCTAACAACCAAGCTGAAGCATATGCCTTGCTGCAAGGTCTAATTTTGGCAAATGCTCAAGGCATCACCAACCCCATAGTCGTTGGGGATTCCAAACTGACAATTAAATATGCAAGGTTCAAATCTTTTTCGAAAATATTCATCTCCGATCCATTTTCCACAAAACACGGAAAGAAATACATATCTTTCGCACAATTGAATTCTTTCATGTGCTAAGATCCAACAATTAGGAAGCCGATAGACAAGCTAATCACTACAAGCAGGGATCCTCTCAATCAACAGAACTCAAATCCACAAACCAATCCCATGAGGTTAATAAGTCAATTGGTAATTAAAAAATGGGGGGGGGGGG
>ML788028.1:73995-100554 GCA_009831015.1 Picea engelmannii | reverse complement strand
CGATTTTTTGCAAAAAATCGCCAAAAAATCGATCGATTTTTTCGGCGATTTTTTCCTTAAAAATCGGCTTGAAGAAAAAATCGCGATTTCGGCGATTTTTTCACAATTTTGTCAACACTGGTTCCAACCATGGAAACGAAGAAATAATGCAATATCAATCATAGGGTATATTTAGGAGGTACAAGTTTACACTATTGATATGTTCCAACCATGGAAACGAAGAAATAATGCGATATCAATCATTGAGTACCTGCATTTATTTCGACAATGATATAACACAAAATAATAGGGTATATTGATTTCAGTGGTGATATAACAAAAAATGATTAAGAGTAATCAAGGATTTGCACTGATAAAATGCATAGGCATTAGGTACTAGCATTAATTTCAGCAATGATATAACACAAAACAATAGGGTATATTAATTTCAGTGATGATATAACAAAAAATGATTAAGAGCATCGAGGAGTTGCAATGATAAAATGCATAGGCCTTAGGTACTTGCATTGATTTTAGCAATGATATAACACAAAACAATAGGTGCATTTATTTCAGAGATGGTACAGTGAAAAATGATTTAGACCAATTAGTTGCATTGATTTCAATAATGACATGATGCATTGATTTTTGTGATGATACAATAAAAAATGATTTAGAATAATCAAGTAGTTGTATTGATTTTAACAATGATATAACACAAAGCAATAGGGTGAATTGATTTCAGTGATAATACAGTGAAAAATTATTCAGTCCATTAATTGAAGAAACAATACCAAGGAAATTGATCTAGTACATTGATTTCAAAACCAAGATAATGCAAATTATCAAGTGAAATGACTTTAACAAGAACACGGTGCAAACCAATTTCAAAATACATATTATAAGTTGAAGTACTTTATTTGTTTGGGTGTGATTTGCACATTAAAAACTATTATAATATTAAAGTATCATAGAGTGCATTGATAGATACAATGCATTAAAATCAAAATCATGCAACAAAATGTAAATAGAATTATGAGGAACATATTGGAAAGCAAGAGAGGCAAATTATGACCTTCACTACAATATTATATATCTCAAGTTAAAGGTTTGAATGGTCTTTCTCATTTGATCGATATGAAAAGATAAGAAAGCTAGCATGTGTGGGTAAAAGAAAGGATGAAGAAGACATATTGAGATTGGTCACTACATGATCTATCTATTATTTATTATAGGGATACTATTACTTTCTTACTATTCACTTTCTTCATCATTGAACATTGTTACTTTATTACAATTCACCTTAATCTTCATGTAACTTTTGAAGTGTCCTTCTTGATGGTACTCTTTAAATTAAAAATGACACTTAGTAAATTACAAAGGATCAAATTCATGTAATAACATATACATATACATATTGATGATAATCTAAAGTTTTGACATGGTCGCCTATGATTGGAACCAGTGTAGATCCATCTTAACTCCGGATCTTATCATGCACTGAGAGGGATCAAATCTCTCAAAGTGCAAACATTTCCTCAAGTTTTGCACTCTATAAAAAGTTTGCACCTCAAGGGATTTAATCCTTCTCGATGCATGACAGATCCGGAGTTAAGATGGATTTACACTGATTTTTGGTCCATAACATGTTTTGTAGATTGAATTCCTTGGTAAAAAATTCAAAAATGCTACTCCCCGATATCTAGCATGAGAGGGGATCATTTTCTAGACGGTAGCATTACAAAGCATGGTCTAAGCCATTGAAGGTTTGAAGTACACATCATCAGATGTGGTTTTAGTCGTAAAAGTTGGAAAGATGCTTATTTTTAGGAGAGGATGAGGTGTTGAATCCTCCAAAAACATTAAATTTACAGTATTTTGATCTTTTAGAATATAAGTATTTTGTTTTAAAACTTTTAAAATTGAATATGCAATTGTAAATATTAAGGGAAAGAGTATTCTTTACTTTTCTTTAGACAGAATTCTCAAATATAGATGGATTTGTAAGGTTTCATAAACATTTCTGATCCAAGGCATATTAAGAAATGCGTCCCTTGGATCAAATACCAGATGTGACGTGCCAAATTATTAATAATCAAAGGAAGAATTTAATTTGTTCACATATTAGAAAAAAATTGCCAATGCAAGATAAGCAATTAGTTACATACATTAGGGAAGAGAGGCATCTTAGAGACAAAGGGGTCGCAGGTGCAAGGAGGATCATTCTAGATCCTAAGGGAAAACTTGAAATAACCTTCACCTGGGATTTAGAAAAGTCCACAAACAATCAAGCTGAGGCCTACACTCTTTATCAGGGCCTTTTTATAGAAAATGAAATAAGAACAAAGTCCTTGATTGGCATAGGAGACTCGAGCATAATTATCAAATCGATGGTCTTGAATTCAACCTTATTCAATAGCAAACTTGTTTTGATTATAGCTCGAATCCAAAAGGAGGTTTGTAGCCCGCAAAAGGTTTCATTCTATCAGGTTTTAAGAGAACACAATTATCAGATCAATTTCCTAGCCAATGAAACCACCACTCTTAAAATAAGGGCTCTCTAAAAAAAATGGGGGTTGACACTATCAAGCAATACCTTAACTCCCTTAGGTTATAGATATGAAGACATGTTACATCATAATAAATCACCATAGTTCACAATGCCATCGTCAATTGATATCAAGTGAGGCGCCTAGATATGAAAGGACGTACCCATCCCCCTCTCGTATGCTTAAACTTAATTGTAATCTGTTCCTTGAATCCCTTGGTGATGTTTTTCAAGGGCAAGATGGGATAACGAAACTCTGTGTGAGAGAAGTGAACATCGTCATACGGAGAAAGGCTATCCAGCGGCCAGCCAAAAACTTGCCTAATAAGAGCTTCTCTCAGCCTCTGGATGGTATTTTAGAATTTCTGTTTGATGGTCATAGCATCAGGGCATGATGAATGCATGGTTACCCCTCTGTTCTGTCTCTTGGATTTATATTGCGTGTATGATCTTTCAAAGCTCTCGCATCGTTGGCTTTTATTTGGCATATATCCTCCTAGTTTCCTCGGTTTTACTTTCAATCAGCTATTGTCTCTTGGTGTCCTGGTCACTCTTTTTTGGGGTATGGTTTTTTAGTCTGATTGGGCACTGGACACTCGAGTTCACTCAATTCCGGTTTCAGAGAGTTTTGGACTCTTGGCACCTTGGTAGTTTTGATGTGTAGTTTGTGGAGCAAGAGGCCCTCTTCTGTGTGTCAGATCAGGGTTCCCCCTGGACAATTTCGTTTGTGCAGCAGCTTGAGCCTGTCAATACCCTTTTCAGGGGCTGGCAACATTGTTCCTTTCTATGTGTCGTATCCATAGACTAGAGGAAAGCCCAAGAGTTTCAAAAGGTCCTTTGAAGGCATAAAGAATCCATCTAATGAAACAAAATTTTTCTATTCTTTGTGACTACAAAAATTCACGAAAATGAACATTAGTGCACCTTTCAAAATGTAATAATTATGAACATTCTGGTTAAGCAAAAGCAGCGAATCCATGTCTTGGAGGCAGAATGTAATATGTTGAGAAATATGGTCATCAATCTTAACAAAGAATCTCACTCTACTGCTTCCAACCACAGAATATCGACAAATTCAGTGCAAGCAGATTTTGAGAAAGATACGATTCACCAAATGATGGAAGACATGGATCTTGGAAATCAGAATTCCTTCCTTCCAACATTGGGGTGGAAGAAGCCAACAACCACCATGTTTTTAGTTAATCTTTATGTTTATTAAAGCAATTAGAACACTGGGTGTTTTTCTAAAACTGTATACTCGTAAGGAATTTTGGGATTCTGTAAACATTTGCAAGTTCTGGTTTTCAGCATATGAAAACTGCCTATTTTGCTTGGAAACTCAGGTCAGCAGTATTATGTAATTTTACTGTTTAGCTCTGCTACAGCCTTTATAATATAAACTTTCCCAGTTTCAGTTAATATATATATATATATATATATCATTGGAGAACAACAATATTCATAGTAAATAACCTAGGCACATAGCCTTTTATATCTCCACTTTAAAAGTGACTCCTCTGTTTCTAATGCGTTTAATAAATTTTAATTTAAAAGTAATTGTAATAAAGTAAAGAATCGAATAGCATGAACTTTGAAGTACGGGATTAGATTTTAGTTTGTGCATTGTGATAAGCAATGCAGTAAAATCAGAAGCAAAAGTGCCACATAATGACTGAAAGGGTAAAGCCATTACAATTTTCGTGCGAAAAGAAAAGAAAATGATAAATTGAGTTGAAAAAATACCTCTTTCTCTGGATTGCATAGCAATCTTTTATCGATAACATCTTTGGGCGCAGGAGTCGAACCCGGGTATGTCATAGGCAAAGGAAGAGCGTCGTCTTTACTGAGTGAACTGTCATTATCTCCGTATCGATTTTCCTTGGCATTGACCCTTGTTAACCGCCTGCCATCAGCCCCAACCCCCGGCCCAGCAGGACTCGAGTTCGAATCCTGCTGAATCTTACCCGCAGAAGAAGACGACGACGAAGAAGAAGAAGAACCGTTCAATATCACGTCCGCCGCTCTGAAAACTGCAAAGGGCCGAGGCTCCGGCACTGCGGGCACATAATGCGAGCGGCAAATGATGGATCTTTTCAACGTCAATGGACGCTGCAGACGTGAGGACTTTGTGTAGGTTCTGTTGGGGTCCAGAAGGAGAGAAGAGAAGAGTGGAGACGGGACTCTCAACATTTGACGGGAATTTGAGATCTACAGACGACGACCATTCTATGAAAGCTTAAGCTGTGAACAGAAAGAGACTGTGCGTTCGATTTGCTGTCTGTAGTTTCCGTCACCGCTAATAATTTGCTGTCTGTACTTTCCGTCACCGCTAAGCGACAAGCTCTCACATGTGACGAGGAGATATGATAAAATGCGTAGGAGCTTTACATTAAATGTGACTGCGCTGGTCACCGCTAATTGCCAAGCTCTCACATGTGATGAGGACATATGCTAAATGTGTAAGAGATTTACATTAAATGTGGCTGCGTAAGGTGAAGGTATCTAGTATTTATATAAAGCTAGGAAGATAAATATGTGATGAGGAGACATGATAAATATGGTCGAACGTGGAACTTTAATCTGCGGTGGAATTTTGACCAATATAAATGAGATCCGTGGAACTTTAATTTGTGGTGGAATTTTGACCATATAGATGAGATCCATGTGGAGTAATTCAAGTTACACTATATTTACTTGCTAACTGGCCCAACATATGTGGCACGTTGATCACTTCAAAAAAAAATGTAAGTGGGACAAAACCAATTTTCTAGTAAATATATTATAATATCATGAACTCAACCATATGTGAAAAGTCTATACAAGTTTGGTTTTTATTAAGGTTGGCTTTATCTCAATTCTTTGAATTTCTCAAAGACCTAGGGGCAACCTAATTTATATAAATTTTTAGAGTTTTTAAACTTATTGATGAATTAAAAACCTTGGTTCATATATATATATATATATATAAACAAACTATCATCTAACTTTTGTTTATGGAAATATGATTTTCCTCGTATATTTCCAACTTCTATACAAGGGATCCCTCTACAATGCATAAAACCTTTAACATAGCATCCTTCCCCCTCTTAAGGAAGAATATGGTTATCCTCTAACCCAATCTCGAAAACTACATCAAATTTGGTTTCCACCCCATGATGTACCTCTAACCCAATCTCAAAAACTACATCAAAATTTGGTTTCCACCCCATGGTGTTTTGAGTTGGATCACTTCCACTAAGTGGATTTACATTGTCTAGGACATTGTTGAACCCTTCACCATTGAGCAATGGGTAGGCAAGTGACGATGTTCAAAATAAGTCCCACAACAAAAACTAATATGTTCACAAAGTAGTTGCAAGCATTGCATTCGAGAATGATTTCTTTGAGAATATCTTTATTAAGAACAACATCAATCCAGATTTGCAAATACATTAAAGCCTGAACATCCACCTACTCAACCAATAAAGCAAAAAAGTTCCTGAAAGCATTTCCATTGGCAATAAGGGATTTTGAATACCAATACTAGAGGCAAGCTTGGTATTCATATCCAAATAAGCACTAGAGAGTGTTTTTCATTATAATGATTGAATCATGGTTTCCATGGCTTCATAAAATTCGTGTCCTTACCCAGAGAACCAAGGTCCATCACATAGGCTAAACTCTCACTATGTCCAAGGGTTGAATCCCAAAAGAAAAATTACTTGGGTTAGGAGTGAATCACCACAATACCCTTCAACAAATAGCTCCAAACCTTATATATCCAAGCATGGAGCTTAATAAGCTTCAACAAAACATAGTTAAATATACAAATCAACTTATGAGCAAGAAGATGGTCTTCCTCCTTATTAATACAACAATGATCCAACTTTGTTAACACCAAGTGACCTTCGCCCTATTAGGATATTTTGATACTAGGAGCTAGGTTAAGTTTGACTTCATCTAAAGTGGTTTTAAATTAAAGTGTGCTTTTAGTGTGCTTTTGTACTTTATTCATGTGATGGTTATAATCATCTTTTACACATAAGTGATCCCTTGGTTTAAACATCACCTCGACATTAACAACACTTGTTTCATGGTTTAACACCTGATTGGTCCATGATCTCTATTTAAAGAGCATAAAGGGTCATTTGTTGATGTTCAATTCTAAAGGAAGTTCATGTAAATATTTTTTACATTGTTCAATTACCAACATGTTGTGCATTGTTTCCCTCCTAAAGGGGTTTAACCACGTAAATTATGTTGTCTTGATCTTTGATGTGTGTGTGAGTTTTATCTTGACGTGTTCAACCTATGTGAATATACACTATATTTAGAACGTGGTATCAATGCTCATATGGAGATTTGCTCATGTTGTTAATCAAGATATTGATCATGTGTCATTGCATGCAACACAGGCCTTATGTTTTCTATAGTTTCCGAGTTTTTTTAAGTCGAGAGAACCCTTCCAATGCATCTAGAATGCCATTTCAAGTTGGAAATGTTTTTTGTTTAGTCCGAAAAAATTTATGTTTTCCCAAGACATCAACGTTTCTATTTGATGATTTGATTTGGAAGTATAAAAAATTCATTGTGAAGTTTTATTTTGATTTCCTTAAGTGTTGAATTTATTTAGCATTTTGGTTTTCAATTTATATTTCATGTTGCTTCATTTCTGATATGTTTATGCTCTTTGCCTTATGCCTCGAGTGAGTTTGGCAAATAAAAAACATAAAGGAAAGTTGCATTTCATAGTTACACCATTTGAATACCAATCCTTGAGCATATAAGTCTCTAGCAAAGCTTTTTTTGTGGTGTTCTTGGCTAGTTTGTTGTGTGACTGCTTATGGCCACCTTCTTAGGATCCGTGCATGAATCTGGCCTCCTCAAGTTTTGTGCCAAAGTACGTTGAATTGTGTGAAAAAGGGTTGGATCTTGGTTCAAAATTTGTGATGTTATGTGGTTCTTATTTTTGGACTATTGGTTTGGTCCTATGCTCTTTTCTTGGGGAGAACACCCTCCTCCATGCAGGTGTGGTTTAGGAGAGCACCACCCCCCTTTCCTTCACATGAGAGCCACATGGGGGCTTTCATGTGACTCTCCACCTTTTCATGTGACTCTCCACCTTCCCACTCCCAAGATTCTTCATAGAATTTCCACCTCATAAAACAACGAGTATTATCTACCTTCCACATAATCTGAAAATGGATGCAACCACTTTCTTAGAGACTGGAATAGTTGAAATTATGTTAAATAAATGCAAGATTATAACCCCTAGTGGCTAAAAATGCAATTAATGCAGAAATAATGATGTTAGATGATGATTCTAAGCTAATATGCAAGGCGTTAGGCTAGGGATGATGGTAATGAGGATGCAATGCAAAGTCCTAAAACTAACACAAGTCATTGGGAGAGGGAGAGATATAAAAATAGGGTTTTAGGGCACTTGTAGTAAGAGAAAGGCTATTGTCGTCTCAAATACTTGGGCATATGGAGTCAATGCAACAATTTCAAGAAGATTAAAAGGCAAAGAAAACTCAAGGGTTAAATTCTAGGGGGGTGTACAATCACAATCCATAGGTTTAAACCTTTAGGAAGACACAATTAGGGGGATGTACAATCACAATCCCTAATGTCGTCCTATGTCTTCTATGACTTTTAACACGAGATCAACCCTAGAGTAGTACAATCACAAGCTCTAGAATTTCACCAATAAAGATAAGTTTAGGGGGATGTACAATCGCAATCCCTTAATTTGATCTTATATGCTTCAACAAGCTTAAGATGAATGATAACAAGGGGATGCACAATTACAATGCTTCTTGGGATTTCTAACAAAATTATCCAAAAGAAACAAGATAACATGCAACTTATCAACAATTTGATAGAGCATATACTTAAAACACCATGAATAAACATAAATACTTGGAAAAAACACTTACTATACCAAGTCGCTATGCATGAGAAAACCCTAATTCAAGAATCATTCACCAAAAACAAGAGGAACATCCACAAGATCACTCTCCAAGAAGTGTGCATAAGTACTCCATGATGAGCAAAGAGTAAAAGAAGACTATAGAAGTGATACTCCACAAGTGTGTTATGATTTGCTAAGGAGGAAAGTGCTAGCCTTTTATATGAGGAAACCCTAGTACTTTACCTCTCACAAAGCCCCAAAAATGTAAAATGTCCATTATACAATGTGGATGGGTCTAGGTCAACCCCCAAAATAACCTCCAATACAAAGATAAAATGAAAATACATCAAAATGTCCCCTCAAAAGTGACACATGTGAGTGTGAGAGCCTTGGAAGAAGGTGATGTTATCGTCTAGAAGGGTAAAGGAGCCTCCAAAGGTCGTGTCTTTCCATCAAAGGGACCAAGGCATCATCAAGGGTTACATCTCCTAATCAAAGGTCATGTCTCATCATCATCAAGGGTCACATCTCCTAATCAAAGGTCATGTCTCATCATCATCAAGGGTCACATCTCTTAATCAAAGGTCGCGTCTCATCATCATCAAGGGTCACATCTCCTCATCAAAGGTCACGTCTCATCATCATCAAGGGTCACATCTCCTAATCAAAGGTCACGTCTCATCATCATCAAGGGTCACATCTCCTAATCAAAGGTCACGTCTCATCATCATCAAGTGTTAACTCATCAATCCATGCTAGGTCATCCCATGCAACATCAAATCATGACATCATCATCACAAGTGTAATGTCTAAGGGCTAAGGTATGATGTCATGAGGGAGGAAGGCTCAATAACCTCTCCAAAGAGGTGTACAATCATCTCCAAGTGCAAGATCATCCAATCAAACCCTAATATGCTCAGGGGTGCATTATCCAATCTACGGGCTTCTTACCCTCTCAATGGTACATCAAGCCATATCTGTAATATCCAAGCTCATTTGTCCAACGTCCAAGGTCTAGGAGATGTGGAAATGTGCACCAGAGCATGTCAAATCATCAAATGGCCCAACACTCTACATCAAGTGTGAAACATCATTTGTACAGTGTATAACATCCATGGCATCATCATGAAAACGTCCTCCAAAGGACCATGTTAGGGTGCATCATGACCAAACAAGGTCCATAGGATCAAGTAAGAATAGCAACTATAAGATACAAAAGCCATTAGAATCATATAAAGTAAACCATCACTTAATACAAGAGTCGCGTAAGCAATTCACAATAGGTATCTTCTTCAAACTTCACACTAGCTCAAGACTTTATGTAATTTGCTTAAGTTTAGGTATGGGAGGGCCATTACAAGATCCCATTAGGTTTGCTAGTACCCAAGTAGAATAGTTTCTAAGAAACCCTTCAAAGTGTAAGTATAATGAATGACGTGACATGGGGTTTATTTCATGGCCATGGAGTCTCTGACATGCAAGGTAATTGTGCTCCATCCATTTCCATGAGTGCCTTTGTAGAGGGAGTGCTTGCTAATTGAGATACCCTTTCCTTGGTAGTGTGTGTATTCCAAACCCCTTCACACCTTTTGATATTCTTTTGTTGCTTTGCAAGTCCCCTTTTCTTTTCTTTTTTTGAGTAAAAAAGGTGGAACCTGCTATATTAAGTTATCGAAGAAACCTTGACAAAATGTACAGAGATATAGGTCTGAGCCACCAAAAATGCTGTCGTTTACCGGAAACCAGCATGGTTTGGAGAACATGTAACAATAGTATGATAAAACAAAGAAACAAAATAGCATATGTCATGCCCGGAGGAAACCAGGACAGATGGCCATAGTCCAAGTGAACATGTAACAATAGCATGATAAAACAAAGAAACAAAATAGCATAGAAGGCCTAGATACCCGGTGACCCGTCGCCCTTGCTTGTCTGCCACATGGACCCAACTAGGATGGCGAATGTCTGTGCACAGAGAGGGCACTTCCTCTTTGCTGGAGCATTGGAGTACGCGTCAATGAGCAGGTCCAGACGCTGGCCCATGAGAAGGGCTCTGTGCTCCAGGTCTGCCATGTGGCCTCGGAGTTCAAACACCAGAGCCAGATGCTCTGCACGGAGGAAAGTACCATGCAAGCCATTACCCACGTCGTCGAGGATTACGTCCCTCCTTTCCACGGTCGCTCCATCTCCGGCTTCGAGCTCCATCATCTCTATACCAGCCGCTTCCTCCTTCCTCACTGGGCTATTCTCGTCCGCGTTCTCTTCGGCTCTGGCTTTGTCCCGTGTTTCTTCCTCGACTGTTGCCTGCATGGCATGGCTGGTGGGGCTGTAGTCACCCAGCCATGAAATCTCCTCGACAATGCACCCAGGGATGTCATCTGCTAGATCAATTTTAGGATTGTTACCATCCTGGTAGTTCACCTCCATGGCTTGGGGTTCTGGGGTGGTCGCCAAATCCTCCATGAATGGTATTTCTTCCACGTAACAGGTGGGAAATGCATCCACAACACCATCCTCTGGCCTGTTTCCAGACTTAATTGCCGTGGTTTCACTGCTGCATCCGGCCCCATTCTCCGCAATGATGGCATGCAGAGCTAATTGGTCAGCTTGCGCCTTCTTTCGAAGAATGGAGGTCGCCAACGAAAAAGAGTGCTCCAACTTCTCCTTCCTTTGTCGCTGCGCCTTGTGGGTGTACCAGGCCGAGCCACGGCGAGGCCTGCCCCTCTTCCTGGTCATAATTGCCAAGGAATATATAACAATACAGTGAGGATGCAGCGAGATTAGAGTAAGCCGGGACGAGAAGGAAACAAAGCTACACCAAAGCTCCCAGACGATGGGGAGAGCCGAAGCGAGAGCATACCAACTCTGTCCAGGAGCTCGAAAAAACAAATTGCCAAAGGCCGGATTCACCTGGCTATCCATAAACCCTGTCATGTTGAGTGCGCTGTGAGCGAGAGTTTTCGCGCGAGGGAGGTGTCCCTCCACCATATATCTGTTGTTATGGCCATCTACCATCGTAAATGTAGGGCGGGTGGGTGGCGGCCATCAACATTTATGCTATGGCTTAGTGCTGAGCCAGGTGTCGAGGAGATATCGCGTGTCACCCCATCCGGGGTTGCAAGTCCCCTTTTCAAGTCTCAAGCATTCATTGTTTTTCTTGTTGGGATTAAGTCCTTTTAATCGATATGCATTCAATGCATTAAGACTAGGGGTGATCGCCTCATAGCAAGGGGGAAGAGCTCAAGCTAACCTATGGCTTTTTAATTGGTCATTTATTATCCCATTATTTCTTATTTCTTTTACAACATGCTTTCTTTTTATTTTGTATAGTAGTTGCACTAACCTCAACATTCTAGCCCTTCTTCTCATGGGAGAATGAACCACGGGCCTTTGGTGTACATGTAACAACCATTACCAAAAGATAAGACAATGGAAGGAATCAAGATGAAAAGTGTTAAGTATGGAAGGGAGTGGTATGTTACCCCTATCAAGGTCTCCCAGTAGTGCCCATTTTCCTGGGAGTGACAACACTGGACTAGGGCACCTATGATGACCACCAAGGTAAAACAAGGCAAAAATCATAACTTCCAAGATTCATGATCCATTATCTAACTTCGACCCATGATCCTCACTTAAATGCCTAATACATTAAATGTGACACTTTATATGAAACAATTACTAGTGTATCACATGTGTGGTAGACCACCATCATCGGATGAACCATGTTGATCAAGTGCATGATCTGAGCTCAACAATGATGAGGGGGGAGGCATTTGAGGGGATATTGTCTGTGGAGAATGTTGATGATCATCTTTAAGATCATTATCTTCATTGTGGGCCATGAGACATAATCTCCTCTAGTTACCCCTAGGTAAGAGGGGTAACATGAACTATGACCTTCGTCTGTCAGTCATAGTTCCAAGGAATAGTTGTTGTCAGTCAAAGTTCTTGAGGTCATAGTTCCTTTGTCAGTCAAAAAACTTGATTTACAGAAAACTTGACCACAAGAACTACGACGAAGGAACTTTGACTGAAAAAGGAACTATGACCTTCGTTTATTGTCAGCCAAAATTCCCGAGGTCATAGTTCCTTTGTTAGTTGGGAACTATGAACTCAAGAACTTTGACCGACAAATAAATTGTAACCTACGTTTTCCGATTGTAGTTCTAGGGAATAGTTCCTTTCGGTCAAATTTATCAACATCATAGTTCTTTTTTCAGTCAAGAACTCTAAGTGACAAGAACTATGATGAAGAAGCTTTGATCGACAAAGGAACTATGACCTTTGTTTGTCGATTGTAGTTCCAGGGAATAGTTCTTATCAATCGAAGTTCCTTTGCTAGTCAGGAACTATGACGAATGAGCTTTGATTGACAAAGGAATTATGCCCTTTGTTTGTCGGTCGTAGTTCTAGAGAATAATTCTTGTTAGTAAAATTTCCTAAGGTCATAGTTCCTTTGTTAGTCAGGAACTTTAATAGATAGGAACTATGAGCATAGGAACTATGACAAAGGAACTTTGATCGACAAAGGAACTAAAACCTTTGTTTATCGGTCCTTATTCCAGGGAATAGTTTCTGTTAATCAAAGTCACTGAGGTCATAGTTCCTTCGACAGTCGGGAATGTTGACCGACAAAGGACCTATGACCACAAAAACTATGATGAAGGAACTTTGACCAACAAAGGAACTATGACCTTCATTTGTCGATCATAATTCCAAGGAATAACTTCTATTAGCTAAAGTTCCTGAGATCATAGTTCCTTTGTTAGTTAAGAACTATGACCATAGGAACTTTGACAAAGGAACTATGAACTTCGTTTGTCGGTATTAGTCCCTAGTCCCAATGAATAGTTCTAGTTAGTCAAATTTCTTGCGGTCATAGTTCATTTATTAGTCAAAAAAATTGATAGATAGAAACTATGACCACATGAACTATGATGAAGGAACTTTTACCGACAAAGAAACTCTAACCTTTGTTTGTCGATCATAGTTCTAAGGAATAATTCCTATCAGTCAAAGATCCTGAGGTCATAGTTCTTTTGTTAGTCAGGAACTTTGATCGACGACAACTTTGATCGATGAGAACTATGACAAAGGAACTATGACAAAGGAACGTTAACCGACAAAGGAACTATGACCTTCGTTTGTTGGTAGTAGTTATAGGGAATAGTTATGGTTAGTCAAATTTCTTGAGGTTGTAGTTCCTTTGTTAGTTAGGAACTTTGACGGACAATAACTATGACTACAAGAACTATGTTGAAGGAATTTTGACCAACAAAGGAACTATGACCTTCATTTGTTAGTTGTAGTTCAAGGTAATAATTCATGTCAATCGAAGTTTTTGAGGTCATAGTTCCTTTGTAAGTTAGGAACTTTGAAAAATAGGAACTATGACGAAGGAACATTGATTGACAAAGGAACTATGGCCTTCGTTTGTCAGTTGTAGTTATAGGGAATAGTTCTCGTCAGTCAAAGTTCTCGAGATCATAGTTCATTTGTCAGTAAGGAACTCTGATTGACAGGAACTCTAACTACAACAACTGTGATGAAGGATCTTTGACCCGCAAAGGAAATATGACCTTCCTTTGTCGATTGTAGTTCCAGGGAATAGTTATTGTTAGTCAAAGTTCTCGAGGCCATAGTTCTTGTGGGTCATAATTTGTGTGATTCATAATTCTTGTTGGCTAGAGTTCCTTAAAGTCATAGTTCCTTTGCTAGTCCTCTTTGTGAGGCCCATCCCAAGGCCTCAAATGACTGCAATTATTTGTAGTAAACTTACGTATACGTATGGACATTTAATATAAAAAGGTTTGTGTTTTCCTATGTTAAATTTATGTTATAAGTCTCAACAAATTTCCATATTCTCCATGATAAACTAACTAATTTGAAATTTGTATTTCATCATAGGAATTCATTAGATATCAATTTTTGTAATTTTGCAGCTTAAATTCCAATTATGACCTTCTAAATCCATAGCATAAATTAATAATTTATTCACATCATAAACTAACAATTTGTCCAAAATTTACATAGAGATTAGAATAGGAAAATACCTCTAATATTAGTTGAGTTAGTCCAGATCCTTGTAGCAAGACCAATTTTCTACAACTATAGATGCTCCTTGACCAATTACCTAAACCAAAATTTTAACCTCCTAGCGAGCTATGAACAACTTCTCCATCTCCCTAGCTTAAGGAAATCCTTCTGGTTTCCTGGCCCTCCATGCCTAATATTCCCAACAACACAACCCAATCTCATATGTCCAAATGTCCAAGTTCCCTCAATTTCCTTCCTCTTCTCAGATTGTGCTTTCCCACTCTGGAATAAACTCCTTTTTCCTGAATACCTCTCCAGCAGGATTCCCTAATTTCTCCCTTTCCTCCTCCTTATCCTCTTTCTTCCACTGTCATTTTCTTCCTTAAATGTCTCTCCTTGACATCTCCTTTTCCCTTCCCTTAACTTCCTTTCATAAATCATAAATACTCCACCTACTTTTAGTTCTCTCAAACAATATGCACACACACATACCTAACAAAAAATATTTCCCTTATTTAATTAAAATATTTAATCTACTAATTAGATCAGAATTAAATCTAACTTAATTAATCAATTTAATAAACTTAATTATATTAATCAACTTAATTACATTAATCAATTTAATCAACTTTGGGGTGTTACATACACCCACCCTTCAAGAAACTTTGTCTCGAAGTTATGGTCATTCACAATACAAGGAGAGAGAAAAACAACCATAACACAACTACTATGTGTCTTCATGGATAGCAAATCATGTCTAACTTTATTCATTTCACTTAATTAATATCGTTAACTCTGATAATTTACTAAATTAATAACTATAGCATGGTTTATCCATCTAGCTCAGATAAACAAACATCATTAATTTAATACATTCATAAATACTAGTGTACACATGCAAGGCATGTATTTGTAGCTGGCACATACATAGCTCATGAGTGTACTAATGTCGATAATCAACACACCTAATGCAATTCCTATATGCTTCCAATATGATCAACAATGCAATCAACTTCATAATGAATAAATCAACCATTTACAATATTAGAAAAATCCATCAATTATAATAGTTTGACACAACACAACATTTACCTGGATAATTGTAATTCAATTAAGCATTTTCTATTAGAGAACAAAGAGCAAGTCAGGAACTTCTGCTGTAAGATTAAAACCCCACACACACTAAATGGCTTTTAACACCTAGCCTCACTAACCTACTTTCATCTTCCCGTCCCTATCTTTCCTCTACTAGACTACCCTAGAGTGTCAACTATATTGACCTAACTCCAGATAGAACCCAGAAGTGGAAGTGTCAACTACTTTGACCAAGCTTCCCCGATAGGAAACTAGTAGTCATCGTCATACGTCTAGGGGAGTGTGACCTAACATCGTCCTCCCACGACTCCATGTTTAAGAGGATACACGATGGGAAATGCCTCCACCCCTCTTGATAAAACTAGGGTCAACACCCTATTGTGGACCATACAGTGGCACTGTGTTCTTGGAATTTTGTCATCGAATATTCAGTTTAGGTAGTCATGCTACCTAAAAAACCTGCACTTTCCCACATATCATAACAATGCAGTTGAACCAACATAATTTAACATAGGAATGGTTCATATCATACCATTTCTTGGTCGATGTCCACGACATCAACCATTTATTGTCATCCTTCTTTGGCTATTACATAGCCCATTAAATCTGCAGGTGTAACACACCCACGACGGGGCATGAAAATTTTCGATTTTCTTAAAGGGAAAATCTCCCTTCATGGTTCCTAAAGTGGAAGATTAGGGAACCAGTCCCACTTCCTGGTCAAGGATTCGAAGCCAAACAATTCTCTGAGACCTTGATGGTCTCGTTCTATAGTTAAACGCAGAACCTTTCGGTTTCTTGGTACAGGTCCGAGGGCACACACGACCCTCCCTTTTGCCCTGCCACGGAAACTCAAAGTGACGGGCATTTGCTTCTTTCGAAACTCGATCTGCGCGAACAAGCACCAGACGCAAGTTTCTCTCACGCGACCACGGGCTGTGACCGCACGCCTATGCAAGAGGCGTGTCGCAATCTAGCGTATCGAGACTTTGGGAATGAGCCACCTCGATTCTCCCAATAGTCGATTCCCGACAAGAGCTTAGCATTGGCTAGCTCCTCTCATATCCTCCTCCACGTGACCATCGACTGAGCCCTAAAAGGTGCATCGCGTTTCGCGACTTTGGGACTTCTACATATGAGCCAACTCTCACTCCCCAACTCCCGAGCTCTGAAAAGGGCTAACGTTCCTTAACTCCTCATTTGGCCTCCGTCCATGTGACCATTCACTATGACCTA
Organism: Picea engelmannii; assembly: GCA_009831015.1. Classification (NCBI taxonomy): domain Eukaryota; kingdom Viridiplantae; phylum Streptophyta; class Pinopsida; order Pinales; family Pinaceae; genus Picea; species Picea engelmannii. The sequence continues at coordinate 83,767 of ML788028.1, read as the reverse complement.
GGGCCTACATCTAAAGTGTGTCGGAACTTCATGTATCGCGAGTTCTCATTGCTTCCCTCTTTGAGTTCTCCCTCCTGGGAATCAACGAAATGCTGCTCTCACCACACGTCTCTCCAAACGGACGATTTTGATGATGTCGGGATAGCCAATGGCTGTGATCTTTTCGGGACGATTAACGACTGTGATATTTTCAGAACGATCAACGACTATGATCTTTTCGCGAGTTTATACTTCACAAATTCTCCTGACTCTGCTCTTTGACTTCTTCAAGTCGCGAGTCAGCGAAATGATGACCTTTCGCCACATGTCCTCCTTGATGGACGACTATGATCAAATCACGATTTCACACATCGCGAGTTCAAACAGTATGTTCTTTGACCTTCTTGCTCTGCGAGTCAGCGAAATGTTGAGCTCTCACCACATGTCCTTTCTGATGGACTGTCCTGATGGTTTTGGAACTTCTCTCGTACAATTTCCTCTGGATCCAACGACTGTTGGTCCACGCGCCAAATTCGATGGCTCAGATCTATTCTCCTCCTGAGCGATGGCACCTTTCTTCCCAGACTTGGAAGATTTTGATGCTTCAAAGGCCTCGACCTTTGCCTCCTCTGCGAGCCCTGTGACCTTGGGTCTCGTCAGCGTTCTGGAAACGCTATCCCCCCTGATCTTTTGAAACTTACTCGGTTCTAAGGGAACTCAACCCTCTACTCCCTTAGAAGACTTCTAGTGGCCCTCCTAGCACACTTTGCACTTATCTCTTCTGAGCTTGGTTCTTAGGGAATTTCAAATTCCCACATACTTTTGAAGAAATCTTCTTGTGTAAGATCAACGGTCCATGACCTTCCTTGATCCAACGGTTCAGATCACATTGCAACTTCAGGTTTCAGAAATTTTAGTCGCACCAATGTGTGAATCTCCCGATGTGTGAATCCCCGATCTCGCTAATCCGACGGTCAAGGAGGATCCCGATAGATCCTTAGATCTACGACCCAGATCAATTCGTGACGTCGGACGTCAGAGGTTTTACCTCCCTTACGACAGATTCACTCAATTCGTTGAACTTGTGAAGACTGAGGGAGTTGAGGCGTTAATGCATGCACTCCTTCTTCAAATCTAACGGTTGTGACAGACCTTAGAACCTCCCGAACGGATTTCATCCGTTCACCTTCCAAACGAAGGGATATTCTCTTTCGATACTTAAAACTCTCTATCCTTCCTGAACTTCGTCATTTATGAAGGACTTAAGAGCCTTGCACTCTTTCTCCTAGACTAAACACATAGAAGGGTTTTTTTCACACCTCTTGCGCTCCTCCATAAGGTCTAGAACTTAAGTGGTTCTCAGACTCTTCTAGCTTCGCAGAGAGCCAGTGCATATCTGCACTACCTCTCCTGAGCTTAGCCCACTATGTCCTCCAAGGGACTTAGAACGATAGGGGGTCGACATGCGTACATGAAATTGTACCTACGGTCGACGAACTCACAGTTCGTGGCTCTGGCTTAAGTCATCACAGAACGCGAGCATTTACGAGTATAAACATGTCATATCCATACAATTTCCTACTTTCCTAATTTCACATTCAGGAAAATACAAAGAAGGAAATACAGTATAAATCATTAAGCAAACACAACCATCCCTGCAACATTCATAGTATGTCCAACTTTAACTCACGGTACCACTTAAATACACAAGATATGCAATTACTTATCTATTACAGGTGGTAGCCAACCAATTGACTGTGGGAGTTCGTCCTTCCACCCGACCATAGGCTCAGAGGCATTCATTCTTAGCACTTTGGCCACCCCTGTGCCAAGCCATGATATCACCAGGGAACTTTCGCGATTCCGAAGGATTCTTTCTCTGTTTAGCTTCTGCTCAGGTTCTATTTACTGCAACTTTCAGAGATTTCTTTCTGTTTTAGCCTCGGCGAGGTTTATTAGATGCCCCCTCAGCATCAAGCTCGCGACCTTCTATTCATTCTCCCCGGGAGTGCTCCGCGCATCACCCTTACGAGCTTGCACTCTCGTATCCCTCTTACCTTCCTTCTCTTGTAAGGTTCCCGACCCATCACGTTCCTTCTGTCAAAAGGAAGCTCGGGTCTGCAAATCTTTGTGGTACTTCAGGCAGACATTCTGCAGCTAGACCATGCTCCCATTCATGGGGGTGGTTGATAATTCAACCACTGGTCCTTTCTTCATTAACTGATTTTCTCTCCTTGGGATCCGAAGGAGGTTGTCATCCTTATCAAGGGAAATTTTGGTTTATTTGGTATAATGAACCCTCTCGTATTGTTTTCACATTCTTCCTCTAGTTATATCATGGCCAGTACTTTCAAGGCTTCACCCCCATAGTCAGTTATTGGCAATTCAAACAATAATACATTTATATTCTCCACATGCCTCAACATAGAAATCCTATTTTATGATTAATTACAAGCTAGGGGAAACATGGTGTTACAATTCCCTCTCCCTTAAAGGAACATCGTCCTCGATGTTCTTTCTCAAAAACACCTGTCATTCCTTTCTCATTTAGTTGTTTCAAAAATCTTTATCTTTCTCTCTCGGTCAGGTCTTGTTTCATACCTTCAATCTTGGTCACCTACTTTCAATAATTCTTGGACAACAAGCACGTTCATCATAGTCTGATGCGAAAACATTGCATAAAAATTTCTAGGAAAATTTTCATAATCTTAGCACAATAATTATTTGCGTAGTTGGTGGATTTGTATCCACATAGTTGTTTTGTTATCCAGGACCATTGTTTTTCCTTGACATACCCATTGGGTGCATGATCCCAATTCAATAGTTTACAATAACTATCAAGGTTTCATCTTCCTTGCGGTCACTCACCCTCCAAGCTTGGGCTCAGGCATCCCCTTCTCTGCTATACAGTCCCTCAGGTGATCCATTTTGCCTTACCAAGGTTTTCTCGCACAAGAAAAACTACCCACCGTGTGCATGATCCCAATAGTTTACAAGAACTATTAAGGTCTCCTCTTCCTTGCGGTCACTCACCCTCCAGGCCCAGGCTCATGCATACCCTTCTCTGTTATACAATCCCTTGGGTGATCCATCTTGCCCTGCCAAGGTTTTCTCACACAGAAAGAATTCCAGAGACTCTATCAAGTCTGACAGTCAAGGCGTCCCTCAGACTTGCTCTACCGAGATGTCCCTCAGACTTGCTCTACCGAGGCGTCTCTTCGGCTTGTGTTACCTCAACACAATGTATTTCAGGCGATCATGACTTATCACGGGGTTCTCATGGCTCAGAAGTAGCCATTTTTCATCATCTTCAGCTTTGACAACCTTCATCTGTCCTTTCTAGATAGATCTTTTCTTCTCACCTGTATCACAGGTATACAAAATTCATGAGACATCATTATAAATTCTAACTTTCAGAATTTTATTGCAAATCTGTCACCCACATATTTTCCAATCTCTTCGTTTATTTTCAGATCTTTCCCGTACGGAATCAGATTCACAAGCATGGGACTTTCTTCCCCATAACATTTTAGCTCAGCAGGAAATCGGTCTTCCTTATGGGCTAACAACATTGCCATATCCAAGACTCTTTCTTCTTGCAATCATTCCCCAGCTAGAAAAATTGTTAGTTCTCATGCACATACATTTTTATTGCACCTTTACAACGTCATCACAACAATTTCAGAATTGTGCATACTGACAATCAAATTCACTTTCTCAAAAGGAAATACCATTCCTTGCAGTTTGGCTCAGCAGGCAATTGGTCTTCATTATGGGCTTACAATACTGCCATATCCAAGACCCTTTTTCTCCCTACAATTCATTCTTTTCACAGCCAAACAAACTGTTAGTCTCTCATGCATCCATGTATATATACATATATATTCAAAACCATGCATACTAACAATTCATTGCATCTATATAAACATAAAAAGGGGATTGCAATCCTTTCTTGCGCCTCATTTCAATCATACTAGACCTTTAAAAACATAATTCAACATTTCAAAGGATTTTAACAAATGTGCCAATATTCATGGCCACATTCATACCCAATGCCCTCTAGAATTGTTTTCAAGTTCGTCCCACTTTATGACCGGTTCTTGGCCATGGTGTGTTGGAATTTAACCAACCTTTTCCTCATATGGTTTATTCATTTTCTATCGTTCTTACAGCAAGACCATACTGCCTGCTATAGGCCGATCACGATCCCAAATCAGTATACATGAACTCAAAAGTTTCACATGAATGCCTTTAAGCACTCCTTGATTGGTCAATGCATTCATGACATATCAGTTCATGAATTCTTCCAAGGGTTACAAACAGTGTTTACTACCAGAGGTTCATACCTCCATCATTCAGGTTCTCCTTCCTGAATCATACCTTACTTGGGTACCCAAGACATACAACTGCCTTTTCAAATTCCATGCATAACATGAGACAATAAAATATTTCGGAAGGGAATCTCACCCAAATAATTTCATACCTTGAGCCACATAAGCATGAACATTTTTATACTTATTCTTGGCTGCTAGCACTCTCTTCGTGATCTTTACCTCATCAATAGTGCTTTAGCAGGATTTTCACAGTTCGGTCAACAATCTTTCAGCCACAACCTTCTCCTGGTCATCCTCTGCTTGAGGTTGCCCATCATTGGCAACTATCTTCCTCAATAGCTCCAATTCCTTTCTATACATAGCATGCATCATCATAGTCACAATTACATTAGTCGTAATATTAAACCAAATGCATGTATCATAACATTCGAATTCATACACATATTCAAAATGTCCTAGCATATCTTCATGCACTTCATCATATTATCTTCAAATGTTTCCACAAGTCCAACACAAACATATTTCGATTGTATCTTCAACAATACAATCCTTATCACTATGGTGTCAAAAATCTTTTTACTTTCACTAGCGCACCAACTTTCTCATCCAAGAGAAAACATAATACTCAACTAGGAAAGAATTGAGGACTATCTCCTTCTTCCAACTCTTTCTACACCACCTGGGACTTTTCAGCCTAGTCGAGTTACCTCTAAGGCCTCACTGTATTTTCTTAATCACAGATTCAACCAAGCCTAATCAGTTAAACGTACTCATTTATTCATTTAATCATACTCAGGGGTTTACTTTCCTCTTACCAACTATACCGGTTTCCACAACTGCTCTTTTTCTGAGTAGCCCCGGTTTAGGCTCATCCTAACTCTTAGGATACTTCAGCATGCTTTAATAGCAAAGTATTTTGCCCGTAACGAATCATGAACATGTGCATCATGCACACTACCATTCGGTTATCAGAATGGTCAATATTCATTTATTAGTCTTCTTATTCATTACATGATATTTTTCAAAATGTAATCCAGGATTCTAGTGTATATATATAAGCTTGTGGCTCACTGCTTAATTCTCAGCAGTCATTAAGGTTGTGACTTCGTTTTCCTGACAGAGTCTTCAGACAGTTCCTCCACATGGAACTCCTTCAACATGCAACTTCCTTATTGCATATCCATCACTATTTGTGATGGCCTCAGCCTTGAGTTATCTTTAGCTATCTACCAAATATTCTCTTAAGGAATATAAACATGCATCTTTGTCATGTACCTAATTACGTATTCTGGTTTTGTTAACTTACATCCATGATGTATTTAACCATATTCATAATCCTAAGCCTGCATGTAGTTGTCATAGGTATATTTCACAGCCCACATACAACTTTACTTTTAAGATCAGTCAACTCAGGATTGTTCACAATCCTTCTCATGTGATTCCCAAAGGCATAATCATTTGCCTCTTATTATGACAACATAGCATCTTTTCTCATTTACCCTTCTATCTAATCATATTAGTATTCCCTAAGAAAAGGGAATACACTCCCCTCAAGCTATTACTTGGAACAAAACTTTCGTGACTCTTCAGAATGGGGTCAGCCATGCATCCATAGTATTTGTTTGATCCAGACAAGAGAGATTATTGTTTTATATTTCCCTCATTTAGGCAGTCACCTTGTGCCTTTATTATACCTATATTCTTACTTCATACATGTGCATCACTTGTACATGTAATATCATTCATACATAATTGGTATTAAATCAGGCTTTATATCAAGAAGCTTCACAATGCATTAAATCCATGCACTCAAGCATAACACACACAAACCTAACCAAACATTTATCATGCAAGCTCATTGCTTGCACCCCTTCCATGCCATTAACACACATGGACATATCCGGCTTCTATATCCTTTTTCCAAGGATCTTCCAAGCATCCTTATGATCATGTATACACATTCGTGTATATGTAGGTGCATCCATTGCACCTTTTTACCTAATGCATTCACTTGATAGTTTAATTTCATCATTAGTGTCCTTTAGTTTGAGACTTCAGTCACTTACAGGACTAATCTCATAGTCATACCTCGTGTTGGTGTTGCCTTCTCTCATGGCTATAACCAACAAGATTCACTTTCCTCTTTATGCGACAACGTCTTAGAAAGAAAACCTCCTTGCCTCAGGGTCCATAGGGTCTTACCCATCTCACTTTTCTCTATTCATGAGGAGTTATATACTTTGATTTTAATATAAAGCAGTAACTATAACTGCCAAGGATCCTACTTGATCCTATCAGATTTCCTTTAAGCCCACAAAGGTATTAACCATCATACAATCCATCACCATCAGTGCCTGGAATTCCAATTGTCCATGCTTAGAAGCAGTGTTACGAACACCGGGTCATCCATCCTTCGGGCTTCAGCTATCCTTGAAAGAACCCTGCCACCTTCAACTATCCACATTCAAGTCTTATTATAAACGTTAATTATCATATCCCTACTCCGACAAGAGTAGTTATCACTTTAACAAAGGGTTAAAGAAATTCTTCTGTTGAAATTCAACAAGAATTCCCAAAATCACAGGTTCAATCCGCAGTCCTTCTCCTCAAGGAGTAAATGCAGATAACAATATCTCCTTACGCGACTCATACATGAGCCCAAGCAGGCCAAGTGTTGTAACCATGCTCTGATACCAATTTGTAACACACCCACGATGGGGCATGAAATTTTTCGATTTTCTTAAAGGGAAAAATCTCCCTTCATGGTTCCTAAAGTGGAAGATTAGGGAACCAGTCCCACTTCCTAGTCAAGGATTTGAAGCCAAACAATTCTCTGAGACCTTGATGGTCTCAACGCAGAACCTTTCGGTTTCTTGGTAGAGGTCTGAGGGCACATGCGACCCTCCCTTTCGCCCTGTCGCGAAAACTCAGAGTGTCAGGCGTTAGCTCCTTTCGGAACTCAGCCCGTGTGAACAAACACCAGATGCAAGTTTCTCTCACACGACCACGGGCTGTGACCGCACGCCTATGCAAGAGGCGCGTCGCAATCTCACGTATCGGGACTTTGTGAAAGAGCCACCTTGATTCTCCCAATAGTCGATTCCCGACAAGAGCTTAGCACTGGCTAGCTCCTCTCATATCCTCCTCCACGTGATTGTTGAAAAGTCAACAAGAAACATGTGTCTAATTTACTTTTCCCTTAATTAAATTAGACAATAAATATTAATCTATTATCTCATTCATAACTGAGTGATTTGGAATTGTAACAGAATTATAAGTGTAGTTAGGTGAGTTAATATCAGTTGTATTAGTTGTAACTAAACATGCACTAGTGAGAGTTCAGTTAATCAGTGAACTCACATGCAACTGAAGATTCGCCACGGTTAACTACATGCATGTCAGTTCCAATGGAGATCCAGTTGAGATAATAGGTGAAAGGGACAGTTTGGCTATCAGTTGTGATTTGTTCACACATGCAGTGAATATGCTTATGAGCATGTGCAAACGAGGCTATTGTATTCATTCGATTCATTGTGAGAATTTGGATTGCAGAGATTTTGCAGAGGAGGCATGCTGTCTGGACACGGAAATTGGCACATGTATTTGCTAATTTGTGTATGACAGTGTGAGACGATTGTATTGTACTGAGAGCTATTGGATTAGAGTTTTGTATGAGATTGTTTCATGATTCATGATATACATAATATATGATAGTGGGGTTTTTAGCTTTACGCTTTCCCGGTAAAACTTCTGTGTTGTGTGTTATTGATATTTCACTTTGTGCATTGTGGTTGTGATCGTGGTTTAATTGCTTCCGCAATAATAATAGTAGAAGCGATTATGTATTTAACAAGTGGTGGAAATTGTTAGATCAGGAGAATCGCAGGAATACATTAATTTGTATCGAAATTTCTACATGGTATTAGAGCCATGGAGGCCACGGAGCTACGGAAGTGAGGTGCAAACATAATTGCATTCTTGCAGGTCCCATCTCTAGCCGGGTGCGAACTCTAGTACTGAAAACTTCCGGTGTTTTCAAGAACAGTGATTCTCGCACCCTAGACAAAGGCAGGGTGCGAACTTCATTGGCATTCTCACAGGCAAATACACTAGCAGGGTGCAAACTTCCCTCACCCTAACAGTGAAGCAGGGTGCAAACTTCACATGGCATTCTCGCAGGCTATAGTGGAGCAGGGTGCGAACTTGACAGGCAAGTTCGCAGGCTATACATAGGCAGGGTGCGAACTTCCCCCAGGTTGCTCTCAGGTGGGATGCGAACCTCCCAGGGCAAGAGGAAAGTGAAGGGGTTGAGTTTTGGGTTGGATAACATTCGAATTTGCAAGATTTTTTTGGTGCGACACTTGATTCAAGATCGAAATGTCTTTCAATGGCTTGAGGTTGGAGTATGCACTCGAGGGCAACTCTAACTACATTGCTTGGAAGGACAAGATGGAGGCAGTGCTCGAAGACAATGGCTTGAAGGGTTACATTGACACAGATGTTCCTAAGCTGGATGCGACAAACACTGCAAATCTTGATGCATGGCAAAAGAAAGTAGCAAAGGCGAGGAGGATTCCGTTGGAGGGAGTACGAGACCACATTGTCTCAAGTCTCCATGGGAAAACCACACCATATGCAATGTGGAAGGTTTTGACATATCTCTTCCAAAACAATAGCGACCATAGGAAATTGACGCTCAAAGATAAACTCAGGAAGATCAAGATGGAGAAAGGCGACACCATTCCAAAATATCTCACAAAGTTTGTCCAATGTCGGGATGAGCTTGGAAGTGTGGGAATAACAATCGCTGCTGATGATTTGGTGAGCTTGGCGCTCCTAGGGATTCCCAAGAGTTGGCACAATTATCAAGACTTTGTCAATGGAAGGGAAAAAATGTCGAATTGGGAACGACTGTGGTCAGATCTAGTGCAAGAGGATTTTAGGCGGAACACCAGAGATGGATCTTCATCAAAGCGTGATGATGAAGAGGATTTTGCTTTGGCGGCCAAGGCAAGGAAAGGGAAAGGGAAGAAATTCCAATCAAAATCTGAGTCTAAAGTCAAGAAGCTGGATTTGTCCAAAGTGAAGTGTTTTCACTGTCATGAACGTGGACATCTCGCTACTAACTGTCCATAGAAGAAGAAGAACAAGACGGTTGCTGGATCTGCAACTGGTGAGGCTCTTGTATCACAATTTGAGCTTGACTTCGCTTTGATTGCATGCATGGATTCAGGTGCATCGGGATCGGTGTGGTATTTGGATAGTGGTGCTTCATTCCACATGATGGGAGATAGAGAGTCTTTCATTGACTTAGAAGAGAAAGATCTCAGAATGCATATAGAGATGGGCGATGATGGACGATACAGTGCAACTGGTATTGGTACCATTACCTTTCAGAGGGAGTCAGGTAAACCATTTCAATTGAAAAATGTTATGCATGTTCCAGGTCTGAAGAAAAA
>ML788028.1:51519-71297 GCA_009831015.1 Picea engelmannii | reverse complement strand
AGTTCCAATGGAGATCCAGTTGAGATAACAGGTGAAAGGGACAGTTTGGCTATCAGTTGTGATTTGTTCACACATGCAGTGAATATGCTTATGAGCATGTGAAAACGAGGCAATTGTATTCATTCGATTCATTGTGAGAATTTGGATTGCAAAGATTGTGCAGAGGAGGCAGGCTGTCTGGACACGGAAATTGGCACATGTATTTGCTAATTTGTGTATGACAGTGTGAGACAATTGTATTGTACTTAGAGCTCTTGGATTAGAGTTTTGTATGAGATTGTTTCATGATTCATGATATACATAATATATGATAGTGGGGTTTTTAGCTTTACGCTTTCCCGGTAAAACTTCTGTGTTGTGTGTTATTGATATTTCACTTTGTGCATTGTGGTTGTGATCATGGTTTAATTGCTTCCGCAATAATAATAGTAGAAGCAATTCTGTATTTAACAAGTGGCAGAAATTGTTAGATCAGGAGAATCGCAGGAATAAATTAATTTGTATCGAAATTTCTACAGTGACCACCACCCGTGACCACCGACTGAGCCCTAAAAGGTGCGTCGCATTTCGCGACTTCGAGACTTCTACATATGAGCCAACTCTGACTCCCCAACTCCTGAGCTCCAAAAAGGGCTAACTCTCCTTAGCTCCTCCTTTGGCCTCTGTCCATGCGACCATTCACTATGACCTAGGGCCTACATCTAAAGCGCGTCGAAACTTCGCGTATCGCGAGTTCTCGTTGCTTCCCTCTTTGACTTCTCCCTCCTGTGAGTCAGTGAAATGCTGGTCTCTCGCCACGCGTCTCTCCAAACGGACGGCTCTGATTATGTCGAGATAGCCAATGGCTGTGATCTTTTCGGGACGATCAATGACTGTGATATTTTCGGAACAATCAATGGTTGTGATCTTTTCACGAGTTTATACTTCGCGAATTCTCCTGACTCTGCTCTTTGACTTCTTCAAGTCGCGAGTCAGCGAAATGATGACCTTTTGCCACATGTCCTCCTTGATGGACGACTATGATCAAATCACGATTTCACACATCGTGAGTTCGAACAGTATGTTCTTTGACATTCTTGCTTTGCGGGTCTGCGAAATGCTAAGCTCTCACCACGTGTCCTTTCTGATGGACGGTCCCGATGGTTTCAGAACTTCTGTCGTACATTTTCCTCCAGATCTAACGACTGTTGGTCCATGCGCCAAATCCGATGGCTCGGATCTATTCTCCTCCTGAGCTATGGCACCTTTCTTCCCAGACTTGGAAGATTTCGATGCTTCAAAGGCCTCGACCTTTGCCTCCTCTGCGAGCCCTGTGACCTTGGGTCTCATCTGCGTTCTGGAAATGCTATCCCCCCTGATATTTTGAAACTTACTCGGTTTTAAGGGAACTCGGTCCTCTGCTCCCTTAGAATATTTCTAGTGGCCCTCCTGGCACACTTTGCGCGTATCTCTTCTGAGCTTGGTTCTTAGGGAATTTCGAATTCCAACATACTCTTGAAGAAATATGCTTGCATCAGATCGACGGTCTATGAACTTCCTTGATCCAACAGTTCAGATCACATCACAACTTCAGGTTTCAGAAATTTTAGTTGCACCAACGTGCGAATCTCCCGATGTGCGAATCCCCGATCTCTCTAATCCGACAGTCAAGGAGGGTCCCGATAGATCCTTAGATCTACGACCCAGATCAATTCGCGATGTCGGACATCGGAGGTTTTACCTCACTTACGATAGATTCCCTCAATTCGTCGAACTTGCAAAGACTGAGGGAGTCAAGGCATTAACGCCTGCGCTGCTTCTTCAAATCTAACGGTCATGACAGACCTTAGAGCCTCCCGAACGGATTTCATCCGTTCACCTTCCAAATGAAGAGATATTCTCTTTCAATACTTAAAACTCTCTATGCTTCCTAAACTTCGTCAGTTATGAAGGACTTAAGAGCCTTGCACTCTTTCTCCTGGACTTAACACACAGAAGGGTTTCCTGCACACCTCTTGCGCTCCGCCATAAGGTCTAGAACTTAAGTGATTCTCGGAATCTGCTAGCTTCGCAGAGAGCCTGTGCATATCTTCACTACCTCTCTTAAGCTTAGCCCACTCCATCCTCCAAGGGACTCAGAACGATAGGGGGTCGACATGCGTACATGAAACTGTACCTACGGTCGACGAACTCACAGTTTGTGGCTCTGGCTTAAGTCATCACAAGACGCGAGCATTTGCGAGTATAAACATGTCCTATCCATACAATTTTCTACTTGCCTAATTTCACATTTAGGTAGATACAAAGAAGGAAATATAGTATAAATCATTAAGCAAACACAACCATCCCTGCAACATTCATAGTATATCCAACTTTAACTCACGGTACCAGTTAAATACACAAGATATGCGATTACTTATCTATTACAGGTGGTAGCCAACCAACTGACTGTGGGAGTTCGTCCTTCCACCCGACCATAGGCTCAGAGGCATTCATTATTAGCACTCTGGCCACCCCTGTGCCAAGCCATGATATCACCAGGGAACTCTTGCGGTTCTCAAGAATTTTTTCTCTGTTCAGCTTCTACTCAGGTTCTGTTTACTGCAACTTTCAGAGATTTCTTTATGTTATGGCCTCGACGAGGTTTATCAGATGTCACCTAAGAATCAATCTCACGACCTTCTATTCATTCTTCCTCGGAGAGCTCCGCGCATCACCCTTACAAGCTTGCACTCTCGTATCCCTCTTACCTTCCTTCTCTTGGAAGGTTCCTGACCCATCACGTTCCTTCTGTCAGAAGGAAGCTCGGGTCTGCGGATCTCTGTGGTACTTTGGGCGGACATTCTGCAGCTAGACCATTCTCCCATTCATTGGGGTGATTGATAATTCAATCACTGGTCCTTTCTTCATTAACTGATTTTCTCTCCTTGGGATCCAAAGGAGGTTGTCATCCTCATGAAGGGAAATTTGGGGCTATTTGGTATAAAGAACGCTCTCGTATTGTTTTCACATTCTTCCTCTAGTGATATCATGGCCAGTACTTTCAAGGCTTCACCCCCACAGTCAGTTATTGGAAATTCAAACAATAATACATTTATATTTTCCACATGCCTCAGCATATAAATCATATTTTATGATTAATTACAAGCTGGGGGAAACAAGGTGTTACAGTAGGTTAGTTTATGACACGAAATCCTACATATCCATACAATATTAAAATGTAATTGCATTTAACATATCATTAAATGGGTATCCATGTACCAATATTTTTCAATTCAATTTTTCATGCTAGAAATAGGTTGCATAACATCCATAATTAATCACATAATGATAAACATTCATAGTATTTATATACACATAGGTCCACATGTCCAAAATTTAAAGTGTCAAAGTCAGTAGTGTTCCAAATATAATAAATAAATAAAGATATGACTAGGCCATAAGTAATTCTAGTTGCCTAAGTCAAAACGGGCATTACATACACCCACCCTTTGGGAAACTTTGTCCCGAAGTCGTAGTCAAAAAAGTGAGGGGTGATCTCGTTGTATGGTCCCGACATCCTCCCAAGTAGCAGATCCTGGGCTATACTTGTCACACTAGAACTTAACTTGGTCCACCAAATAGTGTTTGAGATATCAGACCTTGCAGTCCAATATGCATAATGGTTCGACCATGATGGTTCCCATGTTTGAGACCTGCAATTCATTCCAGTTTAGTTTGTGAGATTCATTGGCAACATAATGTCGTATTACAAATATATGAAAAACATCATAAGTCTTATGCAAGTGGGATGGAAGTACGAGGCAATAGGAAACGAGTCCAATTCTCTCTTGAATTTTAAATGGCCCTATAAATCGAGGTGAAAACTTATTTCATTTCCCAAACTAAATGGTATTCTTGTTAGGCCTAATACAAATGAAAACTTGTTCTCCTACTCCATAACTTCAGACAGTCCTATGTGCATCAACAAAACTTTTATGTCTATCATGTGCTTCCTTTAACCGTTATCTAATTTGAATCACCTACTCCTCCATCTCTTGAATCAATTACGACCATGTTGTCACTCAGTCATCTAACCTTTCTTAACTCAATGGTATCCTGCACAACCTTCCATACAGAGCTTGATAAGGCGATATTTCAATCGAGCTATGCAAACTATTACTGTAGGAAAACTCTATGAAAGGTAGGTACTTTTCCCAATGGGTTTGGTTATCCATAACATACATCCTAAATATGTCTTCCATAACATGATTTACTCTTTTAGTCTGCCCATCTGTTTCAGGATGATATTTTGTGCCCAAGTTCAATTGAGTCCCCAATGTTGACTATAATTTTTTACAAAATCTAGATGTAAACCGAGAGTCTCGGTCTAAAATGATTTTCTTGGGTAGCCCATGAAAATGGATAACTTCACTTATAAAAACACTCGCCACATCAGTGACATCATAAGTGTCTCTAACTGCTATAAAATGAGCTCTCTTGGTCAACTTATCAACTATAACAAGAATGACATTGTGCCTATGTGATTTGAGTGTCAATCCCACAATCAAATCCAAAGAAATGGCTTCCCCTTTAGACATAGGAACATAATGTGGTTGTAGGAGACCTATCGGGTGGTGAAGATCAACCTTTACTTGTTGACACTCAAGACACTTTGCGATGAAATGGAATACATCATGCTTCATGCATGCGCAAAAGAAAAGCTTCTCCATGTCTGGATACAGTTTCTTCACACCCAAATGTGCACAATAAATTGCTCTATGGGATTCCTCAAGTAGAATGCTTCGAATATCCCCACCCTCAGGGATGTACATCCTTCCCTGGTATCTCAACAATCCATCTGCTTCAAGGCCATATCCTTCAAACTTCGATTCTAACTATCTACCACTCTGGAGGGATAAAGTAACCTTTACATACAACTATCTCCGAGAAGTTGTCCCAACACTTGCTCCCTTAAATTGACCTTTAGGGGCATCAGGGAGAATATCAGTGGCCTTCTACTTAGGTAATCAACGACCCCATTCTCCTTTCTCTTGATGTATGAAATTTCAAAATCATACTCACTCATAAACTCCCTCCACTGCCTCTGCCTAACATTGAGATCCATTTGAGTGAAGAGATGCTTTAAGATTTCATGATTTGTTTTGAACTCAAAGATTTCCCCACTAGATAGTTCCTCCAAAGCTTCATAGCTAGCGTTACAACTGCCAACTCTAAATCAAGAGTAGTGTAAATCTCCTGATGCTACTTCAACTTCCTTGATGCATATGCTATCACTCCCTAATCTTGCATCAACACAACACCCAACCTTTGCTTGGAGGCATCCACACAAGCTGTGAATTCTTTATTCATATAAGGCACTTGTAAGATTGGTGCATTGGTTATTAATCTCTTAAACTGAATAAATGTAGTATCACATTCATCTATCCACTCATACTTGAATCCCTTGTTCTACAAGGTGTTAATCGGTTTCATAATCTTCAATAATCCTTCCACAAACCTTTGATAATAACTAGCTAGCCCCGTGAAGCTTCTCACCTCATGAGCATTTTTTGGCATTGACCAATCCATTATGGCCTTCACCTTTTCTAGGTCCACTAAAATTCCTTCCCCCAAAATAATATGACCAAGATAGTGAATCTCCTTCCGAAAGAGAATTTCGACAATTGTCCATACAACTTGTTCTCTCTAAGGCATGACAACACCACTCACAAGTGTTCCTCATGTTCTCTTTTGTTTCTATAATAGACAAGAATATCATCTAGAAAGACCTACACAAAGTGATCTAAGTACTTTCAGAATACACCATTCATGAGGCTCATGAATATAGCCAGTGCATTGGTCAAACCAAAAGGCACCACTATTGTAACATCCCTAGCCACCAAGCTGGGCTATGCTACTAAAACTAACTAAGCTATGATACCACTTTGTAACATCCCCATCCACCAAGTTGGGCAATGTTACTAAAACTAACTATGCTCTGATACCACTTTGTAACATCCCCAACCACCAAGTTGGGATATGCTACTAAAACATCTTTAGTGCTACTACAACACTCCCTGTTACAAGTAGTATTAGAATATATGCGCACAATCCTTAGGGAACCGCGCCCAAACCCAAGTTGGGTCTCGCTCCACGAGTAAACTTCTTTTAATACAATCATATTGGCAGAATAAGTGACATAAAGCTACTATGTGCATGGTCCTTCATAGCAATTATAAACCATTGTGCACGCAATTACTCTGCCCACATAATACTACTGCGCACAATCAATACGATACTGCACGAGGATTCTATCACCTTTGTGTGTGTGGACTGCTTCACAGTGCGCACGATGAATCATACCCTGCCTTGGCATCTTCTTGTCATACCAAAAAATTCAATACTTAAACATATTATAACAGGAAGCAACATTGTATAGATTAACCATACATTTATCTAACAATAATACTTATAACTGTCATACCCACATATGTCACAGTTTACAGGAAAATAGAACGCATATAAGCAGTAACATTACACAAAATTAAACACAATGTGTATATGCAATTTTGTACAGGAAAATAACCCATAACAAAAAATAACAACAAGCGTACAATCATTAAAATAAGCTCATAAGAGACACTTATCTTTAATGCAAAGTCACCAACTGTGCACATAACTTAAACGTTCCTCCCAACCATAGACTTTGTTGCTCATGATCTTTTAGCAACAGGTCACCCCCGAGCTGGGGCATAAAATCCACAAGGAAAAAGGGTTCCTAATGCCAAGCTATGGTCTAGAATTTAGCAGATTAATGTTGAGTCCAAGGTGCCATTGTGACCACTAGCTTACAATCTCTCACTCCTCACATGCATGTCCCACCCAAAGGAAGTGTGCCCCTTCTCTACTAAAAAATCCTTTGATTGCCCCACTCCTCTTCCAGGGCTTCAACAACAAGTTGGACAGGAAGTATTAGAGCCTTGTATCTAATGCCCAACGCACCAGGGAACAATTCACAACAAACCTTTCACCCAGACATAAATGCTTACGGGCCTGACAACCCGCTTCTTCGAGACAACAAATCTCTCACCCAGAGAGAAATGCTTACAGGCTTGACAAACCTCCTCTTCGACCATGGGCCTGACAACCCCCCTCTTCGACCACATGCCTATCAACCCGCCTCTTCGACAATGCACAAGATTTCGTAAGCACTTCATTCAACAATGACAATAATTACAACAAAACATTGTTCCACCCAGAAGAGCTCTCAACTAAAGGATCGTCAGAATAATGAATAATCCCCCCAAAATACACTATGGCTCAGTAATATATTTGCATGGTCATAACTAGACACTTGTCGTATTCAGGACTAGATTTTAGCCACTTGGTGACTCGTTCCCATCCCTCGAGAATTTAGGATAAGTAAATATCCATAAGTTAAACCTTCATAAATATTAATAAAATATTCCTTGACTTAAGCTTCCCCCCTTTTCCCTTTTTCGTGGAGTTTAGCCCCTCGTCTCTTTTTGTCCAAGTTGAGTTTGTGCATAGTGATGCAATTAAATTAACAACTTGAGGATGATTACATTTACAATACAAGTGCATTGTCCTTTTGCATCCATTCTCACCAACCTAATAATCTCACAGGCTCTCCAACCTCAAAACAAAAACATATATACAGGGGCTCTCTGGCTCCAAAACCGCGCACTTAATCTAATGTGTGTGAAACTCTGGAATGTGCACACTCTTCCCTTTGGTGCGCCATCCTCGCACACTTACGTAGGTGTGTGCTACACTGTGAAATGTTCGCGTTCTTTCATTGATGCAAAATCTTCACACAATCACCACACTATGGGATTTGCACACAAACTGACTTCAAGACTTGATACAAACAACTCACCAGCTTGTTATCCCCATTTTGTGGGATAACTAAGGAGATGATGTCTCGAGGCCCTCAGGTTGCAGATATGGAGTGTTGAGAGACCACGTGACTAGTAATGTCCACTTGCACATACATAAGCCTTATCAATCACCACTTTTTGATCCATTGTCAGCGCATCCACCGCACCAGCTAGTTTTTAGAAGGCAGATGAGTCTTGCTCCATGCAATACAAGTAAGGTATTTTGACAAGTACTCACCCTAATATTTGAGGCATTTAAACATGTTCTATTTAAGTTGTTTTTTTATTATAGGACACCTGCTTGGACATTATGCTTTTGACCCTGTTTCACCTTGGTGAGTGTCATAGATTTCCCAGTAAGTGGCCAACCTTTGGGGAAGGTTTGTGATTGGGGGTCCCTTGAGGGGATTTCGTACCATACCTGACCATACTTACCACTTTCTGCTCATTACATTCCCATCATATTGCCCTTTTCTAGGCCCTTTGACTTTAGTGAACCATGAAGGGCATGTACCTCATTTCATGGGAAGAAGGGGCTGAAGGCCGAGGGAGATGGTTGCTGGCAAAAGATAAGAGACTTAAATAAACCTTCTAGATGCTCTCCTAGTGAGGTCTTGAGAACAATGAACTGCTTCTCTTAAAATCATTGAAGACCTGCACAATATCAAACACACAATAAATATCATGTTTGAATATAAGACTAACACAAGTGCGTTACAACCCTTTACTTGGTTACCCCTATGGCACTTTGTGGACCTCTTTGTTCAAGTGACACTATGTTACTTCCCCCCAAGCTAATTGATTCATTATTGGGAGTGCACACGTGTTTGGCTCATTGATTAATTAACAAATGGCAGTAAATGGGATTGGAAAAAGGTTGCATTGAGGAAGAAGGTGAATCACACCCCCTACAAAGGCACCCATAAATGAGACAATATGAGCCCTTGTATGTCATGAAACTCATTGACTTATGAAGTCTAAACCCCTATCCACCTCATCATCCACTATAGAACCTTGAAGGGGCACCCTTGGGAGCATCCCCTACTTGAGGGTTTTGGTCTACCCAATAGGACTTTTATGACACCCCTCCCATACCTAAACTTGGTCAATTGTATAGGGTATTAGAGCATTTATTTAATTTGATGAGGTAGTTTTGATGCATATGTTTGGGTGCCTTGCTTATTATATGTGTTTTACACTTGTCATGATATCTTTGACTCGAGATCTTTTGAGGGCGTTGTTGAGGGGTCCTAAATCCCTTTAACTCAACAACAAGAACCAAACTCACCACTGAGGCCCAATTAGACTCTACAACATTTGATAGTGGAATGGTTCTCCAGATCTGTCGATCCGGACAAATAATCGATGTGCTTTACATAGTGATTGAGAGGATGTCTTCTTATGAAAGTTTCTCCTTCAGTTTAAAAATTCTCTTTTTGTATTTTCTATATTAGATGGGTCTGATAAAACATGATGTGTGCTGGTATAAACCAGTTGGGTAAAATGGGAAAAATCAACTACTGAAGAAGGATGAGATTGGGATAACCCTTGTGCTCAAGCATGCAGACAAAGATTTTCACACCTATGACAAGCCTAGTACTAATACATTAACTTGTTGGTATTCCAATTATTGACTGAGATACAATTATCGAAAGAAAACATACATGCAATAAAATGATGGCAAGAAAATTAGTTTCCTTAGCTCCAATCTTTAATCACACATTAACACAATGATTCGCTTCCCATCATTAGAAACAAGAACTACAAAAATATTGAATCAACTAACTTATCAATAGATTCATAAACTCTTACTCATTACAACATCCGTTCATGAAATAAAGTCGGAAGTAATTCATCCTCAGATCCAATCACACACGCCTTTGATGCAAAACATAAGTTTGTCTTCGGTCCTAAACAAGACTTCTCAATTAAGGTAGTTCAGAAATAGTTCTTTACAATTCCAAAAATGAGGGTCTTTGCCAAAACCATCGTCCTTTTTAAAAGGTCGATCCTCTTATTTATAACAATTCATTAACTAAAAATAACTATCAAAAGTGTAAGCTAAGTAAAACAAAACATCGCCACAGACGCTTCCATCTCTTTGTCTTCTAAGAGTCATCAAATGGTTTCAATGAAGTGGGTGACTCTTCTCATACTCTGACCATTTGACGAAGATTTCCTCGCACGTATTGGCATATGGGAATCTGTGTTGGTCCATCGGGGCCGAAAGGATCTCCTTTACTTCTACTACCCATGCCCGATACTTAACTATTTTGACACTTAACTGTTGTAAGATTGTTCGAGCCTTGATTGGGTGCTCCAAGCATTGTTGTACTTGACCCGGCGCCATGTTCACCACATTTTCTATCTCTGTAGTCTATGCTGAGTCTTGTTTTGCATGTTGTTTGACTATGTCATGCAAGTCGACAAAGTACTCGGGTGAGCCAAATTTTGGGAGACCGATGTCTTTCATCTCCCAATTAATCTTGACCCAACTCCTTTCACAATTTACCCATTTTTCTTGAATCTCCCGCTGAGGTTCTTGGGCCATTTTCACCTAGTATTCAGACGCCTTCCTTATCTGATCTATGCTGATGTCCCTTAGCACCCGAATGTCATGCTCGTCGACATCTCGACCCTTTTGAACCGCGCTGATGTAATCAATTCTTTCCACTGCTTGGTGGGCCTTCTCGTACCATCTTTCCAAGTCTTTGCAGGTCGCTAGCACCATAAGGGTGTCTTCTTGGAAGTTGGCTATCCCTACAATGAAAAGGTGTCGTTCATTCATGAATTTTCCATAGGCGTCTTGGAACTCACTTCTCAAAAATATCGTGGCTTGTGTGGAGTTCTGATAGTATTTCACCAAATGGTGCAGATGCTCCAACTCCTTTAGCGCAACGGCTAGCTCCTCCTCATCTTTCCTTGCCCTATCCAAGGTGGCATCTGTGATCGTCATCCTTGCGCCGATAAGCTCGGATGTCTTGGCGTGCTTTGTGTTGATCATTTTTTCCTTTGTGGTGATGAGGATCAAACTGTCCAACGTAAGCCTCATCTTCTTAGTGGTTCTCTTCATGATGGCTTTCCTCTTTTGGTAATAGGCGATTGCTTGTATATCGACGACCTTAGCAACAGGTTCGGGGATTTGTTGTTCTCCCCAAGTTAGAGTATTTCCCAGGCTTACGACTATGTATATATTTTCAAGGTTGGGTTCCTGAACCTCTTTTGTATGTCTTGATGGCTAGGCCTCTGGTTGTTGCTCATCGGGTGGTAAGGTACCGATCCTCTTATTTATAACAATTCATTAACTAAAAATAACTATCAAAAGTGTAAGCTAAGTAAAACAAAACATCGCCACATGGCGCTTCCATCTCTCTGTCTTCTAAGAGTCATCAAATGGTTTCACTGAAGTGGGTGACTCTTCTCATACTCTGACCATTTGACGAAGATTTCCTCGCACGTGTTGGCATATGGGAATCTGTGTTGGTCCATCGCGGCCGAAAGGATCTCCTTTACTTCTACTACCCATGCCCGATACTTAACTATTTTGACACTTAACTATTGTAAGATTGTTCGAGCCTTGATCGGGTGCTCCAAGCATTGTTGTACTTGACCCAGCGCCATGTTCACCACCTTTTCTATCTCTGTAGTCTATGCCGAGTCTTGTTCTGCATGTTGTTTGACTATGTCATGCAAGTCGACAAAGTACTCGGGTGAGCCAAATTCTGGGAGACCGATGTCTTTCATCTCCCAATTAATCTTGACCCAACTCCTTTCACAATCAACCCATTTTTCTTGAATCTCCCGCTGAGGTTCTTGGGCCATTTTCACCTAGTATTCAGATGCCTTCCTTATCTGATCTATGATGATGTCCCTTAGCACCCGAATGTCATGCTCGTCGACATCTCGACCCTTTTGAACCGCGCTGATGTAATCAATTCTTTCCACTGTTTGGTGGGCCTTCTCGTACCATCTTTCCAAGTCTTTGCAGGTCGCTAGCACCATAAGGGTGTCTTCTTGGAAGTTGGCTATCCCTACAATGAAAAGGTGTTGTTCATTCATGAATTTTCCATAGGCGTCTTGGAACTCACTTCTCAAAAATATCGTGGCTTGTGTGGAGTCCTGATAGTATTTCGCCAAATGGTGCAGATGCTCCAACTTCTTTAGCGCAGCGGCTAGCTCCTCCTCATCTTTCCTTGCCCTATCCAAGGTGGCATCTGTGATCGTCATCCCTGCGTCGATAAGCTCGGATGTCTTGGCGTGCTTTGTGTTGATCAATTTTTCCTTTGTGGCGATGAGGATCAAACTGTCCAACGTAAGCCTCATCTTCTTAGTGGTTCTCTTCATGATGACTTTCCTCTTTTGGTAATAGGCGATTGCTTGTATATCGACGACCTTAGCAACAGGTTCGGGGATTTGTTGTTCTCCCCAAGTTAGAGTATTTCCCAGGCTTCTGACTGTGTATATATTTTCAAGGTTGGGTTCCTGAACCTCTTTTGTATGTCTTGATGGCTAGGCCTCTGGTTGTTGCTCATCGAGTGGTAAGGTACCGACCAAAACTAAGGAATTAGGGGCAGGTTCGGTACTTACTTGGTAATCGACTGTTGAAATGTCGATTTCTTGTTGTGGAATTTCTCCTTCATGTTCACTCAATCCTAGCTCATCCCTCGAGCTGTCCATTGGGATTCCTTGTATGTCGAGTGGCTTAGTATATAAGGCACTTTCTACCTCATGCTCGGTCCGCAGACGACTCTGCATTGGACCATCGGGACCTGGGGTAAATGCTCTCTCAGGTTCTTTCTCCTCTATAATATGCATTGGAGTCACCAGGGACACCTCCAAACTCTCTTCATCACCGTAGATGGTTATCAAATCAAACAAGGGATTTAGTACACTTGTTCTTCTTGATGTCCTCACTATCTTGGGCTGGGTTGAAATCTCCCCTGGTGATCTGATCTGTGGTGGTGGAATTTCAGGGTTTTCCGACCCGGTGATTTCTTCAAGTTGCATCGACTTTGGGCCGCTTGGTTCTCTTTGGATTTCAATTGGGTCATCAGCGGGAATCCTCGTCATTTCTATCATATCAGGTTCATTTTGCAATTGATCAATGATTCTTTGTGCCCCTTCTAGCAAGAGTAATCCCCTTCTCTGTGCCTATGTTGTCTCTGTCGCTCTGATTTCTTCCCTGGCTCTAAGGGCCTCTTGGGATGATTGCTCTATTGTTTCCACCTGCTCATCCATGCTCATGGCCTTGAACCTAGTCATGTTTGGGTTGGCCATTCTCTGCACCACCTCGTCCCAGTCCTGGGTGCACTCTGTGAAAATTTCGTCATCAAACTTATCATGAGCGTACAACCAATAGGATGATACTTGTGAAGCATGTTGGAGGACTGGGCCTTTAGGATCGTGCTTGTGGAATCGACTTGTCGGGAACCTGAATTCAAGTTGGCTCAACCCTTCTTGTTTGGCTTGAGCAGTATCCTTTACCAGATAAAACCCTACATGGAAACCGTAGGGTATGAACGCCCACTTCTTGTCCTTGAGTAATGTGGCGTTATAGCCCTACAAGATGTTCTGATAGCATATTTCTCCCACAACGAGCCAGTCTGGGACATGAGCGAGTAGGAGATGTGGTGATCCGATGGCCCCAAACACCTTGATGTAGGTTGAGCGTTCGTCTAAATAAAAATGACCTACCTTTGCTACCATATTCTTGGTCGATGCGGATAATCTTGGGCATTCCTTCTTAAAAATAATAAAATGAATGTGGGTGATGAATTCATCGCAAATGAGTGTGTAAGATTCTTTGTACATGTTCTCCCATAGTATGCTGAAGTAGACATGGACCAGGAGCTTTGCAACATGCCATCTTAAATTCATGCCAGCGAAGACATTCCTTGCACAGATGACATCGAGAAGGTACGAGGCCATGTAAAAAGTGGGTGCTTCCCCTTCTTTCGACGTCTGAGCCTATTGTACACAAATGCTCAATTGTTTAGAAATTATTGCTCCCCAGTTTAAGCTGCTCCCGGAGATTGCCACTGTGTATGCCAAAGGCATCCATGCTTCCCAAAACTTGGAGCATTCCTTTTCCCCATATAGCCGACAAATGAAAGCCATCAAATAGATGTATGGCTCCCTCAGGTTAATCGTCCCATACCAACCATTGCTCCAGTTAGTGAACTTCTTGTCCTCCTTCCACCATGAGGCCATCAACCGACTGGTGTCATGGAATTCATAGAACTTCACCACGAAGTCCGTGTTGAGCCGCTCCTCTGGGTCCTTGAGCTTGTAGTATTTCTAGACTTATGTCGAGAGGAAAAATCTGACACACCCGCCATTCTCATCGTTGATCAAGCAATTTTTCTTGTCTGTATGGTCGATTAGCCATTTCAGAACCTCTATGCAAGGGAAAACTGGGGCTCTGCTTGCCACCATGTGTAAATACAACCGTCAGATATTCGAGAACACATGGTCATCGAGCACCCTTACATCTGGGTCGATGTGTGGGATATACTCTGGGTATTCTTCTCGATTAATTATGTTGAAGAGATCCCCTCATTGTGGGAGCATTTCTTTGGATCTGGTGCTTGGTTCTATATCACCGAAGGCCGGAGGCTGGACAAAAGATTTCTTTGTTGATGTTTTAATGACAGGCTCCGCCCTGGGAGCATACTTCAACTGCCTTGCGGTCCACGGAGAAGAACCTTCACTTGTTTCAGCTTCTTTCAGCTTGGGTGCTCTCGCCGAGCGTCTGGTGGTTGGATTTCTCACCGACATCTTACCTACATCTATAACATAGTTTAGAGACTGTGCAAGAAAATCAGATGCACATATATAAATTACAACCAACGAATTGACAAACTTGAACACATACCTCTGCAACTTGTTTAACCTGGTTTTGATAAAATGAGGGTCAGTATAGTCTCGAGACGCTCGCTTTGCTCCTTTGGATGCTCTGGAATTCAAACTTGTATGCAGAATGAATTTGTTCAAAACCGTTCTAGATATTGATGAACTTACCTTGTCGCATCAACCATTCAATTCAGGTTATGAGTGTAATTCCATTAAATCTGCCACTAGATCTTCAAAGATGTTTAAAATTAAATTCATCGTGGGTTGACGGTGCAGGCGCGGGTGGTAATGTGGTCTATCAGTGATTTCAAATTGATGTTGTCTAATTGGCGCACGAGGTAGCAACAAATGTGAGATCGAGCATTATCTGGTCTATTAAATGTCCAAATCCAGTCGTATCTTATGCCATAGACATCCCATTGTTTTGCTCGTTCAGTTGGTGGATCGGGCGTCGGGATTGTGGTTCAAACCTTTTCGTTGATATCTCCTTGAAAAAGATCTGATGTCAATCGATCTTGCCGTACAGAGCTGACGTGGAAAAGCTAACTAGGAGGCATGAATGGGACCCAAGGATCCTTAAAATGACTTGGGACGAAACTAGGTCGTACGATCCCCTTACGTGGTAAATACACGTGGCATTCGAGACTGGTGACTTCATTTACTCGTGTTAATCGGAATCAAGACTTTCTTTAAGCTATACATTTAAAACCCAATCATATCTTGCCGACGCCAAAAAGTATCAAGGATCGACGATCGACGATAAACCTACCCAAGTTCTCTTGGATCGACTATCTCGAAAAAGTCCCGATGCTGACAACGCATCGGGGATCAACGATTGACAATATGTTTGTCGGAGACAAAATGATTGTTGCAACCTTTATAGATTTCCCCGACCCTGATAAAGCGCATCGGTCATCGACTATTGATAATTTCTTTGCGTCCTTTGTTAATGTCTATCCTTCCCGTATTTTGTCGATGTCGAAGGGGATCGACTTTCTCTTGAAATTTCGTGCGAATAACTTATGCAAACCAACTCCGCCTTCTGCCGATGATGATGGGGATTGGTGCTCAATGACTGTTGTAACTGTGTGGTTCCTTTACTTGCTTGAATCTTTTTCCGACGCCGAACCTGATCGCGTTAGGTGCAGTGTTAGCTGTCAATTCTTAATTTAGGTGTCAAATTTTTTTAGACATGAGGTTTCACAAGTTCAAACAAACCTGACTTGATGATAAGAGTCATGAAAACAAAACAAATATAAACCATTTCCCAAAGCGAAATTGATTTAGATAGTGAAGAAAACAAGTGGTACCCAAAAAGTGATAAAATTTCATCAGGCTTTTAGGGTGTGTTGAGTGCTCAACATACGTACCCTTTTGTTTTGCAGGACTCTGCTTGGTGGCCAGTTTTGGGAGAACAAACCTAGCTTGGGCTTCCATGGGGCAAGAAGCCCACAAGTTGGATGCCTAGGGCCTGCACATCGGATCAAATAGACATGCCTTTGGAGGCTTACATGGCATCATGGAGGATCTAACCTAGCCCCTACCACCCAAACGTTTTGCTTGAAGGAGGCAAAACGTCATATTCTTGAGGCTTGACGTCATATAGGGGCTAGGGTTTGGTAGTGATGGAATTTCTCATTGACACTTGGCATGATTTGATTAGAGGGGGAATGGAGGGGGCATAACACATGAGGAGAAGGCCTTTGGAGGCCAAAAGTTCCATCCGCAACCTCAGCTATTTGTCAAATATGCCAAAACGTTGCCCTAAAAGGGAGACACCATCTTGTTTTTAGGGTTTCTAATGTGCAAAAGTGAAATTTAAATGAATTATTTAATATTATTTGTGCAAAGGGGCAAGAACAGGGTTGTTGACCCCTATCTTGTGTTTTACCCTAAAATTAAGTGGACAAACTTTGTGTTAGACATTTTGTATAAATAGAGATCATGTGAATCTCTTTTCATAACATAACTCTCACTTTGTGAGAATTACTTGGCTGAAATTTTCACTATTTTTGGGCAATATGGTGTTTCTCTCTTGTGCAAATGTTTTATGGTGCTATGTTTTGGTGAATGGGTGAGGAGGAGTGATGTGCACCTCTTGAAGGCTTACTCTTTGCTTTTGGATGATAATTTGCATGGTAAACTAGGGTTTTCACATCTCTTTGCTTGGAATTGGTAAGGAAAATTTGCATACATTAGTTCTCTTTTGCTCATTGTTGGTTATTGTTGGAGGAGTATGTTGGATACACCCTCCATTAATGCTTCATCTTCTTGTTAAATTTATAATTCATTCTTGAACAAGGGGTTCTAGGAGGAATACAAGTGTGTATACCCTCTTAGATTTTACCCTAAGTTGGTTGGCATACCTTAGGGAGTAAGAGTATTTACACCCCTAGGGTTGTTGTTGATCTAAATTGTGCTTTAAACACCCCATTCACCCAATTTTAAAGGCACTAATTTGAATATTTTGCATTGGAGAAATAAAATAGCGCATTGGGAAACATGATTTTTTGTCATTTCAACTTTCCGCAATTTGGGTTTTGTTCCTTGTGTCTAGCGCACCTCTTAACCACTAAGGTGTCCCCTCTAAAGGGGTATTGCTTACTGCTATAATAAACTTTCATCTTCAACCATCAAGGTTGCATAAACCCTAATCAAACTTTCTCTAATAACTCTCAATTCAACCACTGAAATTTGCTAAGATTTTCCCCACATAATCTTGTGATCATAGCACATCTTTGTTGATGATTGCAACTTCATGAGATATTCTTCAGGTCATTCTCCTCTGGACTGATTTGAGATGATCCATGAGAAAGACCATGTGATGGGTGTGTCATACTCCTCTGGATTGAGTTGAGATGACGTGTATGGTCTCTTGTCGTGCTCCTATGGACTAAGTTGAGATGACTTAAGATGGTCTCCTGTCGGAATCCTATGGACTTAGTCGAGTCAACTTGAGACGACTCTCCAGATGGTACTCCTATGGACTTAGTTGAGTTGATCTATTGAGAGTGACATCCCTGAGGCTGAGCACAAGTGGACGTGTCCCTAGTGGCAGAGCACTAGAGGATGTGTAAGATCCCTTGCTATATTGTCAAAGAGTAAGACTTTGGTAAAACCCTAATTTGTATTGTAAAGGGTACAAGTCAGCCCCACCATGTGAAAGATAATTAATATTATGTAAAGATTAATTATATTATTAAGTTGTACAAGTCAACCCTATTGTTCCAATAGACACATCCATTTGATGTGCTAGGTTATGTATTTATAAGAGAGGAGATCCCCATTGTGGATCACTTATCTCTCTCATTCACTAAACGCATGGTCCGATATTTGGCGGGCTGAAGTGCACACTCTTTCCTAGGCGCCATCCTTCTTGTTTATAGAAGTACCCTATTGTGTGCTAGGGTTTGTCTTGAGGGCTACCTTTGTTGGTACCTATATTCTCGGTGGAGAGAGGTTCTTCTCTTGGCAATATAACAATGGGGTTGCTCGATTTTTCCCTTGGTTGAGAAGGGTTTTCCAAGGATAAATTATGTTGTCTTGTGCATGGTTATTCTTCTTATGATCTTGGTTTACTGCAGCTAGTGTATTGTTGTTGCAATGGTTATGGTTCAAGTTAATGCTAAAACAGAAATAAACTACATGCTTGAGCCATCATTCAAAAATTCAACATGGTATCAGAGAAGTTCCTGAAGATGATCATTTGCACAATCATGAAGGTAGGACGTGGAAATTTAAGGGTTGTTAGAACCTTGCTGCTGCTTTAAGGAAAGGACTGAACCCATTCTTAAACTCCTATGGTGAAATTTAAGACTAGTCGCGGGCCTATTAGCCTTGGCCGCTCCTTGATGAGGGTCCTAAAAGAAGACCACAACATGGAGAAGGCCCTCTAGGACTACCACAACTAGAAGGATCCCTAACCGCATACTTGAAACCAAAATTGCAGACCTGTGGCAACACATTTGTAGCAACTTTTGTGGTGTTTTTTGAGGCAGTCTCTATGGTGGATCTGAGACAACTCTATGACAGTCCTGAGACTAATGTCTATGGTATATTTGAAGGAATTTTTTTAATGCATGTATGAGGTCTGTCATGGAGGTTTTCAAGTGAAGTTTGAGGACAAAGTTTGGACCCAAGTGAATATTGAGGAGAAACTAGACCGAGCTTGAGATTTATCTTGGGTACAAATTTCAAGTTTGCTACAGGAAGTATACTAGGAAGTATAATGGAAGTATAAGAACCAGGCTTTTTGAAGCTTGTAGGAGAACTTTTTGATGCAGGGTTTTGAAGGAGCAGTTTGTAAATTTTGGCCTTTTCTCATATTTTGAGAGGCGTTTTTCTCATGTTGTTGAGAGGATTTTGATGGTGCATGCATGAATCTGAGCAAGGATGTCTTGCACAAAAGACATGAAGCATGTAATGTAACAACAAAGAGAATTGTAAGAGAACTTTGAGCATTTTAAAGAGCAATAAAGAGGTCCTCCACTTGGAAGCGGGCCCAGAGACGTAGCCAATGATTGGTGAACTCCGTTATCAACCTCTTGTCTCTATTTCTCTTTCTGTTGTGCTGTTCTATTCTCTTAATTTGAAGCATGAATATTAATGGATGATCTATTTATACATTAATAAGCATCAAGTAAAAGTCACATTTGATATTCCGCAAACAAGATAACAAATTTATGTATTTCGCATTCTTAACGATCCGATGCAAAAAGTACATTAAACTAACTTGCGATTTATCAGTAATATCTTCGTTTTTGGATCAAGTTTATGGTATCAGAGCATTTGGTTGTGAAGGTTTGACAGGAATTGCAAGCATTGGATGCTCACGAGAGAAAAACTCAAGCGAGGAGAAGGCCAACTTGAGGCTCTTGACACAGAGATTCAAGGGCGACCACATAAGCAAGAGATGTCTTCACCACGGAAATTGGGTCCCTTCAAATCTGAAGATGATTTCTTCGAGGCCTTTAAATTGATGCAAGCCATGGTAGAGGAGCTTTACCATGAAAGAGGTTAGCGAAGGAATCCAAAAGTTGAAGAAGGTGAATCTTCGGTAAGAGC
>ML788028.1:14078-28630 GCA_009831015.1 Picea engelmannii | reverse complement strand
AACATTGACCATAATAATTTAGTCAAACTACATGCGTCGAGATAGCGACGAATACGGGGTGGATTTAGAAAAATTGAACTTTTTCTCTTGCATGTTGCGACGAAAGAGTACTTTCGTCGCAAATTTTTCAATATGTAGTAGTGTATAGGGAGTCTTGGATACTGGAGTTGCTCCTGACAATAAATTTATAGAGAAATTGATATCTCTCTTTGGGGGTAATCCTCATATTTCCTTAAACACATCCTTGAACTCTTTGAGGACTAAGTGATCCCCCAGATTTGGCACCTTATCCTTAGGTGCTTCTTCCATATGCGCTGCAAATAATTGACAACCCTTCCTGTAACACTTCTTTAGCTGCATTGTTGAGATCTCTCGAACAATAACTGGCCTAGGAATTCCTTGGACTATTCTTGGGTTCCCTTCCTCATCCAGGCAAGTAAATGCCTTGTTATGACAGTCTAAGACAACATGGTATTGGTCCAACCAATCCATACCAATTAGACAGTCATATAACCCCAATGGCAAGATGTTCAAATCTTACTTGGTACTTATCCCATTCATGTCCACTGGACATGATTTAACTAGCTCAACCACTTTTCTCTTGGCCCCTATAGCCAGCTGTACCAACCAATATTTCTCACGCTTGCTTCTTGGTAAGAGAAAAAATTCCACAACTTTAGGATCTATGTAACTATGACTAGCTCCCGAGTCTATTAAAATAGTAAAGGCATGGTTATTGATAGTACCTTCAACTTCAATCATGTGTGATTGAAACTCGACTTGCTTATTGTCTAGGGCTACATAGATCCTCAGTACACTTTTGCCCATGTCCTCCACTGTTTCTGCTTGCTGTACATTGTGGACAATTCTCACCTTTTCACCTTTGTGAGGAAAATCTCTATACTTGTGGTCTCCTTTACAACCCCAACATTGAATGGGTGTCTTCCTTGGCCTTGGCCCACCTACCTCAACCATTCTATGCTCTCTAAAAGATGGCTGTCCTTGAGGACTATTTCTGAAAAATGGAGGCTTGTTCCCCTTCTACCTCTGCTCCCTCTTGAAATTCTTCTTGTCCTCCCAAGCCTTCTGGAAGTTAGTCTTACCCTTTTTCTGATCATATAAGCATTTTTCTCTCCTTATGGTTTCTTCCAGAGTCTTGGGATCATCATATTGGATTTTATCACTTATGAAAGATGGAAGCCCAATCGGGTACCTCTAAATCTTCACTGTCTCATCCTTGATGAAGGAGACATACTTCAACAACTCTAAGAATCTCCTTTCATATTCATCAATAGTCATGCTGCCCAACTTAAGTTCAAAGAACTCTTTCATCTTTTTATCATAATACTTCTTGGTCAGGTATTTCTTCTCAAAATGCCTCTTGAATTCCTTCCAAGTCACATTTTTCTCCCTGAGGTGTTGTACTTGCACCAACTGATCCCACCACATGGATGCCCTTCCTTTAAGCTAGTATATGGAAATTATTCCCTCTGCATGGGAAGATTAGTTATACAATTGGAATTACTTCCTCATTCCTAACAACCATGTCTCAACATCTTCATCCTTCTTGTGCTCTCCATCAAAAGTAGGAGGTTTGATCTTATTCATTTCTCCTTTCAACTCATCCACCCCAGACCTCCTATGCTTCTTGGAAGGGGATGGACTTGAGCTAATGTGTTCTCTCACATGGGAATGTTTTTGGGAGTGATGGTGATGTTTGGCACCACTCCTTGATCTTCCTTTCTTCTCAGGGGTCCCGTGACTTCCCGATTTACTGGAGCCACTCTCCTTATCTAGCTTCTTTTCAGTTTTGTCCAGGTTTTTCATTAACTTCATGTTGAAGTCTTCCTGTCATTCCTTGGTCTTCATAAGCCTCTCATTATTAGCCTTCTGGATCTGGACACCTGTTTGCAATTTTCTGATGGTCTCAATCAGATTTATGTCTTCCTCCCTTTCTCCTCCATGTCGTTTGAAGTTGGTTCCTTCCCTATCCAACTGGACATTCAACCCTCTATTTTCATCTTCTTGACTGAAGACTACCTGAGTATCATCCATCACTTCTGCACTCTGTGTTGACTCTGAACTGACAACTATTAATTTTGTAAAAATGTGCAGCCAACATAACTTTGTCAGGCTAACTGTTCTTAATAATTTCATGAAAGCATGGATCATTCTGATTCATTAATATATATCAGAATCATTTTCTGCTAATTTCCTGAGAAATTGATTGTTTAGATCCAATTTCTAGGTGAACAATTATCTTCTATTGTTCAAGACCTTTCCAATGGCTACTTCCATGCTCAATTTTGAGTTTTGAGAAAAAAGATATGGCTACTTGAACAATTTGTCCCTTTTTTGTTCTTAAACAAAAATTTCGGGCGCTAGCCCCTTTATTTTGCCCCCCCCCCCCAAACTCATATGACCAAGACTGTGACCCAGCGCTAACAACTAGGCACTTATTCTTTGCTTCAGGCCTCCGGGGCTTTGGAGGATCTGCCCCCATTACCATACATTTTCCTTGAATGTCGATTCTCTTAATACTTGGAGGATGTACAGATCAATGGTCCTTATTCCTTGTTTAGATCTACGATGGATAGAAGATCTGGGACTTCGGGATTTGGGGGTTTCTAAATCACAAAACTACCAATCTCCTGAAGTGATGATCCACCGAAGATCCCCTCTCCTACCTCCACGTGTCATTTGTGATCTAACGTTTGAGATTAACTCTGGCTCTTCGGGAGTTCTCAACTGACAGCAAACAAAACTCATATCCTCCAGAGTACCATTCCTCCGGACCACAGGATCTACTGCCGTGTGTCTTCTATGATTAATGATCATGATGGACTCCAACCTTCGGGCCTCCATAAGTCCTCGACCCCACTGTTTAAGCCTTGAATCCTCCGGACCATGGGATCTTTTGCCACGTGTTCCCTCCCAATGGATGATGAGGATTTACTCCACTTTTCGGAGCTTCAGGAATTTTCATACTTAACAATTCTTAACTAAGTTCCTCTGGAGTGCCATGTCTCTGGACTGTAGGATCTGGCGTCACGTGGTAGAACACTAGAAGTGGACACGTGGCCCAATTCGAGGGGTGACACATGTCAAGATCTACCTTCCAAATCAGTCTTTCAAAAGCTCAAACCACACTGACACATGGCATTCCTTATGTGTGTCCATGTCACCCCCAGGTGACATCACCACCACGTCACTTTAGAACTTCGAGACTTTGGGACTCTGAGACTTCGAAGATCCAAAAGTTCTTCCAACAATTTTCCCCGAACGCCAAACTCTCGAACTGCTTAACCTTCCGGGGCCCACGAAGCCACGTCACTTCGAAACTTTAGGACCTCAGGACTTCGGAGGTTCGGAAGTTCTTCCAACATTTTTCCCCAAACGTGGAACTATTGAACTGCTTAACCTTCCGGGGCCTAGGAAGCCACGTCACTTCGAAACTACAGGACTTCGGGACTCTAGGACTTTGGAGGTTCGAAAGTTCTTCCAATAATTTTCCCCAAACGCCGAACTCTCGAACCGCTTAAGCTTCTGGGGCCCACGAAACCACGTCACTTCAGAACTTCGGGACCTCGGAGGTCCGGAAGTTCTTCCAACAATTTTCCTCGAACGCTGAACTCCTGAACTGGTCCATGTCACCCCTGGTGACATTATCCTATCACGTCCCTTTGGCGCTCCGAGACATTGGGGACATTTTCCTCCCATGTAACCCCAAACCATTTCTTTCGGAGTGCCAAAACTCTGAACCTCCTTAGTATTTGGACACATATCCCTTGGAATAGATGGTTCAGATTGGTTCTTTACTTTGGGACTTCAATAGTCTTCTATACTTATAGTTTTAAAATGACAGGAGGGGCGAAGTTCAAAGGACTTCGGTGCTTATCCTCCACGCATCTTCTCTAGATCCAATGGATGTGAGGAGTCTATCCCTTCGCAAACTATTCCGACGACTCAAGTTTAATTTTTGCGTTCCCGAACCAACAATGACCGCAACCTCTTTTCTCTTCTGTTTTTCTTAAACCGCTATACCTTCTTAGCTTCAAGACACGACCAGGGTATTCTCTTGGCACTCAGGGACGCTTTTAACTTCAAATTTTGTCCCTTTAGACAACAATTCCTCTGGACTTGCTTCCATAACCACTTGTATGGCCCATCCAGGCTCAGTGTTGAAAGCATGGGCTCTGATACCAGATTGTAACGTCCCTTGACCACCCTTTCTGGGGTAAACGCCACTAACTCAAAACCAAACCATTCTGAAAACGGTTGTAACACACCCAACCACCCAGGCCGGTCATGCTACTTGAAACTATCATGCTCTGATATACATATATACATATCTAATGCAATTTTTAAACAAACATAAACATTATGTTCATACACATATTCATGCATAAGCAACAATAACACATACATGCAATAAACACATGCAATTCTGATAACATTATAACACATGTACAATATACACAGAATACATTTAACACAGATTCGATACTTATCTTTCTATGAGAAGACCACCGACTATGTGCAGAACTTCCATGAACCTCCTAGCCTTAGACCACGCTGCTCCAAGCTATCAATAGTGGGTCACCCCCGAGCTGGGACTAAACTCCACCCAGGGAAAGGGAATCCTAGGCTATGATGAGGCTACAGGAAACTACACAATGCAATAGGAAGGATTCTCTTTAAGGAGCCTACTTATGCCCACTACTCATAGACTCTCATTCCCCACATGCCTGTCCCACCCCAGGAATATGCACCTTCACCGTTACACAGTCCATCGACTGCTCCACTTCCCTTCCAGGGCTTCAACAACAAGTCAGATTAGGAATTCTCAGAGCTTTGTAGCTGCTGCTGTACTCCCTCTAGGAGAAATCACTTCCCCACTAAACTCTCTCACCTGGAGAGAGTTTCTCACAGGCCTGACAACCTGCTTATTCAACCACGGGCCTGACAACCCGCCTCCTCAAACCACACCAGAAAAACCGGGTAAGACAAGGAACGACTCAACAAATTACAAAGGCTCATGATAGTAGAGGTTCGATAATGACATAAGTGGCTCTGGTTGCATGCCTGTTCAGTGTGTGTGTGAACTGGACAAGGATGGCATGGTTTGTGAGTACAATGGTGAGGAAAAATGGCAAACAACGGTCAATCTATAGAATTGTGAGAGAGACAGAATGGTGAGGATGAGAATAGTGAGAACGACACTCTACCGAGTCATTAGAGAGCCAACCTCATGAGAGAAAACCCCCACAATGGTGAAAATTCCCACATAAATCTGCATGTGTCCTGGGTGACACTTGGCTCTCCAGGAGCTTGTTCCTCTCCACTTGGAGTTTGTTCCTCCCCCAAAGGAACTTAGGATAACTAGGTTTATTTCCCCACTTTAGTATTTTCAGGAAATACATTATAATATTCCATTGGGTTAAGCCCTCAAGCTTAGCTCCTTTCTCCCAACCTCTCAGCCCCATCCCTTTCCCTACCCAGTGGAGCTTAGTCCCCCATAACTCTTTCTTCGTGGTTGGTCTACACACAATGATGTATTTTTATTAATAATATGCATAATTACATATACAAAAATAGGTTCTCTGGCGTTAGCAAACACACAAGCCTCCCAACTTATAAATACTTGGCTCACCAGCCTATAACATTATTAAGCATCATTACAATTCAACATGGGCTCGGCCTTGGGGTATAACAATGCCAATAATATTGCTTCTTAACAACTGCTAATGTATTTTGATAACCATGATGTCCTGCATAAGAAACTTTATGCATCTCTGATAATAACATATTTTTCAACTCCTAAACATTTGGCACATAAACTTTGGGCTTATACATGAGGATTCCATCCTCTTTTAACTCACAACCTTCCAATTTCTATTGTGAAATAGCTTGTTGTAAATTCATCCTTATGTCCACATAGTGCTGATACGAGTTAACAACTTCTAAGATCCTATCACTCAAATCTGATTTATACATGCTAATAGTTGTAGCATGCATTTCATGCACTCTCCTGTTGAGTGCATCAACCACCTTGTTCCCTTTACCTTTGATATGCTTGGTATCGAAGTCATATTTGCTAAGGAATTCCAACCTTATGATTTGTATGGCATTTAAAGTTGGATGCCTAAATAAATATTTTAGACCACAATGGTCTATCCTCAGCTCAAATATTTTACCCATGAGATAGTGCCTCCACATCCTCAAGGCATGCAATATGGTCGTCAATTCTAAATCATGAGTGTCATAGAGCCTTTCATGTTCTTTTAGCTTCCTTGATTCATAACATATCACATGCCCATTTTTACTAAGGAATCCCCCAAGTCCTTCTTTGCAAGCATCCATACATACAACGAAGTCTTCATTTGGATCAATAATCCTCAAAATTGGCGCACTTGTCAACAAAAAATTCAAGTGTTAAAAACTCCTTTCACAATCTGTATACCATTCAAATCGCATACCCTTCTTTTGCAAGGAGGTAATTGGGTGCATAATTTTTTAGAAGCCTTTAATAAACCTTCTGTAATAACATGCAAGTCCCATGAAGGATCTTACTTCTATGACATTTCTTGGTGTTGGCATTCCTCAATGGATTTTATCTTTGTTGGGTCCATAACTATCCCTTCCCTTGAGATGATATGACCTAAATAATGGATCTATCGCTGGTAAAATGATCACTTGCTCGAATTCACATACAACTGATGCTCCCTTAATACTTGTAGCACTATCCTCAAGTGTTTCTCCTGCTATTCTTCAGACTTTGAGTAAATAAGTATGTCATCCAGAAATACAATGACAAACTTATCTAAGTAATGTCTGAAAACTCCATTCATTAAACACATGAAGACTACTGGTGCATTTGACAACTTGAAAGGCACCATTGTAAACTTGTAATGCCCATACCTCGTATGGAAGGCAGTCTTTCTGATGTCTTCCTCTTTTATTCTCACTTGGTGATAGCTAGATCTACGATTAATCTTTGAGAATATATGCATGCCCCTTAGCTGGTGAAATAGGTCATCTATCCTTGGCAAAGGATACTTGTTCATTAGCGTTACTTTGTTCAACTGCATGAAGTTGATACA
This sequence comes from Picea engelmannii, assembly GCA_009831015.1. Lineage (NCBI taxonomy): Eukaryota > Viridiplantae > Streptophyta > Pinopsida > Pinales > Pinaceae > Picea > Picea engelmannii. The sequence goes on along the minus strand of ML788028.1, from coordinate 21,527 downwards.
AAGCCTCAATGTTCCATCCTTCTTCTTCTTCTATACATTCCACACTTGGGCGTATATACTCCTTCTTCATAAGCTATTTTAGTTGCATCTGCAATTCCTTCAACTTAGGTGTACTCATTCTATATGGAGTCTTGGATACATGAGCTTCTCTTGGCATCAAATTTATAGAGAAATCGATATCTTTTTTCGGTGGCAACCCCAATATTTATTTAAATACATCCTCAAATTCTTTTAGTATTGTGCAATCTTCAACACTTGACATTTTATCCTTAGGTGCCTCCTCCATGTGCATTGCAAATACTTTCCATCCTTTCATGTAGCTTTTATTCAATTGCAAGGACGAAATTTCTCTGATAGTCACAGCTCTGGGAATTCCTTGAATTGTCCTTAAGTTTCCTTCTTCATCCAAGCAGGTAAATGCCTTGCTGTAACAGTCTAGAACAACATGATGCTGATCCAACCAATCTGTGCTAATGAGGCAATCATACGATCCCAAAGGTATGATATTCAAATCATCTTTGTTGCGCAATCCATTCATTTCCATTGGACATGCCTTGACCATCTCATTTATTTTCCCTTTTTCTCCTGTAGCTAACTGCACCAACCAAGGTTTTCCAAACTTGCCTCTCGACAATTGGAACATTTCCACCATCTTATGATCTAGATAACTATGAATAGCTCCTAAGTCAATTAAAATAAAAATGGGTTGATCGTTAATCTTACCTTCCACCTCAATCATGTGCAACTGAAACTCAACTTGCTTCTTGTCCAGGGCTACACAAATCCTAGATACATTTCTACCCATGTATTCAATTGTCACAACTTGTCGTACACTATGCACAGTCCTCTTTTTCACCTCTTTGAGAATAATCTCTAAACATACGGTTTCCGTCGCAACCCCAACACTTCATTGGCTGTTGCCTTGGCCTGGTTTCCATTGCCTCAATCATTCTGGGCTCCTTGGAAGTTGGTTGTCCTTGCACAATATTTAAAAAAAATGGTGGCTTAGTCCCCTTCTTCCTCTATTCCACCTTTCTTTTCATCTTATCTTCCGAATCCTTTTGGAAAGTTGGTCTTCCCCTTTGCTGATCATAAAGACATTTACCGTACCTTATGGTCTCTTCCAACATCTTGGGATTGTCATATTGTATCTTGTCACTGATAAATGATGGCAGAAGACTCAAGTACCTTTGAATCTTCACTTGTTCATCCTTGATAAAAGGCACGCATTTCGGTAGTTCTAAAAATCTCCTTTTGTACTCGTCTATAGTCATGCTCCCAAGCTTGAGTTCAAAGAACTCCTTCATTTTATATCATAGTAAAGTTTGGTTGAATATTTCTTTTCGAAGTATCTCTTGACTTCCCTCCAAGTAACCTTCTTCTCATCAATGTGTTGCATTTGTACAAACTGATCCCACCACATTGATGCTTTCCCCTTGAGTTGATAAATAACAATTCTCCCTTATGATTGCACAGAGTAATTATGTATCCAGAAGTACTTCCTCATACCCAACAACCATGTCTCTGCATCTTCATCCTTCTTTTTCTCACTGTCAAAGGTAGGACACTTGATCTTATTCATTTATCACTGTAGCTCATCCACCCCAGATATCTTCTTATGCTTCCTGAAAATAGATGGACTTGAGCTACTATGCACTCTCATGGTTGAATGTCTTGGAGAGTGATGGAGATATCTGTCAGTACTTCTTGACTTTATTCCTTCATCATGAGACCCACATCCTCCTTATTTTCTTGACTCAATCTTCTTATCCATCTTTTTTTCAATTCTATCCAAGCTTCGTAGTAACTTGATGTTGAAGCCATATTGCTCCTCCTCAACTTTCATAATCCTATTATTACCAGCTTTATAACTTTGGACGTCCTTTTGCAAAAAATTTTATGGTCTCTACCAAGTTCATTCTCTCCTCTAAGCCTTCCCTATGTCCATTGGATTATGTACCCTCCATACCCATACCAGCGTACAACCTTCCCATTTCTTCATCTCGACTGTATGTTCTCTGCACACCTTCCATGCTTTTAATCTCTACGCTAATTCTGTCTTGAACTAATTACTATTAATTTTGCAAAATGTGCAGACACCAAGATTTGTCAGACTAATTAATGTGACAATTTTATGAAAGTTATGCACAATTTGTCAGAATCATTTTCTTGGATTATTTCAACACCCCAAAATCTAGTGTGCACCCCCGCACATCACTTATTTTTCATGCATCACAACCCTCTACTATGCATTGATAGTTTTTCCACACATAATAAATCTGCACCGTGTGGCACCAATACTTAGCGCGCATTAATATTTCTTGTTGGTCTCTGGCCCATACAAGTCCAGTGTTGAACCAATATCTTTGATACCACTTTGTAACATCCCCAACCACCAAGTTGGGCTATGCTACTAAAACTAACTAAGCTTTGATACCACTTTGTAACATCCCCAACCACCAAGTTGGGCTATGCTACTAAAACATATTTAGTGCACGGATACTACTACAACACTCACTGTTACAAGTAGTATTAGAATATCCGCGCATAATCCTTAGGGAACCACACCCAGACCCAAGGTGGGTCTCACTCCATGAGTAAACTTCTTTTAATACAATCATAGCAACAAAATAAGTAACATAATATACTGCGTGCATGGTCCTTCATAGAACTTATAAAATGTTGTGCGCACAATTACTCTGCCCACATAATACTACTGCTCACAATCAATACAATATTACATGCAGATTCTACAACCTTTGTGCGCGTGGACTACTTTGCAGCGCGCATGACGAATAATACCCTACCTTGGCATCTTATAGTCATACCACATAATTTAATACTTAAACATATTATAACATGAAGCTACATTGTATGAATTAACCATACATTTAACTAACATAAACACTTATAACTGTCATACTCACATATGTCACAATTTACAGGAAAACATAATGCATATAAGCAATAACATTACACAAAATTAACCACAATATGTATATGCAATTTCATACAAGAAAATAAACCATAACAAAAAATAACAACAAATGTACAATCATTAGAATAAGCTCATAAGAGACACTTATCTTTAATGCAAAGTCACCAACTGTGTGCGTAACTTAGATGTTCCTCCCAACCATAGACTCTGTCGTTCATGATCTTTTAACAACAGGTCACCCCCAAGCTGGGGCATAAACTCCATAGTGCAAAAGGGTTCCTAATGCCAAGCTATGGTCTGGAATTTAGCAGAATGCTCAGTCCAAGGTGCCACTATGACCACTAGCCTATAGTCTCTCATTCCCCACATGTCTGTCCCACCCAAGGAAGTGTGCCCCTTCTCTCCTCAAGAGTCCTTCGATTTCCCCACTTCCCTTCCAAGGCTTCAACAACATGCCAAACATGAAGTATCTAATGCCCAGTGCACCAGGGAACAATTCACAACAAACCTCTCACCCAGAGAGAAATTCTTACGGGCCTGATAACCCGCTTCTTGGACACAACACATCTCTCACCTAGAGAGAAATGCTTACAGTACTGACAACCCACCTCTTCGACCATGATCTTGACAAACCGCCTCTTCGACAATACACAAGATTTCCTAAGCACTCCATTCAACAATGACAATAATTATAACCAAATACCGTTCCACCCAGAAGAGCTCTCAATTGAAGGATCATCATAATAATGAATAATCCCCCCAAAATACACTATGGCTTAGTAATATATTTGCATGGTCATAACTAGACACTTGTCACCTTCAGGACTAGATTTTAGCCTCTTGGTGACTCGTTCCCATCCCTCGAGAACTTATGATAAGTAAATATCCATAAATTAAACTTTTGGAAATATTAATAAAATATTCCCTTGACTTAAGCTTCCTCCATTTTCCCTTTTTCGTGGATTTTAGCCCCTTGTCTCTTTTTGTTTGAGTTGAGTCAGCGTGCAGTGATGGGATTATATTAAAAACTTGAGGATGATTACATTTACAATAGAGTTGCATTGGCCTTTTGCATCCAGGCTCACCAGTCTAATAATCTCGCAGGATCTTCAGCCTCAAAACACAAACATATATACAAAGGCTCTCTGGCCCCAAAACTGCGTACTTAATCCAATGTGCACAAAACTCTGGAATGTGCGCACTCTTCCTTTGATGTGCCATCCTTGCACACTTATGCAAGTGCACACTACACTATGAAATGTGCACGTTCTTTTATTGATGTGAAATCTTCGCGCAATCACCACTCTATGGGATGTGCACACAAAATGACTTCACGATTTGATACAAACAACTCACTAGCTTATATACATATGTACATTTATATTTACATTTACAGTTGGGGTTCTACCTAGGGGTATTACAACTATGAACTCATAGTGTCCTTACTGAATTCAGAAGGCAGTTTTAGGAATGTCGCCTTCCTTAATCCTTCACCGGTGATACCTTGATCGCAAATCAATTTTTGAGAAAACTATAGCTCCTTTCATTTGATCAAAGAGATCATCTATCTGTGGTATGGGGTACCTATTCTTCAGTGTGGCTCAATTCAATTCCATTTAATCTATACATAGTCGTAAGGGACCATCCTTGCTCTTGAAAAATATTACTGGTGCACCCCAAAGTGAAACATTTGTTCTTATAAGACCAAAATCTAGTAGCTCCTTCAATTGCATCTATAACTCACAAAGTTTTGGAGCCGTCATTCTGTATAGTTTCTTGGAAATTGGATCTACATTTGGTCTTAGCTCGATTGTAATATCAAGCTCTCTCTGAGGAGGTAACCCTAGCAACTTTTTTGGAAAATCATCCTTGAATTCTGACAAAATTGGATATTGATCTAGAGAGGGTCCCCTCCCTTCATTTACTACTTCCACTGCATATAATTGACAACCTTTCCTCATGCAACATTTAACTTTCATTGTCTAGATAAAACGTAGAGACACCTTCCTCTTGATACCATGGATCTCTATTGACCTTCCTTCATCATTTACAGAAAGCACCCTCTTCACAAAACAATCTACCATAGCTCGATGAGCTTCTAGCCAATCCATCCCAATGATTACATCATACATCCCTAAGGAAATGATGCACACCTTTAACCTAGTATTACACACTCCCATGTCTGTAAAGCATTTCTCGATGCTAGGTCCTACCACTTGCTTCTCCCCCGAAGCCATCTTGACTAGTTTAAAGTCATCGTGCTCGTAGGATGCCAACCCACACTTTTCTAATGCACATGGTTAAATAAAACTATCTGTATCACCATAATCAAATAAAATTTTAACCTTGACATGATTTAGCGTACATGACCACTCCACCAAAGTGGATTGATGTTCTACCTGGCAGTTATTAATCGCTGCATAAATTTGGTGGCTACTACCTACTCTTCCCATCAGGGCCTTTCCTTCTCTATGCATAATGCTTGATTGTGACTCTGGGTAGTCATGTTGGTAATGAGGTCCTCCACACTTGCAACAAGTAATGCAAGGTGAAACCTGCACATTGCTCTTTGGAGGCCTCTAAAATGAGTTCCTTCCCCTAGAATCGATGTTGCTACTAACTACCCCCCATGAATGTCATGGACTTGCCTGAGTCGGTGATGTTGCGTGGGATGATGCACTCACTACCATTGAAACACCTATTGCCACTGCTCTAGGTGCTTCTCTATTTCCACAAGGAGGTGGCTTAGAGCTTTCTCCCCTAGAGAAGGTCCCATGGGCCTTCCCCATGAATCTAGGCTGTTGTAAAATCACTGATCGCATACCTCTTTTTAAACCCATATGGTATTTTGCATAACTATCCCTTTCAAATTCTTAGATCATTGACGATGGTTTCCACATATGCACCATGGCTCTTATCTTGGGGTTTAACCCATGCACAAAATGATCTACCTATTGTTGATTGATATCAATGTATGATATGTACTTGATTAGCTCCATGAACTTGATCTCATATTCCTCTACAATTCAATTTCCTTGAATTAGAGCATGAAATGCTCCCACCCATTGTTCCTCATAGTAAGCAGGAAAATATTTTCTTTGAAACCTTTCCTCAAAAATATTCTAAGATACAGTGTTTGGCATGAGGTGCAACTGTCGCTCTAAGTTACCCCACTAGTTCAAGGTATTGTCCCTCAGTTGAAAGATTGTTATTTAAGCCTTTGATGTGGAAGCATAATCCCTTAATGCGAAATATCTTGTCATTCCTTCCAACCATGCCTCAACACGTTTTCTTGCACGACCCCCAACAAAATCTGGGAGTTTGATTTTCGACAATTCTCTTGTGATGTCCCTCAGTGGAGGTCCTCGTTTTGAGTCCCTCAACCCTTCTGGGCTACCCACTCCATATGGAGGGGGCCCCACTTCCACATCAACCGACTATCATTCCTTTAAAGTCTCATTAATAGCCTCCAAAGAGAGTAATATGAGAGATAACTTAGGTGAGGGTGGCAGTGGTGCCAACATTGGCGGACCTTGCGACGATGCCCCTCGACCTCGATTTCCCCGAGTCTTAACCATATTGAATAATTGAATATGCATAAAAACCAAATACTTATTAGAAAAGGGTCAGGGCATTCTAGGTTCTACTCAAACTTATACTTTCAAACATAGGGTTAGGCGTAAGTTTCTTTATACTTGTCTGTAAACAAGCATTACTCCTATAAGGTAAAGTGGATAAATGCCAAGATTAAAAGCCTCTAAGCTTAGTAACTTCGTACATGTATCCTACTATCTCTTTTACCTTGCTAGCTATACTAACATTGAGGTGTACTTACCAATTTCTCTAGCTTACCTCTTCAATGAGAGACTAACCCTTTCCTATAATACCTTATATCCTTATACACCTTATATCTCCATGTAATTGATTCATTCATAATTAACTATAATCCCCTTTATTATCATTAACTCACATTTTATTAATCATTAATATTGTTTTTTTTTTTTTAACAAAATCGGTTATGAGCTTTTATTATAAGAGGCAGAGGGGGCTGCCAACCCGTACATATTCAAAATCAGAGCAAGGCTCTGTTTTCAGTCCTTAAAAGTAGCCTATGAAACTTAACTACAGATACATGCCGAGTACATAGAGTTTGCAAATGTGAACTGTCCATTCCTTCTGAAGAACGGATCCTCATAACCCTGCGCAGTCTTCATAAAATCCAGCGAAGCATCAACGTCCTGACTTGGAAGAAGCCTCAGCAGTGGCCTCTGATATCTTACCGAGGGATTTGGTGAGTTCATCCACCTGGGTTTCCAGCTTGCTTAAACGCTTTCCCAGATCGCCCATCATGTTGGCTGAGTCCTTTAGTCCGGTTTGAATTTCGTCGGTGAGATCATCCTTGATATCTTGCATCTCCAGCGAGAGCATTTCCCATTTCTGACGGGCTGTAGATGCCTTGATACTTTCTAGCTCAGCTCTAATGAGGTCAATGCGCTCCTTCGGGGTGAGCC
>ML788027.1:384122-396628 GCA_009831015.1 Picea engelmannii | reverse complement strand
TTACTTCAAGTTAGGGTTGTTGACTAATCCAAAACTAGGCATGTGAGACTAAAGAAACGTTTGATGAAAATGCTAGTCTCTTGTTTTTAAAGTTAAGGAAGGTTTGCAGGAATGTGATCATATACACTAGGTCTATTATAGAGCTAAAAATCAGATTTGGATGATGAAATTGATGAGGGATTTTGGTTGTGGTACATGTTGAGTACATGGTTGAGGCAAATAGTTGATGAGTTGGCACACATACATGTGGTGTATAGTTGATGATGTTGGTACATATTGATGAGTCATAGTTGATGAGTAGTTGATACATGATTGGTACATACTTCGTACATGGTTGGATGCACTTTTTTATGGTACAGGTTGATTACAGGTTGGTGCATGGTTGATGCACTTGTTTATGGTACAGGTTGATTATAGGTTGAGGTACAGGTTGATGCATGGTTCATGCATGGTTCAAATTTATTGGTACAGGTTTACAGCGATATATCTCACAGTGATAGTGTGACAGTGGTTCCATCATTCTACTTCTACTTTAGGGTGGTAGGACAGGGCAAGGATAGGTGGTTGTAAACACCTTCCGGTTGTAGTCGGAGAACATTGGGGGTTGTAGCCTCCTTCTGGTTGTAGCCAGAGAATTGGGGAGTTGGAGCTTCCCTCAGGTTGTAGCCTGAGAAACTAGGGGGTTGGAGCCTCCTTCCAGTTGCAGCTGGAAAACAAAGGAAGTTGGTGCTTCCAATGAATGTAATTCTTCAAGACATATAAGAAAAAACATTTCGTGGTTTTCTCTCGATTTGGGTTTCCACATAAAACACTGGTGTACTATGTATATGTGTGATTGTTTATTTCTTACTGCTCACTATTGGATAATAATTCTACATTGATATAGCATTTGAAGAAAAAGGATTATAATTACGTTATTATTGATTCACCCCCCCTCTCAGTAATCCAACAAACTCTTCCAGGAGGGAATCGAGTTAGTGTGAGAATACACCAGAGAAAAATGAGCAAAGGTGTTGGAGAATCCCATAATTGCTAAACATTCTGGTGAGGAAGGCTTTGTAAGAAGCGCATCGACAAAGGAAAGGAGATGGCTTAAACCTTTCCATAATGTTGAGGGAGAATGCATCAAAGAACTGAGCAAAGTGCAAGGAGTGCAGCTAAGGTGTTGTAAGTTATCCTTACAAGCTCAGAAAGCCAAGCGAGAAATTGCTAGGAGGGCACAAGAAACTCGCAGAGGAACTTGGAACCTTGGAGGTTTTTTAGGACGAGCAAAGTCGCAGGAGAGCTACAAATATTTTTGCAAGGAGTGCAGAAAGGAGTTTCGAGAACAACCTAAGTCTCGAAAGGAGAAATTGTGCTAAGTGTGAAAAGGGGTCGAGGACTTGCCAAAGTCCCAAAGATGGACAAATCATCCATCGTCGAAGAGGAGACATGTGGTAGGATATCGAGAAGTTTGGAAGAAGGAACTTCAAAAGGTTTGCCAAGAGAAAAACAGAGTCTTTGCGAGGCCACTAAGAGAGAATAAAAATCCATGCCGTTAGATCAGAAAGGTACGTGGCATAGAGTCACGTATTTCGAAGGAGGAACCCTTTGAAGAAAAACTGAGAGGATGTCCCGAAGACCTGAGACTTGGAGGAATATTAGCCATCCATCGAGGAGGACATGTGAAGTGGGATTAATGTATCACTGATTCACAATCAAGAAAAGTGGAGTCGGGAGACGAGAGGACTCGTGAAGTGATCGCAGTCGTTGATCGCAAGAAGAGCGTGGACCGTAGATCTAGTCCCGGAGTATTCACTGATTCAGAAATCAGGGAAAGGATAAATAAGTTCACGAAAGTCGTGAAGCACAGGATCGCAAAGGGAGTTGACCCACGATCATAGTTTGTGGTCACATCAACAAGGAATCCTAGCACTGATAGCTAGCAGTATTGGCGCAAGAACTAAAAGCACAAGGAGAGGGTCTGTAGGTGCCACATCACGGGTGTCGAGGAAGTAAATAAGACCCGTGTCAAGTTGAAATCGGTTCCATCATGAGCCTGATGAACCATTCGGTTCGACGACTTGAATGATACTATACTGGGAAGTTGCACAACCCTGAAAAAAGGGGAGGGGTCTGCGCCACATTCATTGGAAGAACCAACTTCCTTTGTTTTCCATCTGCCACTAGAAAGAGGGTCCAACCCCCTTGTTTCTTAGGTTACAACCTGAGGGAATCTCCAACTCCCCTACTCTCTGGCTACAAGCAGAAGGAGGCTACAACCCCTTATGTTCTCCGGCTACAACCGTAAGGTGGGTACAACCACCTTTCCTTTCCCCGTCCAACCGCCCTGAAGTAGAAGTAGAATGATGGAACCATTGCCACACTATCACTATGAGATATACCGCTGTAAACTTGTACCAATAAACTTGAACCATGCATCAACCTGTACCTCAACTTGTAATCAACCTTTGCCATAAACAAGTGCATCAACCATGCACCAACCTGTACCAAACAACCTGTAATCAACCTGTACCATAAACAAGTGCATCCAACCATGTACCAAGTATGTACCTATCATGTGTCAACTACTCATCAACTATGACTCATCAATATGTACCATCACCATCAACTATACATCTCATGTATGTGTCAACTCATCAACTACTTGTCTCAACCATGTACCCAAGATGTACCTTAACCAAAATACCTCATCAATTTAATCATCCAAAAATGATTTGTAACTCTGTAATAGACCTTGTGTATATGATCACATACCCACAAACCTTCCTTAAATTTCACAACAAGAGACTAGCATTTTCATCAAAGTTTTCGTTAGTCTCACATGACTAGTTTGGGAGTAGTCAACAACCCTAACTTGAAATAATCATAACTATGTACTTGTAATGAATAAGTATTTGAAAATAGTACACAATGTTCTTCAGTTTGTTTTATGCAATTCCTCTAGGTGTCACTACTTGGAACCTCTCAGAAAATGAGTTATAGCAAAAATGACATACCTTGTTGAATTTTGGCTTATTCTAGAGAGCGACCTTGTAGAGCGTGCCCCACACAGAATTTTTGTTGAATAGATCTAAAAATGTTACAAAAAATACTACATACTGTACTCTAACCAACACATTTTGTCTTACTGAGTTTGGATCTTTTATGAAGAAGTTACGTCGTTTTTACATGAAACACCTTAGAAAGCATCATCAAAAGAATTTATTCTCCCTTGAATTTAGGCCTTCTTTTCTTTACCTTCCCTATGAAATTCGGCTTATATATCCTTTTGTTACCTTAGTCACCTATAGATATTCAATATTCTCAAGTGTGATATAAAATGAGAGAGCCTTGCCTCTTATTTATACTCTCCAAGTAGCTTCCTTAGAAGCATCTTCTATGTCACTTTGCCCACTTTCCTTATTTTTGGGTTAACCCACTTCTAATTTCTCCATTAAATTTATTATTTAAATAATTTCTTTTGTATTCACTTTGAATTATAGTACACTCATCACTTCACTTTATTATTTACCTTCTAAAATATCTTAAACCACTTTGACTACTTTGTCCTTTTGGGGCTTCTAGATGACATATGAGGGTCTCCAACTTCGTAAGGCCATAACTCTCAAACCGTGAGGAGTTATGTGACATTCCACATACCACCAAAAATGGAATGACACGTACTATCCACATAGAATAGTCTTACCTAAAAATATATCAAAACTCATACCATTATCCATCAAACAAACTTGGGTCCATTACCCAAACCTGGGTTCTCCAACTTCTCATGGACATAAGTCTATACCCGTGAGGAGTTATGTGACGTTCCACATAGCAACGGAAATGGGATGACATGTACTATCCATATAGAATAGTATTACCTTAAAATATATTAAAACTCATACCATTATACATGAAACAACCTTGGTTCCATTACCCAAACCTTTGTGCTACCAGAATTCTCTACTGGACTTTCTTCAAGGGTTGACATCAATGAAAACCAAACTTAATCAACAATATCCCCCTTTGGCATTGATGGAAACACTCTGATGCAGTCCTGAAGTCATGTCATGCAATACTGAATTCATATCACTCATGCTCCCCCTGGAACCATTCCTCTGTCCTCTGCTTCTCTATGACCATTTCACCCCCTAGAGTCATGCCTCTGTCCTCTACATCTGATAAATCTCTCCCCCTTTGTCATCAATGGAAAATGTATCTTTCCATCTGGGGCTTCTCCCCCTAACTGAACAGTCTGATCTCCCAATATGAACTATCCTCTTTATGGTTCTTCCTCATGTACATCTAAGACATATAAGATAAACATTCAAAAGCATTCATTTTGGAGTAGAAATAACTCTGAGTCTCTGGTGAAGATACTCAAAGGTTTCCCGTGGAAGCGGTTTTACAAATATGTCTGCCACTTGTTCTTTTGTGCCCACATACTCAACTCTGATGTTCTTTTCTACAACCAGGTTCATACTTGATTGGAATGTGCTTCATCTTGGAGTTCATCACCGGGTTCTTTGAGATACTGATGGTGCTTGTATTATCACAATAGATTGGAATGGGTTGATCATACTCAACCTATATATCTGTCAAAGTTTATTTCATCCATATAACTTGTGTACAACATGCTGCTATTTCAATATACTCTGCCTCGATTGTAGATAGAGATACTGATGATTGCTTCTTTCCTAGCCATGATACTAAACACTCACCCAAGTAAAATGCTACTCCACTGGTTCTTTGTCGGTCATCAATACACTTGCCCAATCTGCATCTATGTAGGCAATAAGTGATATATCATTTCCTTTTGGATACCATAATCCAAACTCTTATGTTCCTTTGGGATATCTGAAAATCATATCCACTGCTAATACATGTGATTCCTTTGGTGCTACTTGAAATCGTTCCACCTGTCCAACTACCTGCATTGCATCTGGTCTGGATGTTGTCACATGTAGTAGGCTACCAATCATTGACCTGTATTTCCTCTGATCTGTAGACTTTGAATCATCATCTTTGATTAACTTGCAACTGGTTTGCATGGGAGTGATAACTGGTTTGCAATCTGTTGATGGGTCTTAAATCCCTTGATTCAACAACAGGAACCAAACCCGCCACTGAGGCCCATTTAGACTCTGCAGCGTTTGATATGGAATGGTTCTCCAGATCTTGCGATCTAGCCAATTTATCGATGGGCTTTGTGTTTTCTTGTGAAGTCTCTCCCTTCAGGTAGGACTGTTCTTTTCTTTATTTTCTCTTCAGTGGGACTAGTTTGAGAGATGCAAGCCAACATAAGCCAACTTGATAAGTAACATGATTGAGTTTAAACTACTGGGAAGAGGCTGAGCTTGGGATAACCCGCTGCTCAAACATGTAGGCAATGATTATATGCCAAAGGGCCTAGTAATAATACATTAACCAAAAGAACATCAAATTACTGTCTGAGAAAAACTAATTAACAGAAATAAAACACATATGTAATCAAGATCATGGTAAGAAAAATAATTCATCTACCATAACATTCATCACATAACAACACACCGATTTATCTTTATCATTAAGCAAAGAACATCAAAACATTGCACCAGATAACTTGACAACATAATTAATTGCTCTTACTCATTTACTGCATCATTCATGGAAAAGGATAGGAAGTAATTCTTCTCCAACTCCAATCACATACATCTGATGAAAATAGCTTGTCTTTGGTCTAGAAGGACTTCTCAATTCATAGCAGTCTCAAAATAATTATCAACAACCAAAAATAAATAGTTCTTACAACAACCATCAACCCTTGACTAACCAGTCGATGTCTCTTATTTATAATATAAAATTCAACCGAAATTAACAGCTAAGTACAATTTAAACCAAACAAAAATTTCCACGTGGAGCCGTCATCCAACAGTTTATTTAATAGTTCATCTGGGATATTTCTTGAAACGGATGACTTGATTCATATTCAGACCAACTGATAAACAAATCTTCACAGGTTTGGGCCCATGGGAACCCGTGATGTTCCATTGGGGCTGCATATACTCCTCTGATATCTACTGCATGCACTCAGTACTTTACCAAACTGGCGTTTAGTAGTTGCAACATGGTTCGAGGTCTGATTGGGTGTTCCACGAATTGTTGCACTTGTCCTGGCTTCACATTGGCTATCTTCGCGCATTCTTCGGTCCATAGAGAGTCTTGTTCGGCGTACAACTTGACCACCTCGCTTGAGTCGATAAACTTATTGGGGGCACCGTATTCGGGGAGCTCAGAATCCCTTATTGTGCCAATGATCCAACTTCGGTGTTCGTTACGAGTCCTTTGTCAAGGCCACATGATGTCTCTGTTCGGTAATCGAGGAAGATTCTTACCTATAAATAAAGATAGAGGAAGTTTAGCGATTTAAGAAACCTATGATAGGACGTAAAAAAACTGAAAAGACTAATATGTACCTGTGTAGCCCGCTAGTATCAGTCATTTAATACTTACGTGATCTCAGTCACTCCTTCGTATGACCTGTGATGACCTAGCCGAAGCCGCCGCTCCTTTTGGTTAAATGAATTATGTAAGTATATCATGGAATGGAAAATCAAGTATGGCATCCATGATCATTTTTTAAAATCGTCATAGTAATTATTTGACCTTTGGGGCCGAAAAGAGATGTCGAAGGTGAGCATGCGTGTGTATACTCCCAAAAGGTCAGACACCATAAAAGGAAATCCATTAAATGCCCCTAGAATCTATATTATCAAGCGTGTAAAACATCATTCGTTGAATAACGGAGGTTTGAAGGAAGATCAGAAGGGTCGTACCGGATGTTCTTTGTAACTTCGATCAACAACGTTCACATGCTATGGATTGCATCCGTCAAACAAATCTGGTGCATCGAGTCTTTAAATACCATGTCGCGAGGCGTGAGTGTTTCACTGGCACGCTAGGTTTCACTCCTTTGTTTTTCTATAAATTCTGGGAGTTCTGTGGGAAATATTACGCTTATGCCGAGCTTATACACTCTGGAATTCCAGTCTGGCGAATTTATCTTGGTGAAGTCTTACGTAGACGTTCTCTGTCACCTTTGGATGACCGAGTCGCTATGATGCTGCATAATGGGATCTCCTCCAAACATGGGACGGGGTCCGCTGGGTAGCCGGAGCGCCAGGTATGAGCCCCATCGTGCCTGGGATTCTTTCTGGTCAGCTTCCCATGTCCTTGAAAGTTCAACAGGAGGTGCAGGTTTTGGGTCGGAGATGGTGTCGATGTCCTCAACGAAGATTGAAGCTGAAAAGGGTGCATCTGAGAAAGGTATGCTGGTAAACACACCTTCTCATGAGAAGAAACTACGGAGAAGAGGAAGGCCTAGGAAAAAATTGAGCAAAGGGGAGGAAAATCGCCTTTCGGTCAAGCTAAGTGTACGTCTAGCCCCTGAGGGGTCTACGATGCCTACCAACTGGTCGAGGATGGTTGGGACCACTGGTAGAGGAAGCGAGAGACAACAGGAAAAAGCACCAGGTTCTCTCGCCGAGAGCCCAGCTTAGCAATTAGAACGGGCTAAACTTGCGATAGATGAAATCTACTAAGAGAATAGAGACCTGGGAAATCAGTTGGCAGTAAAATACTAGGAGATACGGTCATCGCAGGGTCGCGTAGGAAGCACATTTTGGCTGTAGAGACGGATTCGGGAAGCACAAGTGTTGGCACTTGACCAAGTTTCGAGGAACACTTGGTCATACTTGACCGTTTTTGGGACTTCAACAGCTTGTCAAATATGGAGCGCAACGCGAAGCAGAAATCATGGAAGCTAGACCCCTTTTTGGGTCCTTTTTGGGTTTTTGGGGATAATGTAATGGGAAAGGGATGTCGGCCCATGGGTTTACCCATGCTTAGGCCCACTTTTGTATGTATATATAGATGTCTAGGTCATATAGAGAAGTAGTGGATGATATATCTATGTGATATAGGCTAAGTTCCAAGGGGTGAATCTGTGTGATCAAGGATTTGTGCATTTTGTGTAAGACTTGCAGAGCCGAGTGCAAATCCTTGTGAGAGACTGTAGAAGGCTTTGTGCTATGGTGCAAGGAAGAAGGATCTGATGAGATGCGCAGATCTTCTGTCCTGTGTGGAGTAAGGGTTTTGAGGCTCTATGCTGTAACCCGATTAACTGAAGCTAATAAAGAAGAAGACTTTGTGGATGTAGCCCCAGGGTGGGGGTGAACCACGGTAAATCTGTGTGTTGTGCTCTGTGCCTCGACCTGATGTGTTTGTCTCTTCCTTTGCTAAGTGCTTTGATGTGTTTAGATAGATCTATTTATGATTTGTGCTTCTGAGGTATGAATGAATGTTAGATCTGGTATGTAAGATTCTTAATGCTTGATCTGCCAAATCTAATCTATCTTGTTGTGGCTAAGTGCCGAATTATCTTAGATCTAAGTACATACTGTGATGCTCTGTGCTATTTGCGAAGTATCATGAGGGTTGAGTATTGATGAATAATCTATGCTAGGTGATTGATAAGTGTTATAATCATAGATCTGTGTCCCAGCTAAGGTTGCAGACACCTGAGTCTTGAAACCACCCCTGCCTCTACCTCGGGTGAGACTTCATTTTCTTCACAGGTGTTGCCGAAAGGGCTGGTAGTAAGGGTTTTGTTGGTGTGCTATTGTAGTGTTGAACCCTGGGTCTGCTCCTGTGCCAACAAGATATAATTGTGCAACTGCGAGAGGCGCAATGGGCGGCGGGAGAAAAGAACATAGTGTAGGGCATGAGTAGAAAACCTGGGAAAGATTTGCGTGTGGGGAGGTATAATGAGCGATATGGCACCTCACATTCTCCTTAGTGATTTTTTGGGCAAAATTCCTTTTCTCTTGCTCTTTTGTTGTAATGATACTTGTCTTTTCACTGTTACCGGATTGATTGGTCGCGGTGTCGGCGTGGCTTAGTTGTATGTGATCCGGCCTTGGCGGGAGCCCTTTAATACTAAGTATTGGAAGTATTACAAATGTATTATGCTTCTTTATGGATGCAAATATAGAAAATTGACTGTGTGTTCTTATCATAATTCATTAGATTGCACAAATTATTTGATCTTGTAATTGTCATTGTGGTACCATTGGTCTATTGATATGTTTCCCTTTTGTGAAGTGTTTGATATCAAATGATGCTTTCATGGCATTATTGACCCCGAATCATTAGAAATATTTTAATTACGGAAGGTAATCATTGATAAGTTAGGATCTTATTTGGGACCTTATTCGCGCCAAAAACATTAATAACATACTAAGTACTATGGGTGTCAATATCAGGTGGTATTTGAAAAATAAAAAATGACACCTAAAATATATCAAGGGTCGGAGGTCGGTGATTGTACTTCCTGATTTGCGTGGCATTTACTATTACATTTTTATGCCGAAACTGAATTGACCGGTCTTCGGCAGAATCCTTCTGGGGCTGTTCGTAGGAAAGAAACACTTTCGTCGGCCGACGCTGATGAGGGTCGGTACTCGACTACTTTGACTTTCCAAACGATTTTTTCCACCTTACCACTTTACCGATGCTGAACCTTTGAAGCATATTGGGGAAACTTCTGGGTCGCCAATTCCTTGAGTGGTTGTCAAGTCCTCTTTATGGTTAAGATGAATCTTCGTTACATGTTCAAATAAACTTTAATTAATTCAATCAAGAAACATATAAGATTAAGTTAAGGTATCATTTTCATAACTGAAGTGAAGACAGTCGATGCAAGAGATTGAGTGGTACCCAAAAAAGAAGAAAAGTCATAGACCTTTTTTAGGGTGTGTTGAGTTCTCAACAAATGGCGATTCACTGGGCGAATGCAAAATCTTTGGTTCATAACGGGCACACATTTATTCATACCTATATATATTACACAATTTATTTATTTATTTTATTTTTATTTTTATTTATTGAAAGTATCGTTTTAGGGCTTGGCCATTCACTGGGAGGGCATTGGGTTCCCCTCTCAGATTCTGCAGTCGATAGGTACATGCCCCGATTTTCTCGACCACTTGGAAAGGTCCAAGCCATAGGCTTTGAAACTTAGAATGTTTTCCTTTCGGTTCGTTTGCTTTGTCCCACTTCAGCACTAAGTCTCCTACCTCAAAGTTCTTTTCTTTATCCTTATGTTTATCAAACCATTGTTTCACTATCTGTTGATGAGCTAGGAACTTCAACCTAGCCTTTTCTCTCTGTTCTTCTAACATGAGCAGAGTGTTGATTCTCTTTTGTATGGCTGATGAGGGTTCCTCATTGGAGTCTTGGGCCAATTGGAGAGATGGTAGATAAAGCCCATTTTGGAGAATGGATTCTTGTTCATAGACTAGAAAGTATGGGGATTTCCCTACAACTTCCTCGGGCATGACTCTATCAGCCCATAGAGCGTTATGGAGTTGGTTGTGCCAATTTATTTGGTTATCTGTAACCGTCTTCCTCAAAATTATTACCAGGTTCTTATTAGTTGACTCCGCCACACCGTTTCCCTGAGGGTATTAATTTGCAGAGTACTCGATCATGATCCCTTTGTCCAGAGAAAACTCTGTTAATAGGGTAGAAGAAAAGTAAGATACATTATCAAAGACCAAAACAGAGGGGACACAAAACCTTCTGATTAGTTGTTGTTCTATAAATTGGATTACTACCTTCTCGTTTACATGATTTAGAGGAATGGCCTCTACCCATCTCATGAAATAGTCAGTAGTAGTAAGAATGTACTTGTGGAGTTTGGAAGAACTAGGAGTAATTTCTCCTATGATATCCAACCCCCACTGCTCAAAAGGCCTTGAGACAGTCACGGGTTGAAGTGAGATTGCTTCCCTCTTCTCCTTTCCAGTATTTATTTGACAAGTCTTACAGTTCCTAGCGTGAGTATGAGAATCTTTAAACAAGGTGGGCCAATAATGACCAACTCTCAGAATATTATGGGTGGTGGTGTTTCCTACAAAGTGTCCTCCGACGGGGTCGTCATGGATTTCCTTCAACACCTTGTCAGCCTCTTCTCGTTTGAGTGTTAATCCCTAATATTGGCTTATTACCCCTTAATTGGGGCATATTATATTAGTAATGCTATTTTATTTATGTCTGCTTTAGGCCATTAGTTGTAATTATACCCCCTAGTCTCCTATATATACCAAGGAGACATTTTCATTTTGACTCATCTTGTACTTGAACATTTAAGTGGGGTAAAAGGAGGTTGCCCCCTTGAAGAGGCTTATTATCTGAAATTATCTCTTTTTCAAGGCGTTGAGTACTTTTTCTGAGGTTTTTCTATGCTATATTTGTTGGAAGATTGGTTGTTGTCATTGATGTCAACCCTAGTCATGGGTTTTGGACAACAAGATTGACAAAGGTATTTGGACATGAAGGACAATGCACATGCATATACAACACCCATGAATGGATACTATACATCATGTTGTTTCCGGTGGTATGTGGAACGTCACGTGGATCCTCATGGTTGAGGAGAAATGAATTTTTGAAGATGACAAAGTGAATTGAAGAAGGAAGTACATGTAGGCCCTGAAGATAATTAAAGAAAAGAATGACAAAATAAGAAAGTGTCAGGTCGGCCCTAATGTTAAAATGAAGTGACATAAATGGTATAAATAAACATAATTATACATTCATTTTATATAAGTTGAATTTGAGAGGAAATAATAAGTAAAGAAGGTCGGATTTCAAGGGAGGATGAAGTCTTTTGGTGATGTGTTCTAGGGTATGTTATTTTCATGTCATCTTACCATTTTTTCTATAACTTTTTTTTTAGAACGATTCATATGGTGAAATTGCTATGGTATTGACAAGACATATAAAGGTACCTCTGGTAAAAATTTCATCTCTTGATTCGCTATAATTATGGAGATACACTCTGTGGAAGATAGGGTTTGTGACCAGTCCTGAAGCTAGTCAATAAACAGGTGTTCCGGGTAAAAAAATCATAACTTCTTCATCGAGAATCCAAATGATGTGGGAAAAATTTAATTGGAAATATTATGAACTATAGTTTATTGTGTGCGAGTTTTTGAATCGTATGTTAAATATTGAGCACGGGGCATTCTGTACAGGTTCGGTCTCCCGAATAGACCAAAATTGAATAAAGTCTACCATTCTTTCTATAACTTCTTGTTGGGGAGGATTCAAGGAGTGAAACTTGGAGGAGTTTTAGAGAATACATTGAGTAATATTATATACATGATCAAAGTACTCCAATAATTGAAGAATTACAGAAATTGAGGAAGTCTCAGGAAGCATTATCAGGTTCTATGTGATGATTGGTTGATGGTGATGATTTAATGTAAAGTTTTATTATCTCTCATATATTCTTAGGTGGAAGGAAAGGGAAAGGATGGAGAGTTCAAATCTCTCTTCATATTGGAGGATTGTATCTTCCTCTTGGAGGTTTATCCCTCCCTTTACATTTGGAAGCTGTAGCTACCTTTGAAAGTCATTACTTCCCTTGAACAATAACTATTGATTATTTCTCATATATTGTGCATGGTGTATTGTGGTGT